>KB671840.1:21615-52852 GCA_000349105.1 Anopheles epiroticus | reverse complement strand
AACAAATCGATATGAAAAGCTATTTGTTACGTCTCAAAATTTAATCAAATATTAAAGTGCATCCTTTTTTGTATCGTAATACTGATTTTCTTACTTACATAACGAGCACCGACCCGTCCCGACCCGACCGCTTCGTGGTCTTGGCCTGCTGTTACCGTCATCTGCCAATCCATTATCCCAGCCTTGATGGCGGACGCCTCTACGCCATCTTCCCACCTCAGCTTGGGCCTATCACACCTCCTCTGTCCATGCGGACGGCCTAAGAGGACTTTACGGGCTGGGTCGTCCGGGTCCATGCGTATAACATGGCCAGCCCACCGGAGCCGGGCGAGCTTAATCCGCTGCACAATAATAAGGTCGTTCTACAGCTCGTACAGCTCGTCGTTGTATTGGCTCCTCCATTGTCCCTCCTCACGTATGGGGCCAACAATACTCCTGAGTATCTTCCTCTCGAACGCAGCCAAGAGGGTTCCGTCAGATTTGGACAAAGTCCATGTCTCAGAGGCATACGTGAGTACTGTAATTGTATAGGTGCGATATAGTCCCAGCTTCGTCCATCGTGACAGGTTTTGTGAGGTGAAATGCTTCCTCAGGCTATAGAATGACCGGCTGGCCTCCAGCATCCGTGCGCGCAGCTCGACTTCTATGCTGTTGTCGGTGCTGACTTTTGACCCAAGATAGGTGTAATTTGGGACGACTTCGAAAGTGCGTTCACCTATCCGTATGTCACCCCTACGTAAATCGGCATTTGTTAATAGGGTCGCTGGTGGTGCCACCATCAGTTTGGTCTTTGCCTCGTTACCCACCCGTTACTGCATGTTGTAAGCGTATGCCAAGATCTGGGTTGACTTGTAGACGATGGTTCCCGAAGTTTCCACCATCGAGTCGCGGATGGCCCTCTCTAGCACCAGGTTGAACCTTGTTGTTGCTGTTTCCTGTTTGTATCCTTTAACATTACTTCTAAGTTTAGACCAGCTATCTGCTTAGTTGTTTTGCTATACTTTAAATCTTTTCAGAAAACTTACCCGATTCATTTGTTTCTTGCTTAGAGTATCTCTAGTAAGTAGAAATCTCTGGAACTACATAAGGAATGAAGAAAGTATTAAGATGATCCGTTAATCAGATAATCAGAAGATAGCAAAAGAATTTGTTGAGCTCCAATGAAATCTATTACGAAACAATAATATGCAAATGATAATGAGCTGATAATGCTAGGCTCCATTCCAAGAATCGTCATCTTGGAGACGTGTCAGTTGCTCTTAATGTTTCATATTTACCTTTTACAATTTCAAAGTCTTGGAAGCTTTCACGATATCTTCACATTAACCATCTCCTTGGCACTGACTGTATCAGGGCATGAATCATATCGTCTCTTTAAAGGCTTTATGTGTCCTAGCAGCTTTAAACGATACCATGTATCCCAACGAATTCTACATTGCGCATCATCCATTAGAGCTCCTCTACCTTCTACCTTCAATCACTTCTACACCCACCAGACTCGACGTCGCAAACGGAAACATTTAGCATACTTCCATTGTTCCATTTGTTGTGCGGGGTGCTGGCTTTCAGTACCAGCGTACACACCAGCAAGCTACGAACTAGATCAATAACCTCAAAACAGAAATAGTGTCGCCGAGAAAAACATCAAAACAAAAATAGTTCTCTCTTGCTAGCATCTTCCCTTCTCCTGTCCTGGGCACTACCTCTTCAGGGTCCCATTACTTGACGCTCGGCTTATGCATGTCATTGATTTGTATGCTCTCCGAGCCTTTCACAGTGTGCGTGTGTGCGCTTCTTAAACACAACCATAATCGCTCAAATGCATACGAGAATTGAAGATGCTCTTGAGTGAGTGAGTGCATCTTGCCCGGGTCACGTGACTTTAGGCGTACAGAGGACCCACAATCTTGCGAGATTGTGGCAAGAGTGTGTGCGGTGTTCCACTCGATGTAAAGAGGGCTCCACAAGATTTCCCCTTCACTTGAAGGCTTAGGTTGGGAGGAAAGAACCGGTTCATATTGTAATGTACATTGGCGCGCGGGTATTCAAAACAACCTAGCCAAGAATAAACGTTCCGAGCCTTCGAGTTTCTTTCAAGAACCATCACGGCGCAAGAACTGTCCGTCCGTCGGAACGTAGTTGCCGTGGCATTTGCAGGTCGTGCTATGAGCGAGCTCTCTGCCACCTTTTCCCGAAGCTGGAGGAGAGCGTGCCTGAAGAGGTCTGGCTGTGGTGTCTTCTTCAAAGCATCCACCATATGGTCGGTGGTTTTATCATCGTTTCGTTTGCTCTCGTTTCGTTGCATGTGGCTTTTTTTATGGGTTCTGGGCATTGTGACTTCTCCTTCCAACAGTTGCTGCCGACCAATCGACCACCGCGCTCTATATTCCGGTGCTGGTGGTGTTGCGCGTGTGGTGTGGTACTTTTATAGTAATGATATGCCTAATGTATGCACACACCAGGGCTCCTACCCGAAATGCATATGCAAAGAAACGGTTGGGGAAGCCTCACCTCTGCAGGTATTGTTACGACGGGATAACAGCAGCCGTGACCAGGGGGATGCCCAGACATGGAAAGCATAAATGAATGCATGAGCGCAGAAGCTTCTTTTTCGGTGAACGACAGGGCGCGCACCAGCAGACGGGGAATGTGTGAGCGTATTTGCTGCTTCTGCTGCTGTGTGCTCTGCTCTGTGCTGGCCCGTTGTTATTACCGCTCATGACCATGAAAAGTAAGTCGCCGGTTGTTGTTTTGCCTCTGAAAACGCGAATGTCGATCAAGAGAAGGAACGTCCGAAAAAGGGAACGGGAAACAAAAACGCAAAAATAAAATCGCGCAGCATATTATGTTGGGCGAGAGTGGCGAACTCGCCCCGCCATACAGTAGGAAACGAACCGACAACCATCCGGCATTATATTTATGGGATGGTTCCTAACTTTTGGAATCCAGGATCCAGAGGATGCCCAAGGTTCTTTCGGTAGCGCGCTGACTGTGACTGAACGACTCGCTGTTGCACAGTTCTGCCACCTCTACCCTCCCTCTCCGTTACTGTAGTTATGCATCTTGCCATTCACATTGTTTGCTTGCAGAAATTGTGAGACGTGCTCCAAATACTGTAATTTTTTTTGCACACTTTGGCAACGGGATACGGTATTGTGAAGAAGTCTTTTGCAACATTTTTTTGTGTGATGTTCTTTCAAATGTTCTCTCACTCGAGTGTGTGCGGTGTACGGTGGCTTCATACTTTTTATCCTTTATTAAGTGCGATGATATGCAACAATCGTTCCGGATCAATTACATTTGTTGTTTTGCTGCGGCGTTTGTAAACACATGGGCGGGTGTGTATGTGTATTCGAGGGTGTTAAATGGTTGAGATGAAAACAGCAGCCTCCAGCTCGCGGTGGTGTGGTTGGTGTTGGATCTGTGATTTTATAAGAAGGTGCAACAAATGGGAAGTTGTGTAGCAGGGAAAGGAGACAGGGTTTTGGTAAATATCGCATGCATGTTTTATTTGTGAATGATACAAAGTGTCGGTATGTTTTCATGTGCTGAGTAATGATTGATTTTTATATGAAATGTATGTAAGTGCCAACAATTAGGTAGAATTAAAAGGGAAAGTTTCAAGCAGTTTGGATCTGAAAACTCATTAAAATAAAAAAAAATAGCAGTTCTAAATGTTGCTAAAGAAATATCAAATATTGTTAAATTTTGGTATAATAAACAAATTTAGTAATTATATAAAATAAAAAAAAAAAAACATTTTAAAGGAAGGTTAGGCTTAATATCTGTTTTCATAAGTTAATTAATAAATCGCGACAATAGTTTAGTTGCTTACTAACTTAAGTTGAAAGGTTAAGTAAGATTTGTAATGTAATAAATATATTTTGGCCTTCAAGGTATTACTTTAACAATCTCTATGAAATGATAAAACTGTAGCATAATACACCATATATGTCTATCGTCTCTGATGTTTTCGGTAGTTTAAGGAGTAGGAAACGGACTCTCGTAGAACTTTTCAATTCCGCCAACAAAACAACGAGTTTTTTATACTGATTGAATTGCACTTTTTTAAGGTCCGACCAATCCGTTTATTAAATGTTCTAGATTTAAGTATGTTATTTTCTTAGTATTTTTTGCTTTGTTCTGCTAACTGATATTTTGTATTTGAATTTGTATATTTGGTATTGAAAGTTTTGCAGCTTGCTTGATTTTATTTCATTTGAGATCTGATAAAGATTCGAAATAATAAAGCTTTGAAATAATGTTTAAAGATGTTTTAATCTTGCTACAGTTTTTAACTTTATTCTTAATACAAACAATCGTTTTGATTCATTTCGTTGTATTTTTTGTATTGTACATTTGCTCTTCTTATTTATACATTTAATAATTGGATTTTTTTGTACGGTTTTTAGCTTTGTTAGCTTTTTTTCTATCCTCCTTCCATTCGAAGCTGATTCTCGTGAGCTTAGCAGATACACCGTTATTAAATCTCTTGATACGAAGCGGTTGCTTTCCACTGTTGGATTAAATCAGCTGCTGCTGCTTCAGAAGCAGAAGCAAAAAAAAAAAGAACCATTCTTCACGATTTTTGCAATCCCAATGTAGCCGTTAACCGCGTAGCATGGTTCTTTTAGGTTTTTTTTTTTGGTGCGATGGTTTTACGAGGCGCGCGGTTGTTTGTAAACAGCGCGAGCTATATAATTATTATAATAATCAAATGATTGTAGAGCAGAGTGAGATCGAGCGGGGATGTTGCTATCCATCGGGCAGAATTTGGATCTCCGGCATCTGAGACGATGTTTGCCTGGGGGAACGGCACGGCACCGCCGCAGCATGAAAATCGCACAACACAATCCACTGGGATTGGTGTGTGCGTGTTGTAGATCTGTGTTAGATTCGAGATCTCTAGGAAGCGTCCGTTGATAGAGAAGACCCCGGGGGAGGGGGGGGACCCCGGTGATAGAGAGTGTGATAGAGAAGACCCCGGGGGAGGGGGGGGGACGGAGGTGAAGTTAATAATGCTCTATATTTTCGAACCACCACCACGTTTGTTGCTTCCTACTAGCTTACCTAGCGTTTTGAGAGCATACTCTGTGCTTCATCTTCGCGACCACCGGTTGTGGCCTGTGTGTTCGCTGCTCCATTTCGTCATTGTGGTCAAGCCACAGTCGTCGTCCCACCGCCGTCGTCCATTAATATCTTTCGGGAAGGGGGCGACGACTACCCGATCACGAAATAGGTTCCTTCCTTGGCAGCCTGCAGGGCACTTGGGGAGGGGGTGGAGAAGTGAGAGAAACAAAAGGGTAGCTGTAATTTAGGTTGAACATAATTTTTGCTTTATGCCGTGGAATTAGTGCACTAATGTTTCTCTATCTCTGCTTGCAGCACCAGCAGCCGCAGCAGGCAGCTGGGGCCGTCTACCTGCCTGCACACCAAATAAGGGATTGAGCATGGCAATGGTTTTTAGATCGATTTGGTTATGATTGAACTTTGCATAAGAAGCCAACCTTCGGCTTTTGGGCGCACAGTGTGCTGACCGGTTGGGAGGTGGGTTGCACACGCGAACCCGATTTGCTAAAGAGAGTGATTATTGAATCGCTTCCCCTGCTCGGGCACTGTGAGCTCCAGTGAGACCTGAGATGTGGTCGTCGCAAGAGCTATGCATTGGTAAGGCAAACAGACCCACTGGAAGGCAAGACGAGGACGTGGTGTGTCATCGTGGAGTTGCGCATGCAGATAACCTTCCCTTTTACCTTTTTATTTGTTCGCTCACTTTCCTCTATGGGAGAAGGATAAATCCCAGGCCACAAGACAGCGCAATCGAAGAAGGATGATGCGCGGCAAACAATGACCATTTATGGGAAGATCCTGTAATGGATTTGTATGGCCCCAAGATGCACTAGCCTATAGCACAACTCTCGCGAGCTGCTGTGTGAGAACATGGGCTTTGCAAGGGTGTCGCTCGTGCTTTATATTGTGTGCCGGTGTGATATTTTAACCCGTTTTTTTCCCTGATCTTTTCCGTTTCACCTTGTGTTTTATGGATTGTAAATGGAATGTCGTGTTGTTTCGCTGTTCACGGTTTGTTCCAGTGCTTTGTGTGTCCATCTCTTCACCCTCCGTTAAGTGTCTCTCTGCCTGTGCGCGCGGGTGTCGTCTTCACCAATCCGGTCAATAATTGAATGTCTTGTGCCCGTGCGGCTCTCTGTAATTGGAAAGGTAATGCGGAGACACAGCACAGACGTGTGTGTGTGTGTTTTATGCGGCGTGAAAACTCGTTTGAAAAATTGCTGCGGAACATGCGTACTCGGTGCTGACACGAGATTTAACTTACCGGGGTGCATATGGGAATGCACTTTTTTTTAGTAAATCCAGTATGTTTTCTGTATGTAAGCATGGGGTGAAAAATGACAAATAATGCAAAATGAAGTGAGATAGGAGGAAATTCCTAAGTAAGAAGCATAAAGCATTTTGTCCATTTGCTTGAGGTGTGCAAGAAATGCAACTGGATTTTTAATCAAATAATGGTTACAAATAGGATTTATAACGTCATTTCAGCTTATGTTAATTTGGTTCGTAGATTAACATTGGTACAGCAAAGCCTAGATGGGATAGATTACTAAAGGGAAGAGACTTATAAAATGTAGAATTTCAACTGGGCTTGAACATCCTCGTTACAGCTGAACTACCTGATTGAGAGAGAATATGAAATTTTATTTCGGCGACGATATTGGATATTCTCTTTCAAAATTCAAGCAAACAAAATAACACCATCTGATTTACAGCGAGCATTGTCTAGATGTTCTAGCAACAATATTCATATTGGTTTTTGTGACGAATGAAACCACGATTCCTCCATGTATTAGAACTGTCTTTCGAGCACTACGGAAGAAAATAGACATACAGCAAAACCATTATCTGTTGTAAAAAAAAAAGTTTTCAAATATTAGGTACTAACGTATTTTACTCTTGCGAATGTTTATCTTTTTATAAATGCAAGAAAACTACTGTATAAGTATATTTGATTCAGTGATCAAATCGTTCAAACAATGAACAGAATGTAGCACGTAGGTTTGGAACGAAATACAGCTCCTAACAAATTAGTTGAACTTTATTACCGCAATTCATCAGCGGTTTTGTGAAGATTTGCTCATTTATATGGTATTGTGCCTATATTTTATTAAAAGTTCTACTTCATGAACTTGATAAGCGTAATTGAATTTATTTTAAAAGTGGGAAAAATTATTCTTGTAAAAAAGCAAAGTGAATGAAAAGCAATTTTGGAAGTTAATTTACTTTTATTTCATTTGACAGAAAAATTGTTTTTCGTACATTTTTTGTGCTTCCCTAAAATATTTACCAAAAAAACAAACTTTTTCTTTAAGGAGCTGGGTAATAACCCTTTTTAAGTGTGACCGATTTTCATGGTCCTTTCAACACGCTCTTATCCATGTTTCACTGTGCGTTGCTAGTTGTATTAATCTCTCGCTAAATCACTAAAACACCTATATTTTATCTCTTTCCTTTCAGATTCCTGTACGATTCCCGGTAAGGCACAACCTCGCACCCGTGGCATTAATCAATGTAAGATTTTATTTATGTTTATGAAATCTCCAGCGGGTTTAGTTGCTGTTTTTCTACCTAAAAAGCTACAGCAAAACAGCATTAAAAAGAGCCAAGCGCGCATATTCGCGCCACAATTAAGCAAACGCTGATAAGAATCTCCACGTCGTCGTAGGTGTTGCGACGCTGCCCCCCTCCGAAGTTGCTGCAAAGTACCCTTGCGGATTTTTAAAGAGGTCGTGCATAGGCTCCCCAACCGTGACGTGATTCTTCCACGGTGCCCACCACAACCGCACACCGACGGCCCTATTGGGCGAATTGTTCTTGCTTCCAGCTGGTCGTCGTGGCGCGCCACCATGACGCAGTATTTCATGTGTCTTTTTCTGCGTTTTCCCCCCGTACTGGACGTGGCCGCAGTAGTAGCAACCAGCAGCAACAGCAGCACCCTCTGCCGCATGACGTGATACCAATTAATTCGCCGCCTTATGACGCCACACGCGCAGGCCACACCAACATTCACGCCGATACACTAAAACACACCACAGAATGGAAGTGGTGCGGCGGGAGTGCAGGGGGAGTAAAGAAAAAGTTGGATACTTAATTTTAATTTTTACCGAAAGCCCTCGCTCGACCGGCCTACGGCCGCACGATTGTGCGCATAATTCGCTCCTGACGGGGGGTAAAAGGCAAAAGTTTTGGAAGTTTTCCTCGCAGCGGACAAAAAAGTTTTTGAAAATGATTTGAAATTATACTTGTGTGTTTGGCGTTAAGGTTACGGAGGCAAGTCCCGAGCTCCCCTTCCCTGCCAGGTAGAAACTGGTCGGGATGAGTGACGAACAACCGAAAGTGTGGTTAGATTCTTGACAGCTCCAATACCAATTTCGTATCTTGAAATCCCTGAAACACACTGGTTGCTGAAACACTGACTTGCGATTTATCGTAAACTTTTTGGGAAAGTAATTTGGATACGCGGTTGTGCACACTCCAGGAAGCCGTAAGCATTAGACTACCGTCAGAAGTGGATAAGAAATGTCCTGCTGGTTGTCTTAATTTTTGGAGCTGGTTCTTTTCGGGCGTTCAGGATCCTCCGATTCAAACTGTTGGGTGATGTCCGTGATGAGTGTTTTCGTCTTTTAACAGTTTGATACGTGCGGCAATCAGCACGAACAAGAGTGGCGGTTGCTTCGAACAAACATTGCCAACTCGTGAGTCGACAAAATTGATGAAAATAATCCAATTAATGTACGACCTAGGGAGAGGAGAGAAGAAGACGGAGCTACGGAACGATGGTGATTGAGAACGTCAAACACCCTGCGGAGGAGAAAACCTTGGGCGTGTGATGGGTGTGAAAGAATAATTCGGTAAAGTATTTGTACTGAAGAAGTTGTCCGAAGGGACGGCCCTATCCATCCATCTTTCCCGCTCGACCATTGCTTAACCGGGTTTCCGCAAAGTCAGCATCCCTCCTGCCGCGGTCGCCGTGCTCTGTTCCCGTCAAATTAAAGTCAGTGTAAAATCTTGACCATCTCTCGCGCACAATCCGATGCGATGCCATGTCGGAGCGGAAGCCTTCCCATGCTGCGAGGCAAAGGCCTGTAATTAGAGTGTTTTAGCTAAATAATAGCCATTGAGGAGCCAGCCGAGTGACGAAGAAAACGTGGCGAGCAACACACGCGCGCCGCATGTCCAGCTGACTGCAGGAAGAGGAAGGTGGCTGGACCTGTGGAACTCTCTGCACTGGGGAGGTGTTCGTCGGATATCTTGCTGTTATTTTTCCGCTTTTGCGATGCTAAAAGTGCCTCGCGCGTTTGTTTGGAATTTCGCTCTGGATGAGTGTCGCTTTTTTGACAGCTTGCCGGGTCAGCACTCTTCCTTTTAGCAGCCGTTTGCACAATGGTCGTTTCGGTGGGATAAAATAACAAAAATCAACATTCTTAAATTTTCAAACTAAAATGCAAACCTAACTAAAAAGACTTTAGCCATACTGATCGTTAAAATCAACAATTCAATACTTACCTTTTTCGTATAATAAAATCATGCCTTACTGCTTTATGTTAAGGAATAGGGAGCGTGTTTCGTTAGTATAATCTTCTTTCATACAAGCGTTGATCTATTGAGAGCTTATGGCAGTTTTGATTCACTCAGTCAAAAAAGATTTTGATCCTCTCACTAATAGTAATCTTCAATTTTATCTTATTTTTCATCATTTGAAGATGTGGAAATAGGGAAATACACAGAATGTAACTTTTTTCGGAAAGTAACAATGTTTTTCAGCACACTTTAATCAACAATTGGAGAAAATGGAGCTTTTTGCGGAGCGGTATAACGCGATCTTAAACGGCTTCGTCAGATCAAGAATGCTCTATACAATTACACTGCTGCTTATTTTCTTTGGTATTTACAATGAAAAATTATGTATTTAACAGATTTCTTAGTAGAACCTGTTTAGGGACTGCCTAACATTAGTACGGAAATTTGGAAAAGCTAGTAAGTGAGAAAATGTTACAAATATTCCTTTTTCAGGTTTAATATCTTCATCAGGTTTTTACATATCGCCTTCTAGTAGGATGGTTGAAAAACTCATTTTTCGTGTTAAAGTTAACAAAGGCATAGCACAGAAAGTAATTGTCTTCGCAAGAAATCTGAAAAAGAATTTTATACCGCCATTTGTTCCAAACATTCCCACTGTGTGGGTTGATATGGTGTCTCGATGGTTCGATGCCTCACCGCTGGACATGCGCTGGTGATGGTTTGGGTCGGTGGAGCGTCTTTTGGACGTGTACTACGGAACAATGCACACAAAAACCTCCCTGAATGATGCTTTCGGAATCAAACGCGAATGCGCTGAATCATGCCGTAAAGGGGGGAGAACCTCTGACATGATATTCCCCTTTAAAATGCCCTCTGAAGCGTGTGCGAGATGTGACGCGTTTGTGTATGATCCGTTAGAGGACCTAAAAACGGGGGAGGTGAAGGAGCATAGATTCCGTATGACGCTTTCTTGGACATCATAGTCACGCGTTGACCGACAAGACCCAAGAAGACATCGCGAATAATGGACGTGTGCGGCTGAGGCTCTCGGTGCGGCGGCACTCTGCTGCGGAACGTCAAGTGCTGCGTGGAATCAATTACATTCGCTATTAGACGCTCCTCCCAAGCCCAACGGCGTATTTGAGATGCGGTGCGAGAATTCCTTGTCGAATTTTGCCATTCGCGTCTTTTTACACACTTCAAGGTAGATTACGCGTGGCCATTGTGTGTACACGGCAAAATAGTTGTTTTTGGTGGAAGCAAATTGCCCTGACGTGTGAGATCGATACCGTTATCGTGTTTTGCGGGAGCCCGTTGTGCGTGGGTAATCGATGATCTGTGAAATGGAGAGAAAGATAGAGAGAGTGAGGATCCACGGAATCGCAAATAATGTCAAATTGTTTGGAGTTTGCTGTTTATCGGGAAACTTTAACTTTTACTTGTCCCCCCTCCCGTCTGATGGACTGATCAGTTGATGGATGGGCTCGGTTCTGGTTTGATGCATGTCAATCGAATTGGAAAATTGGGATTCGTGGTCTTTTTTTTATGTGTCGCCCTTTTCGCCCCATTTTTTCGTCCTTTGCTCTCCTTTCTACTACAGAATGTCATCAACTCGCCCGTAGGTCCCCGAAATGGTTCTTTCTTTTTTTGTTGTTGTTTTGTGCCCAATCGCTCCAAACTGTCCCCGATGTCGTCAAAATGCCTAGACTTGTCTAGTGTGTACGCTCTCTCAAGTGCTCCATTCTCCTGGCTGGGCCACGGGTTTAGCTGGGTTTATAATTCCATGCGGAAGTGGGAGGCACGCATCGGTTAAATAACTTCAACTTTAGCATGAAATAAATTCGGGACCCGTTTGGTGTACGACGCGCTTGCATCCATCCATCCCCTCCTCCAGGAAACACAGTGTGGGAGATTTATAGTACTTCCCTCCGTTGCGTCCATCTCTTTCTCGACTCCTCTCGTTTACTAACCCGGGAACGAATCTCATTTATTCGACGGCGAAGCCCGGGAACTTCCGTGACGGTAGATGATGGTGGTACTTGAGCCGGCTGCCAGGGTGATGTTGCTCTGGGTCATATATTTTCTCCCTCCCATCGCCGACGGTACCAACCAGCGGGACAGGAAAATAAGCCCACTTAGTTGTGTTGCGATGGAAAATGAAAACGTCCCCGACGAGTAGTGTTTTGCCATTTTTCGGACGATGAAGATACGACGCCGAACAGGCAGCATCCGAGCATCTCGCCGAGCTTGGTGTGGTGGGTGATGATCAGCCGGCTCGACCACTTGCCGCTTGCTTCACACTCTGAGATCCGTTTGCTATCTTTCATACGGTACCAACACCCAGTTCTCCGCGGACTTCGTTTTCATCATGGCGAAAATGAACATTTACCCGGACACTGTTCAGTCCTCACACTTTGCCCCACTGTTCTTCACTCGGTCTCGTTGGTGCGATGTCCTTGATTGCCACTGTGCTGCTACTACTACAGCTCTGCTTCACAACTACTGCTACTTCCCCATCCCTGCCGACACAGGGGAACAATTTTTCGCCTGATTCCCTGTTCTCCATGGCTTTATTCGATCAAACTAAGAAGATTGCTTTCTCTCACCCCCCCGAAACCAACGACGTCCCTCGCCAACGCGGACGGTCAGGAACAGGAAAGTGAGCGAAAAATCTTCTCCTGTCCGAACATGTTCTGGGTCCGTTTTGCTCCACACTGTGTTCCTACACTCCGTTCACTTCCTTCCCCGCTGCAGAGTTTTCAGTGATGAGTTTCCAGCGTAGACTTGCGGGACTGTAAACGTTCCGTTCGCCTTCGTTTAAATGTAGACACACACTTTGCTGGGCGGCTTTTCCTGATTGCAAGTTTCTCTCACTGTTTGGAAACTGGTTTCGTTGATTTGGCAACGAGGAAATAACCATCAAAGCACCATCCTCTTGTCTCTCGTTCGCCATCAATCCGGATGTTTTTCTGCGTTATTCCTCGTCCCGCAAAACGTTTGCCATTTTGCCCAGTCTAGGAGCTCATGTTTTTTTTTTGGGGACAGTGTCGGTGTGCTAGTGCTGAAAAATTGTCGAACCAATTCGGGTGTTTGCTTTTTTTTTTGGAAAATAACACCATTTCCCTCCAGTCGACAGTTTATAACTTTGTAGGGTCTCGTTATGCTCTATCCGTACGAAAACTGTCTCTCCATTTGGAAGGGAAGAGCAGAGTCAAAATAGTGGAGCAGTGTGGGCACGAGGGAGGTGATATCCTTTTAAGGGAGGGAGGCCTAGTATGCCCTGGGGCGATGTTTTTAACCGGACGACAGAAATCGGGAAATTTATATACTTTATGCGATTTTTTTTTCCATTAAATTAAGGTTTTTCGTTTGTCATTTTTTCTCTCCGTTTCTGTGTCGTTACGCTTTGCATTTCTTTGTCGTGAAAAGAATGGTTTCACCGATTCATCCCAGGAGTAATTTATATCCAGATTTGTGTCGGGATGCGTATTATTATTATTATTTGAATCGTTTCTTCTTTTAAAGCGGGAAGCGTGTGTGTGTATGCGAATGGGGTTTGTGATATTGGAATGATAACATCGTGAAACGATTCTTTTCAACCTTCCGTGTTGGCATGGTCTTTTTTCTTTAGGCATTACAATTTCCATAAGAATATTTACAAAGGTTGTGTAGCGTAAGGGTTACTTTTACATTTCATCATTCATTTTTCCCCTGTACAATCGTTCCTAAACAACACTTACATACACTGCTTTTGTTTTAGAAAACCTTTTTTTCTTCTGTTGGAAGCTCTGAATTGGGTGAGAAATGTTTTTTCGGGTCAGTGGAATATTTTGTTTTTCATCTAGACAGCAGCAGCTGTAAAGAGAAATGTAGATAACCGCCAAACGATGACAGTGCCAAAATTGTTATTTTCTCCCGGAGTGTCTTTTCGTCGTTCAGCGTGACATGCCAGTGGTAACTTGATTATTTTTGAAATATTTTATTTTTTATCCTCAATTAGCGTTTTGAATCACTGTTGAAGAGTCTCCAAAAGGATTTGAATCTTGAACTCACTTTTTAAAGATTGATTAAATCTGTAACGAGCTATGCTCATTCTGTTTGACTAATACTCACTTACTCGCGTGCCTACTAACGACTCACTCTCTTAGGGTGTCAATCTGACCACGAGACTCTACACGTGAGTCAATGTGAATAAAAATCTGTTTACTCACTCACTTGCAAATCAATCTTCTAGGATCAAGGGGTTAAAGATTGATTAGCTATCCTCCATAGTGTGAGAGGTTGATTTGAATCATAAAAGATTGATTTGCCAGTCGATAAGATGAGTGAGTGATTTGAATCCTTAAATATTGATTTACAAGTCGACAAGATGAGTAGTGTTTTAGAATCCTCACAAAGTGAGTCGTTAATCGGCAAGGAGTGTGAGTGATTTGAATCCTAAATGATTGAGTCATTATTCGGGATGGTGTTTTGAATCCTGAAAGATTGATTTTCTAGTAGACAAGTTGAGTGATTCATTTGAATCCCTACAAAGTGAATCGTTACTCGGCAAGATGGGTGAGTGTTTTTTTAATCCTAAAAGAACGAGACGCAATGCCATTTTGTTTTTATGAATCTTTAAAGAGTGATTTAAAGATTCAAACCATTACAGTAACTCGCTCACTCTGAATCAAATCACTGAAAAGAGTGATTATTCTCATCGCTACTTCCAATATTCGTTGTTTTACTGAACATATTTAATACTTTATACGATACGATAAGGAGTACTTTACATACAAAATATATTGTGTGCTTTTTAATAACTTAAAAACAACTTAAAAATAAGAAAGCATTATACTTTTTACGGAGCCGTACTAGTCAGGGTATCGCCAGCCACAGTAAGGAGGCACTAGTGCAGTTAAAGATTATGCTATTGAATTACGCCTCATGTATCCCAAGCTTTTTTACACGTGTTTTGTCATGACTATTTTTAATGCATTTGTTTAAAGACACTTAACTTGCAACATAATGAATTTTAAAGCGACTTTCGCAAAAAGATAATGCTGAATTTAACATGACTTTTGCATTTGCGTATACCCATATTGTTGTTGCTTTCAATTATAGTTTTACCCTCGTATCTTTCATTTTTCTTCCCTCCTTCGATTGCAGTATAGTAATAACCCCTTACATAATGTTATCATAATTCACAAAAATGATGATATCCTCCTGTTTCCATTCACCAATGTAAACATAACATCGTCCTTCACTAATGTGCACGTGGCTTAAGTAAGATTAATGCGATGTTTACTTTAGTGCTGAGTGATTATATTAAAAAAGGGCTTCTTCCTTAGTAATAGTCACTCTTGATGCGCTGTTTTATTCCGATTCGTTTGGGGATTGTGCAAGCAAAAAATTACTTATATTTTGTATTCTTCAAACTTGCTACACAGTCACTGCTTTCTCCGATTGCATATATCACACAGGAAAACGGAATCGGGAAAAGGTATTATTTACTTTCCTTCTTTACGCTCAGTTTCTCTTCCCATCCTCCCGGTTTGGTTCGGCTTGTGCCAAAATAACAAAGTTTAAATTAAACAATAATACTCCCGTGCAGTTTCTTCTCGCAGACACGCATCTTGAGCAGATTGTTGAAAAAGATCAAGCAAACGACCGTGTGTTTGTAGTCGCTTATACAACTTTATTTTTTTATTTCCGATAGTTTGGAACTCTGCCTCCTTCCTCCCTCTTCTTTACGGTGACACAAAAGGATCAAACCCGGGTTTAATATTTTCCCTCCCAGTTTAATCCATTACAAAAATAGGAAACTGTTGTCGGTATTTTTGGGGGAAGCGAGCGAGCGTGTGTACATGTGAGTCACAGTGAGGATCACAGTTAATCCACAAAACAAACAAGTGACACTTCCGCACACATACACATGCACCACGTTTCAGGCGGCTTTCCTTCAAGGCAGTCTGACTGGCGGCAGTGTTTTTCATTTTGTTTCGCTTAAGCCACCGTCTACATATTCTCGCGGCTCGCATTCGAGTTTTACTTATTCGCCCGTGTACACACGGCTGATACAACCTTTAGTCATGGACGGCTCGCGCGCTACTGTGTGTGAAGCGCAAAGCAAAGAAGTTTCATGAATATGTAAAAGATATTCGGTGTATGATTTATGGTTCACTTTATTCTAGATGCAGTAGGGAAGCACAGAAATGGCGGCGGTGGAGGAAGAGCCCTGGGATTGATTGTGTGGTATGTGCGTTACTAACGATTTACCGCCCTCGAGCGTGTCCTGCCGGAGGGCCAATTAGTTTGGACGGGGGCGTACGAGTGGGTTAACATATTGCATAGATCAGGACCGTAAGCGGGAGGTATATTAGAATGACAATAAATTATTATAATTTTTCCTTTGACATTTGCCACTGCCGTCGGTGTTGGCATGATTTTGTTTTGTGTTGAGATTTATCAAAATTATCGTTTGTGTGGCTTTTCTGGCTAGCGATTGGAAATAGGACAAATATAAAGAAACTTACCATACTTACACGTATCAACGAACTTAAATAGGGGTTATCGGTTCCGAAATTTTATGTGACTGGAGAAGGTTGGTGTCCGCCTTATAGAGGTTGACCTGTTCACTTTCAAATAGTATAGTTTAATCGGGAAATTTCTGACTGTCTTTCGATTTTTGTTCAATCAGATTCCAATATAGTTTTGACCACTGAATATAATCTTTCCATAATACAGTGGGTAAAATAGCTATGTAAATATGTGTTACATTTGTACAAAAAATGTTTCACAATAATATTGAAGAGATAGTTCAACAGTAACGCATTAAGCAAATTATAAGTTTTTTTACAATCCTTAAAAATATGAATTAAAAGTCAAAATGTATTTCATGAAATTTTATCTCGTGAACTAATTATTGTCATCACTCTATTTGTGGAACAAACTGTTATTATCAGAACGCAATGCACCGACCTGCAATCGTAAATTGGATTGATCATTTTTTTAATCAAATTTTAAATAAAAAAAAATAATTCTTCAGTCGCAATTGTTCAAAAATTTGTATTCAAGTAGCAAGCGAAAGCATTAAAGCTGAGGTTAATAAATAAGTAACCTAGTTCAATAGTTGTTCTTTGATTCAGCTGAAAACCAAAAATGAATAAATCTGTACTGATAGGCATGTTGAGGGATCGAAAAACATATTAAAAACAAAAACAAGCATAAGGAAAACAGAACGAGAAAAAAAATAAGCTAAACAATACATAGTGTGTAATCCTCCCTAATTTACAACACACTATATCAAAATTAATTTGATTTAAGTAAAGTAATTGAACACTTCTCCTTATGGGAGCATCCTTCTTTACCGTTTATGGAGTCGATTTAATTCGAAAATTTATATAATTTATTTATTAGCGAACCATGTGTATGTCTGTATGCTTGCCGTTTAAGGTGCGTTGTTATGGATTTTTCATACCATAATTTTGGTGCTGAATCGCTTTATTTTCTTTCCTCGTTTGCCATTACTTCACAATCAACTGACATCAATCATTATTAACACTTCCCGCAGAATGATTGCGGTTTGTATCGATTGTATTCAAATTGTTTTTATGGAACACCTAACCCCCCCTGCCCATCCACTCTCCTCTCTTTCTAACCACAGGGCTGCTTTTCATGTTAATATCAGTGGTAACATAAATTTATATGACTCCGTGTTTTCCGCCTATTCATACCATACGAAATTCAAACGGCGAAAGATGTTCCAATATTATGTTGGGGATAGGAGAGAGACAGAGAGAGTGAAAGAGAGCCGGAATGTCATTCAATTTGGCTATATTTTATAGCCCTTTACATGCATCGTTGCCCGGTGAAGAAGTGGTCCATATTTCCAGCTTCAATGCTTCAAATCGGCCCGTGTACAGGCTTTATTGTGGAGCAAAGCAGAGATGAATTCCCAATTGTCTTTCTCTGTGTGTGTGTATGTGGATTAAACAAATGTAAATAAAGCCACAAAAAAAAAACGCTTTCATAAACTGTGTGGCATATGCAATACCGGTTTTCTTTGCCAGCGTGTGTTGCCGACGCTGTACCATTATAAAACGTCACTGGTACATAAATCAACGGCTCCTCGGAAGAAAGGAGCGCGCACATATGCACATGTCTCTGCCCGGTGGATGTGATGCACACGGCTTATGGGTCCGTTTTGTTTTCCCGGAACCAGATCATCTTCCGGGCGCGGGCGCGCATAACAAAATGCCGATTGCATTGAGCCGAACGATTGCTGCTGTGAAGAACAGCTTACACACACGCCAGCATTATCCTAATCCTTCGCTGTGCAACACTCGAACAACACGTTTTCGCACTCGCACTGGGGGCAGTTTGTTTAGCCGCGCGGGATTTATCAATATTTAATCAACAGCCAATGAATCATAATTATTTCGCTCTAATGTTTGTGTTTTCCGATTGGCTTCGGGTTTGATTGTGTTTTTGTGTGCACTGGTGTGCGCATTAGAGCGCATTTCGTGTTCGCTTTTGGTCGCGTATGGTTCCGATCATTGTTTTCCCATGCACAGAGGAAAAAGTCTATTGCATTCTTGTGCTGATATGTACAGATGGAATATATCCATAGTGTGATGTGGAATGAAGTTTGTGACCCAGTTTTGTATGCAGTGGGAACAAGATCGATTCAAAGGAGAGTGGGTAAAGTGCAAGATATTATATCGTTGAATAACAGTTTCGATTTAAAACCATAATACAGTGCAGTGCGTTATCCGTGTTCTTTTGAAAATGATCATGGCTAGATGATAGAAAATATGAATAACCGAGGGTGATTTTACACCTTTTTTGGAGTACTTATAAGTTTTCTTTTATTTAATTTAAATGTACATTAGAAATCAATTTACAAGTATTTATAGTCAGATAACGTCTGTAGAAACGTTTAAAATTAAAATGTGTGTCGCATATTTTAGATTCGTCATCAAATTAAATTGCTTTTGCAGTGATCATCAAGTATGATCTCGAAGGCACCAGTTTATGACATTTAACACAATTATTATTGATTATTCGAAGGATAAGGTTTTGTGTCGTATTTATCATTTTTTTTTTTCGTTACAGGCATCGAATTTTGGAGATCAATTAAATATATTTCAGTTTTTGACAGGAATTTTATGGTAATTTATGCAATAAAAACACTACTTCTACAAAGCAATTACTTCAAACCGTTGCATAAACGATTGCATATAACAAGTAACTTATATAGTAATTGTATAAATTTATAAATTTTCGTGATTGTTATGCTTTCAAATCATATCAAATCAAATCAAACGCATCAAATCAAATCTTCGCATAAATAAACAGCTCCTATTTTATTTTTATTTAGATTCAAAAATTTATGTAAAATGTGAATGATATAAATTCAATAAATACGATTATCGATTAAATTATCTAAGAATAAAAATAGTGCTTCACAGAATTCCATGATCAGCAAACCATCTTTAACGGCAACAACTGTATTTTCATGCCCCAGCACAGCACATACGCCGCATGTCATAATTGTTGCTTTTAATCTTCCAGCCCCCTAAAAGAGCTCGCAAGAGCGTCCGAGCTGTCGTTGCAATATCATCGCATCGTTGGCAACCTGCTTAATCATAATTGCAATTCACTCGCCCGTAATATATTCAATTGCTCAATTGTTTAAGCGAAATATAATGTCATAAAATTCGCTACACCGAGATGAATTGTGTCGTCGTGTCCTCCCTTCCCACTCACCCACATATCCGTCTTATACTTTTGCACATATAATTGCTCCGATGATGCTGATAGAGCGATGGTTGGTGTGAGTTGGTGTACGCAGGAGGGAGGCATACCGGACGGGGCGGCGATCGTTTACGCTTTGTTTACTTCGCGCGCTGCACTGTGCTGTGTGGAATGGTTTATATTCTTTTCCTGTGCAGGCAATAGTGCGCACTCTTTACTCGACTGGTTGGGCCCGAATGCCTGGCAAGCACCTCCCGGAGCAGGAAATGACTGACAGACACTTCTTTTCGCGGTATTTCTTCTTCCTGATCTGCTCCATTCCTGCTCTGCTGTTGCGAGTAAATTTAATTTGCATCGGTCTTAAATGTTGATTTCTGCTGATTGATTCAGCTTTATGGCGTATGGTTTTGCTGCTCTCCCCCTTAAAGAATGTTTGGTTGATTTTTTTTTGCGTTGTACAGTGTATAATAGTTTTCGATAAGCTCGCCGAGACGTGGAAGAAGTAATCGTCTTATGTGCTTGATCTCTTTCGCTTTCCTCTGCGTTAATTGATAAATTATCTTGGGACATTTAATTGACGTATCTTTTGACTTTAAGTTCGTATCATTTCTGCGGCAGTCTTCCGTTATTAGGGTTCCATGGACGGTAAATTTATTTTCAGCGCAATAACAGAGCCTTTCCCAGCTCATTATCAGCGCCAGAACCTACATCCTCACCAGCATCGTCAGATGCTGCAATGCTCACGCCCAGCACAAGGCTCCCCTGTCCGTCAGGGTAGGGACTTTTGCATCAGCGCGAGGGTTTGGTGTGTTCTTTCCATACCATGCGAGAGAGAAAGAGATTCCCCGCTATCCATCCATTTTCTTCTGCATCATGTTGTGTCCCACTGTCATCGCCAACCCGTATGTTTGTCAGAAATATGAAATTGAGCATAATTCTCGTTCTTCTTTTTTGTTTCGTTTCATTTTTGTGTCCGTCCGGGATAACGGCGATGTTTGCCGTTCTTTCCCGTGACATTACACGCAGCCCAACGCCGAAGGGAAATTCTTGATCTCGGAGCGCGATATAAAACTGTACACAACTCGCCTTCCACACGGGTGTTTTTAATATTTGCGCGACAGCTTTTGCATCGGCACTGATATTCGAGAGGGGAGGGTGGCCCAAGGGAAAGGAAAAATCATACGGTGCCAGCCAGAAACCAGTCCACTAGCACACACATTCTGGCCGACATAAATACAACGGTGCTGAAGGCACGTGGTGTCACACCGACACATGGTGTTGACATGCTTGGTTGAGAATATTTTTGCCACACCACCCCTGCGGGAAGAGGGGAGGGTGAAATCATAATTGCTCCTAAATGACTTCTTCGAACTCATCCTCCCGTCCCGATCCCTTTGTCCCGTGTCGGACCATTCTGTTGTGATGCAAAAGGGGTTGCCGAAAAGAAGTCACTTCGTCTCCTATTTTTGATGGACCTCAACTGCAAAGAGGGAACGAACAAGGCAGAAGGAAGGGGTTTCGCGCTCGATTGCAACGGCAGCAGCATATTGGAACAGCAGCGCATAAATGTCAAGCGTCATCATTAATAATGGTAGCTGTTCTCTCCCGCTGTATGGACTCTAAATTTTGCACATCCTTCTTCACCAGTCAGAAACGGAGAGGGTATATGAGGTTGCGCGACGACTGCCCTGTCCGGGTGATGAGCATCAGCAGCAGCAACAGCAGCGCGCACATGAGGGAGTTCAATTATGATTGTCAGCAGCAGGAGCAACAACGAGCTTCGAAGACACAGAAAGTGAACGAAAGGGAAAACGTTCACCATGGCTTAGGAGATATGCTTTTGAGTGAATTTCTTCCCCGGTTTTCCCTCGGCCTCCCTGTGTGGCGGCCACCGCCTAGAGTTTAATTTTCCGATACCTAACAAATCAAATACCAGCTGTTGCTCGCTCGCGCCCTACTCATTGTGTACATGAAAACTGCTGCTGCTGCTGCTGGTGTACCGGGTGTGCACAGCACGAGCTCATTCAATGCAATACGCGTTACATGATCTATGCGCTCGGGCTTCGGGCCTTCGGTTTAGGCAGTAGAATCGGCCCTGCAAAGTTGAAGGAAATAATCAAGCCATCTTGTCGACAAGCATGGAAAGATTTGCATTTAACACATAATTTTGAAGAGCAAACCAGCCATTATGAAAAGTGAAAATTAAAGTAGAATTGATTTTGCATTTCGCTAAGTTACAAGGTTTTTACTCGATTCCACAAGTGACGCAGGGTTTATTGTGTCACGTTTAAGACAATGTTTTCACTATCGCAATCGTTCTACACTATTAACGAATTTCATATTTCTTTGTTTTTACAGATAATAAGTTCTTAACCGTGGACGTATTTATCAAATTTGGGGTATTAATTAGTGATGGGAAAATTGTTATTTTGTTTTATTAAAATGATTTTTTTTCTGAATATTATGAATATTTCGTGACTAGCATGAGTTCAGTTTTATTGTTGAATTATGCGTTTTTAATAATGATTTATGTAAATTTTCGCTTAGCAGTGACGATAAGAAAAGGTAATTTATTTCTGAACCTATTAAGTTCGTTCCGTTTCTTTAAATGAAGGATTGAATCTAGGTTGAAATAAAATAACAAAGCAGATATTTTGCATTTCTTAGTATTATAATATAAATACAAATAGAAAATAAGCAATACGGTCTAGCCGCTACTACCGAAAAAAAATCGCAAATATTTTAAATAAAAATTAACAAACTACAATATTAGCTATGAATATTTATCACTTGTTTTTTGATTTTTGATTTTGTTTTTTTTTTCTCTATCGACAAAGTTTTTTTTTGTGAAATATACTATACAGTGATTCAGGTATCAAATGAGAATGTCGTCTTAAATGAGGCATTTTATGTTGCATAGATGGATTTATGCATTTCTTTTTTCGTGCGTTGCGTTTGGTTAAAAAAAGTGAAACTGTTGCATGAACAGGCCTAGTTAATTTCTGTCCAAATTTTCTTATACCCTTTCCAATAAAATTTGAAGCTTTTAAGAGACGAATTTTAACCTGATGAACAAAGTATCTTTAAAAATAAAGAAAAAATAATCACGAAGCTACTATCCCTTCACGGATTTCAGTTTTGGTAATTTTAAACTTACGCTCGCCATTCTAAAGGTGATTTTTGGCAAGCAAACCCCATATCAGATAATAATCGAAAGCAGCAAGTGCATTGCCCAAACGCTGTTAATTAAAACAAACTTCTCCCGTCCAATCACTATCTTAATTGCGCTAATGAACAGCACCCGAGCGTTGTCAATTATCTACATCGTAAAGAGCACTTCCTGGTTACATGCCGTTTTACGACGGCAGCACACTGGCACGCCACTTGCTGCCGCTGTTTAGTAATCCCGATCGGTTTCCTACGCAGCGGTGATTAATTAAAAAGAAATCTCACCGAAATTAAATCCTTCTCTTCGCTACAATCGCTTGTTATTGCGAGAGAGTGCGCTTATCAGCACCTGTGGTGGACTTGCATTACACCCGTTACACTACGCGGCCACCCAACGTGGGGGGGGGTATCATCGATGCAAAAACGTACGCGGCACTTTTAACGAATCTTTTATCTCGAATTAATTGTGGTTGAAAATCTCATCCAAGGAAGCGAGAAGGTGAAGAGCACAATCGGTCTCTCCTTTCCCTCTTTTGCACTGTTCTTGGCGTTTGTTTTGAAACATCATCTGGTTGCAAGCGTAAATTGCATCTTTACTGATTATCTGCCCGCCTGTAATCAAATCGCTCCTGGGTTGTGTGGGGCGGTTGGTTCGTGTGTGGTACACCATCACACCACTCCCTGTCCCCGTTCATTGCTCCCAGCGACATCTCAGCGTGGCGTATAAAATGCCTCATTTTACGGACTCAAACCGACAGCATCCGGTCGCCGACGCGTCTTGGTGTAGTGGAGTCGTCCTCCCGGAGGGAAAGGAAACCCCCGCGGCCGTTCACTTTGGATGTAAATGGTCTTGAGGAAATTCGTTAACATTTAAATTGTGGCCTGCTTCTGTCCGGTTTGCTGACGGGCGGTGCGTTTTCCAGTCTATTGAACGGTTGCCAGCCTGTGTGCATTTAATGCAAAAACCAGCACATCTATAGACAGTCTCGCTGGGTCATAAGAATTGTGCTTAAAATGGATATAAATAATAATTGTGTTTTGAAATGACAGTTTTGCTCCGAACCGAAGCTTTGCACACAAAACTACTGCTTGCAAGAAAAAAAAAAGAGAAGTTTATGCACATAAACAGAATAAACTGTTCGTATGCATGCAAACTAATGAGAGAGTGAGCAGCCACCATAAAGTCTTCTATTCTATGCTCATGCTAAACACCCGCATTGTGTTGTGTGTTTCCCTACTTGCTCTGGCCAACATTCATTTTCCTTTACTTTACATAACGGGCTCGGTTTGCGCTCTTAATATGCATGCAATTGTTTCATTTAACGATGTAAGCTGGAAGTGCGTTTGTTTTTGGTTCACGATGAAGTGTTTGTTTTTATGGGTTTGCTTGTTCTTTTTACGGCAGAAAAGCTTCTTGCTTTTGCGCTGTGGTGCAACAAACATTTAATTATTTTAAATTAATTTCAATGGTTTTGGTGTGGGGTGTGAAAAACTGTCGATGAGTTTTATTAGCTCATTGTCTTTTGCAGCACGATTGTTTGATTTTATTTAGGAAAGTACTGTATTACGGTGCCGAGAGAAAATTAACTCTTTGTATCGAATTAATGTAGGCTCTATGTGTAGAATAGAGATAAAAAACCTCGGACGGACCAGCTTCTATTTTTTTCACGGAAAAATGCGGAACGAACCTAACAGATTCGTTAAAGCTACATTAACGGGAGAGCAGAAAAGTATAAAGAGTTTGCATAAAGAGTTTGCAGAGTATAACAAAAGCTTTCTGATATTTACAAAATTGATAAATTGATGCATCTTTCGTACGTAAACTTTTTCGCCCCTAAAAACGAGTAAATGCTTCGATTATAGGGCGATAATCTCTAATTTGTTTTTTTACAGCAGATGGCGTCCGTTTTGACAAAGATTCAACACGCGATTACGCATATTCGATCCCAGTTCAAACATTTTTATTTGTGGTTAATATTATTGATAAATCGTTCTTCATTTGTTCATTGATAAGAAATACCATTTTTTTCGATCTTTCTATTGTATAGTATCTAATAAGCAAAATAAAACAAAGAAGGAGGGTCATGCCTTGTCAAATAGAAATATCTGTTTTGTAGTGCAAGATTCTATAATAGGTTAAAAAAGGGGTTAGTTTCGCTTATGCTTCATTATTGTGTTACTGATATTCCATGTCTACGTGAGGAAAAACTTATTTTTCCATAAAAAAAAAATCCAAAATTTGCTTTAAAATTTAGAGCAATGTCTTGATATTAAAATATTGTAGCTCAGACTAGGAAAAATCGAATCAAAAGATATTCATTTGGACTCTTGTAGGTGCGAAACTCGCACCTTCATGATTTTCTTAAAACCTTAGTATGATCATTCTAGTTGGTAAACGTTCAGTAAAGCATAGGTTTTATTTCAATGATTCAATTTCACCATCAGCACAACGGAGACAGATAGCGAACGTTGGGTGTTTGAAAACAAACATGCGTGCTTTAATTGAAGATGTTTGTTTCCATTGATGGACGTTCCCGCCCTAGCGCTCTGCGCTCTACCCATTTAAGGTTAACCACTGAAAATTTACTTCAATCACTCGAAACATTCAATCGGCTATAAAAATACTTCGTTCTAGCTCGCTGCCTCAGCGTAGCGACTCATGGGGAGGAATCAAAGAATATCTTGCCTATCGGGCTGTTTCGTTGCTCTATTCAAAACAATCGTATTCGTGCCTCACGTGGCCCTTGTTGTCCAGCACGGAGAAGGGACGGGCATCAGACACCACCGTTCGACCGTAAACCTCGGCCGGTTCCTCAAATTTAATAATAAAATAAATGTACGTCGATCATTTTACCACCGACCGGGGCTCGCTTCTTCAATTGCGGTGTCATATCAAACCGCTGGAGACGCTATAACCCGGGTTGAGAAAGAGGCTGAAAGGGAAGGCGCATCATGCATGGGGCTGAAAACCGTTTCACCTTCAATTCTAACCCACAACGCCTTCGCTCATCGTTTTGACATTCAATGCTTACGAGTAAATTATGTTTATTTATGTTTAAAACATACATTCACGCAGCAGCAGCAACAGCACTGCACCAAGGGGTTGGTGTGCGCCTTTGCGCGTGGTCTCGAGAGGATTACGGGTTTCCCCCGGCCCGTTCCTGTGGCCCTTCCCCACACACGCACCTCAAAGTTGTGCTCAGCTTGATGTTTTCCGTCAAAAAAGGCCATTAACCCTTTATTGCTTTATTTTTCTTGTTTGTTGCGTCGGGTTACACACATTTCTCTATTTCATCAACCGCGGCTCTCGTATCGCTCTATTGTGTGGGTCCGCCCGGTAGATTGAATGCGTACTGCTGCTCTATCTTTCACCTCCCAGTCTCTCCCAGTCTCTTCCCTGTTTCGGTATGTTTACAACACGCTCACCCACCCACATCACTCCTGTGCAGAAGGTGCGCTTTGCTCGGCCCGGCACATACGTAATGGGAATCGTAATCGATTTTCTATCCCCTTTTTATTTGTCATTATTTATTGTTTGTGGGTGTTGGAAGGGGTTAGAGGTGGCTGGTAGTTGTACTAAGCGAGAAGGAGGGGTAGGAAGTGAAGGGTGGTTTTAGTTTAGGGTTTTAGTGGATAGGATTTTTAAGCAGAGGATTGATTTAATTGGTTGGAAATGGAGTTTTTGCATATTCAGCTTCTAGAGAAAGATGGTTTCACAAACGTTAAATTGGATGAATTGGAATTCTGTAACAGGATAATGTTCATAAAAATAATTTAGAATAAGTCACAATCAAATTAATTTTATTCCAGAGTGTTTTCAAATAATAACACAATTTTGCCGCATAATATTCCAATTTTTTCAGAGAATTGCATAATTTTATCACTTTATATCACAAATTCCCCTTCACATGTTTTTCGTTACTGCAGTGGCGATAGTTAAGTTTGGGTCGACATTTGTCTCATATGAGATGTCATCTCCTGTTTTTAAATGTTTGCCTGTCAGTTGTATCATTTTTAAATTTGAATTTGAATTTGTCTATTTTTTCATGTTTTTGATTAAATGCAATTTGTCTTATGTGGAGTAACCTAAAACGCTGCACTTTTTCTAAAATCGGAACAAACCTCTCCTCACATTGGAATTGTTTGCTATATCTAATTCCTTTCCCAAACTGTGAGCACGTTGATTTGTTAAGCTTTGCGAAACCCTAAGGCTGATTGGGACCAGCTGCAGAAAACCGAGCCAATTCGGAACAGCAATAAGAAATTGATGCCAGTGGAAGCACTTGATTCTAAATCTTGCTCGATTGTCCTCCCACTCTACCAACATTCCTATAATTTACAGATGGTGGTACCGAGAAACTCCACACCGTCTGGTAGCACCTGATAGTCATCGTATGCGCTTAACCTCCCGAACGAGCTATCGTTTAAGGTGCGCAGGGTCGTCATGGAATTGAAGAAGAAAGTTAATGGAAACTTTCCGAGAGCCCTCTTATCGGGATCTCAACTTCACTCGCTCGACTCGCTGGGTGCGACCAGAGAGAACCCATGCGAAAGAGGTTACGATTATTTCTTTGCGAGATTGAAGACACAGAACACATACAAACGAAAACACACGCGCATACCTGTCCGTGCTAGAATCGACCCGATTTTACCCCCGGTGAAGGATTTCACCATTTTCAGGATCCATGGTTCCGGACCACACTACTCCTCCTTTAGCACTTCTGTGCCATCATCTCATCGTCCGCTGCTATTTCACAAAAGGTTAGCTGTGTGCCGACAACGCAGCAGTGCCGACAGCAAACAGGATAGGGAAGGTCCGAAAGGATGTGTTGCGCTATCGCAAGCGTGTGGAGAAAGCAGTTCTAATACCGCCTGGAACCTCACAGGGAAAAGGAAAAAAAGGGAAAATAGATGAAACCGGCTTACCGAAAAGAGGCGTCATTAGGTTTTATGTGCAATGCAATGAGCCAAAGGTAAGATAACGGAAATAGATAGGACGAAAGGATGGATCGGTATTTTATTTCACATACTTTCTCGTATCCAGCGTGTGTCCTGTGCGCGCGAGGGAAGCCATTGGGAACTACGCAGTATTGGTGCTGGTGGATATACGTCGAAAGCAAAAAAAGGATCTTACCCGTGCGAGAAGAAAGATCCGGAGGCACACAATGATGATGAAAGATGGCACTTCTTCGGGACGGATGAGAAAAAAGGGAAACTGTTCGACGTTGTCGTGTTGTCGAAAGAAAATGGCGTGGTGGCAGCAGTGCTTGAGCGGCAACTCGAAGAACCGATGCTGTGTCGGATGCCTGTGGATCTTACAACCTTGTACCCACACAAGCGGTGTTGCAGTGTCTACCCTTCTGCACCAATCCACTTAGGAGAAAAATGTGGAAAAATTGTTCCCAAGATAAGAGGTTGGTGTGTGCTCTCTTCATGCCATATGTGGCCTGCGTGTCCCAGGCTGGCTGGGGTACGTACTTTATTGGAGGAGTAATAGTTAGTCAGGCACATCGGTTCGGGCTTTAGTTTTCCAGTTTCTTCTGCTCGGAATAGCGTAAGAAGACTCCACAGCACTTGGAGTGAGCTCTTCGTTAAGCACTCCGGAGCGCTCGGGAGGGGTAAAGGGCTGGCTAGAACTGATCACGCCAGTCTTTGATCCACCGTTTACTCCGCCGTGGCTTGGCTGGAACTTGGCGACATAAAGGTGTTACCGAACCGCTTTGGGTGGTGCAAAAGGAAAGGAAATGTTAATGATATTCTCTTACTTTAAGCCCGATTGTGAGGATATACGACCGTTGATGGCTGAAAGGTAGCATGGTGGAACAGTAGAAGACGGCAATTAAAATAAAGTTACTTAGTAAGGGATTTAGCGGGCGAGTTTGCATGAGCCTTAGCGAAAAGGGGTTTTCCATTATTTCGTGCTTCAGTCGCTCTTGGGAAGTCCGAAGAGGACGGTAGAAAAAAGCCCATTTCCCTACGATTTACAACAAAAGTCAGTAATAACACTCCACGCCAAGCAGGTTGAATCAATGTACTTTTTTATGATGACGCTTACGACCGAGTAAGTGTCCAAGAATATAGTTACTCCTTCTACGTGGTGATGAAGCAGCGTACTCTGTTTTACGTCTTTACGCGTGATCTTGGGCAGAAGATCTTTAATGCTGCAGACATTTTTACGTATTGATTTCTGTAGACTGTCACCAGCCACGAAGGAGTGTTAGGTTGAGTAATGAGCTCAGACTCTATATGGATTATTCAGAATGCTGTCTTTTCCTCAGCCTAACAGGTTTCTCTGAGGCCTTCGAGACCATCCCTCTCGGCTGCCCATCTAGGAAATCCATTAATTTTTCGTTAACTTTTCCTCGCTCCGGTTGACTTGGCTCCCGCTCCCGACGAGCTGGTTTTGGGATCGTTATGTTTTTTGAGATTCGAGTTTGATTAATGGTGTCACAGGTGGTGGAATTCTTCGGCCGTGTTCTGTCGATAGGACAGGACGACATTCACACCGGAGGAGAAATATTGAGAATTTGATGTCGTACGCTTTCAAAAGAGCAGACTTACGGTGTGTGAACCATGTTCTTATGCTTTTTCTCTACCGCCGAGTTGACACTGCGGTATGGCGCCTTCGGGTATCGCTTCCTGGGAAATGTGAACCGTGTTTAAATCTTCCCAATGTTAAAGCGGACAAACCAAAAAGGGACCACCTTAAAAGTGAAACACAAACACACTTGAAAGATTGTTTTCCCTTGTCCTTTAATTCAACAACCGCCGCTGTTGGTCGCTTAAAACGAACATCAAAAAGGACAACTAACGCACATCCATCGGGAGGAAGAGAGAGCGAGAGACCCTTGAATTGGTTTGGCTGGTTTTTCGCATTGCCTCCCGGCTATTAACTGTCCTTCCGCTTGGTGAAGTTTAGGCAAAGGTTCGGTGTATTTATTGAAGTCTGTCAGGTCTGCTGCTGGTCTTTTCTTCTACGGGTTTTTTTTTAAAACACCCAAAACCCGGAAATGAGAAGTCTGTTTAAGTATGCAGCAAGTGTGGGGGTAGGTGGGGCGAGAGATCGTTAGGGAAATCTAATTTCCCCCGTGGATGGGCACAAAACAAAGGGAGCCTTAAAATGATTGAAGCAACCGAGAAACAAGTAGGAAAAAAATTGAATGCAAACATTCCCTTGTTGATTCAATTTAACGCCAATTTGAAGGATAAAACCATTTCTTCTCGCTCAGAATGTTGGTTTTGTGTCCTTTTGGGAGGAGGAGGGGTGGTGTACGGTGCACAGGTAGAGCGATATAAAGTGTCCTCCGGCTTCTCCGCGTCGTTTGATGCTAGGTTAGAGTTTATTTGGTTTTGGGGCGAGACATTGTGGGTTTTGTTTGTTTAGCGTGATTGTTTTAAAGTGCCTTTGATGTACTTTGCTTAGAGTTTTTTTTATATTTTGAATATATGCAAGAGATCTTGTTGCATTTTATAAGTAGTGAAACAACTTTTATAAAAATAAGATGGTATATATTTTTGACTGACGCCATTGTGTTAAACCTATCAAACTGTGAATTTCCTCTTAGTCCTGGCGCTACTAGCTGCTATAGAGGGATGAAACTAATTAATAGTTATTAATTATTTTTCCATATTGATTTCGAGTGGATGATAAAATGGTTTAAAACTTTTACCAACGAATCAGGTAAGGTGCCACTAAGACTTATATTCTGCAAATTCGTTAAGTATAATTTTCATTATCCACATTGCGCTCGCGTGTCTCGAATATTCAAAGACTTTCATAATATTTTTATCATTATTCTTATATCGCAATACCAAATTAAGCTAAACATATATTTTGTATAATAACTAAAGCCTTCATAAATCCAAGCATAGGTTTTTTAGCTTTGAATATTCTTAATTTTATTGTAATTAGAAAGGCTGGCAGTTGCAGAAATCGTTTCAATTAGAACAACTTCATTGTTTTTAAATTATATTGTTGAGATTGATTTTACATAAATAATGCATTTGGAAGCAGCTTCTTCAAACAAGGGTTTTTTTATTGTCTCTAGTTAACGGTAACAGTGTTGTAGAAGTGTTTCAAAGTGACTAATTTATTGAGACGATGACGGTAGCGCTTGCAACAGCGTTTACCAAGTCCATAAAGCACAGTTAAATTCCCAAGTTTTAGCCTCTAACGTTATCAAAGATATTTTTAATTCAAACGATTTCCCTTCACGGCTCTGGGGGCTACCATCAAACATCGGAATATATCAAAGGAGCGTTTTTTTTTTATATATTTTCTCGCCTTTGTCGGATAGCAAACGCTTTGCTGCCTCTGCCTCTGCAATGCACTAGCGCGCCCAATTTTATTCAACTCGATGAAGCACAGGGTAATAAAATTTTATTACTCTCTTACTTCTGCCACTACAACAATACCCGGGTGGACGACTGCACACCAAAGGCCTCACCTTAAAGGCCTTGATTCATCTACGTCTTCAAAGAAAAAAATGAAAGGAAACGATCGTGCCCGGGAAGCGTTATGCGACATAAAATTAAAGAATATAACTCATTTTATAAACGCTCGCGAGAGAACCCCAGAGCCGGACCGATTTCATACACGGAAGATTCTAATGTGTTATTAAAAATCAATTATAATCTCAGCGGGGTAGCGCGCTGCTGGGGGATAAGATGCTGTTCTTTTCTAGACGCGCGTAACTTACAGCGGAAAAGTCAAATTGGCTTGGTGGTTGTGGCTCCC
>KB671840.1:0-18629 GCA_000349105.1 Anopheles epiroticus | reverse complement strand
GCGGAAGGAAACAAAATGACATCGATCCCGGGAGAACGATCAGATGTGTCGGTAGTAGTATTTCATGAAAAAGTGGCGTTTATGAAAATTCTTTCGCACCTCTTTTTTCGCCCCTCACTCCCGCAAGTGACTTTGGTGGAAAGGTCCCAAAGAAGAAGGAATATTGGCCTAATCGGTATGTTCTGTCGCCGCGCGCTCGTAGCGAGCTGGTTTTTGAATGATCCTGGTTCGCCCCGCTAGCCCTCCCGGTCTTGGGCTCAAGTTGGTGGTAAAATTTATGCGATTGTTTATTAAAACGTACCCCACGGTCACATTTAAGCGGCGTGAATCGGTCGTTATTTGTGCTGTGGTTGCCTTTTCACGGCTTACCCCCGGGGCATGTCGCTTCCTTTGCCTTATGGGTTTTGTGGAGGAATCGAAACACTGATTTTCGTTTTTCTTTCCTTGCGTTTGTGTAAATTCTGTGTGTTTCGGTCGGTTTTCGGGTGCCAGTCTGCGTCTGTGTGTGTGTGCGTGTGTTTACAGGCTAAAGGCGCGGTCGCGGGACGCTACGGCCCACCGTCAACTCTCTGGTTAGGGCGAACCATTAAAAATAATCGGTGGCAACGTTACCATATGTTTTCCGTGGCCGAACCGCGAGCCGCAAAGGAAATGCTTAAAAATGAAATAAGAAATGGGAAAAGAAAGGGTATACATCGATGTGTGGTGGATAGGAGACGAAAGAGAGACGAGAAAAACGAAGACGAAATTTAAACATCTTAGGAACTCTTTTCACACTCCACCGAGAGCTTGTGCATGATGCTCTTTTATGGTGCTCAGCTGGAAGGAATTCGTTTTTTTTCGATCGTGTTCTACAACGCCAAACCCAAATGTAGCACTAGCGAGGTACAAATTTAAAAAACAAAACCTAACTCCCTAATTTACAAACGTCTCCGATAACTTCTTTGTAGACAAATTTTGCACCCATAATGAAGGGACCAAATTTATGGCAGAAACAATTAAAGACTCATCCACTGCAAACTTGACTTTTCAACACAATGGCTGTGTTGGAACGTTTTATTGCTCACCGAAAAATAACCTCATTTTAACCTATCCTGTTGGCGTTGTTGGTTGCACGCACGGGGCACCTACACGCTGACCGTGAAATGATTATCCTTTTGCTGCGGGTTTGGGGTTATTTCTCTGTCGGACGGGAGAGGACTGTCTGACGAGCTTCAGTTTTCCGGGCAGCTGGTGCGAAATGCAGAATTCGTTTTTTTGGGGGAAAAGGGCTAGCACCGCTCCGGTGTGTTAAATCGACCTCACTGCAACTGCGGTGAGGTGTCCATATGGTTAATTTGTGTTTCTGTTTTTGGACTGTCGAGCGTTATTTTGAATTGCTGCTCCGTTGTGTCCATCACTTGATATGTGACGGACGTGTGGTTGTTAAAGGAGGGCTGTAAATTAGAATGTTTTGTTGTCGGATTTTTTTTTTCACAAAATATTCGTAAAGGTCGAATAGGGGTTGAAAACGGACTTTATTTGGAGTATATTTGATTGCGGTGCATACGGTAGGCTTAATTTGATTGGTTTATAGTTAGGGAATAATTGGCTTGGTAAAACTAGTTCAATCCTTTTTACATGGATTTTTTTATCTGGGTCGAATCCATTCTTTAGTTGCAGTTTCCTCGTTAAATTGAAATGATGTTGTAGTGTGAAGCCTCTTTGTTTAATTGATGTGTTTTTTTTCTAATAGTAGAACTGTCATAGCAAACCATGCTTAAAATCCATAATAATTTTAGCATGTGAAGCTTCTAAATTTTGTTTTTAAGAGGTATTTTAAAATTTACCTCTTCAAGCATGGTAAGAATTTCCTGACGAACTCTTGACCTAATGTATTCTTGTGAGGCAAACATAAGTATATTTTTGCTATGCATTGATGTACGCCACATGCCGGAAGTTAGACATAAATGTTTTATTTAAAAAGCTCCACACGAGCAATAAAAGACCTTATGTAGTAAATAGAGAAATTTTAAATTTTGTGGAATTATCAAAAATACATTCCAGAACTTATATATTAGTTGTGTTATATCCTAAAAGTGTCACAAAATGAATTTAAGTTTTTTTTCTTTTAATCTGGATAATTAATTGCTTTCAAATATTTCAATGTGCGGGGGATAGAAAATTGATATTATTTTAATAAATAAGATTTTCAAGATTTCTTTAACGTGGATTGCATAGAGTGGACGCTCTCATTGCAAGAATCTCTTATAAAAAGTTTTTCCCAATGCAAGCAAATCTCCATATTCAACGAATACCCCTTTTGACGAGCAAAATCCTTCATTGCAACCATTGAAATTTGTGTCTTTGTATATTAGTTTGCTTTTTTATGTGAATATGGTTTGAAGGTTGTTTCATACATGCATAAAGATTTTTTTGTTACGTGAATGTGCTGAAATGAAATCTGAAATGGATTAAATCATTTATTCGAGGGTTCGCTTGAATATATTTGAAACTTCAGAATTTTTGAATAGTATAACTTCACTGGCACATTTGCAAAAGAAAAAAAAACGAACAATGAAAATAACTTGTTTCACTTGTGATACCATCTGGTGCCATTTTTTTACATTTGTACTTAAACAACCATATGTTTGTACGGAAGTAGCAGATAAAGTTGGTTTTGCTCGAAATCAAACATGCAAAATCTCGCTAGCAAAACTGCCCTCCAGCATTTGCTCCCGTGCCGTCGTCGTGCGTTCTAGATATTTTAAAATCAAATTGTAATATATGAGCAGGTCGTGATACATAAATTGTGCGAAATTATTCCGTATGCAGATAGTAGATTGCGGTGTGGCGCAAAGCAGAGGTGGCGGTGCTGCAATCATAAGTGAGGCGGTGGCCCCCCTCTGAAGGGAGGAGTAGTGGATTTGATCCTAAAGCTCCTCTGACACTAAGGCAGTAGGTGAGTAGTTTGCAGTGGAGTCGCACACCACACAACCTTTATACCGCTTGGCAGCTTCCTACTGCGCTGCTGCCGTCCGTTGCCGTGTCTACATCACCCCACTCGAAACGCCCCAGGGCATGAAAATCGGTCGAAGAAAAGCGTACACTGTGTGGGGAGGATTATTTTACCTATTTCGCTGCCGATCTTTACCGCACAAATCTAAACTTTAACATTTAGAAGACAGTTAGCTGCTGCTGCTGAGGTTAGCAATTCTCTCTCACTTGAATGCTTTTTTTTTCCCTATGCTGGGTTCAAAATATGGAGGTTACTACGCCTGGAAGCTCCGATTGGCCTTTTGCGTGTTTGATCTTTAAGCTCGGTAGGAGGGTACGCAAGCTCACGACTTTATTTTCCAATCGGCTGAAATAGCATTGACGCTTTCTGTGCGCACCACTAACCCCGGATGGCGGGAAAATTATAGAGGTGCGGTGTGGTTTCTGTGCAAACAAAGATTAATCGCGGCTTTTTAGAAAAGGTAGATTGGAGACGTTCCTTCGTCTGTTAGCAGTAGAGATGAAAATAATCACTCTTTAGCGTTATTTTTTCTAAGAGTTGATGAGTTGGACAAATGAGTTGCTTGTTTAACTCGCTCTTCTATAGGACTATAAAATTTTAAGGAATTTAAAATCTATAGAATAGTTTTACTAACTCGCGAGTTTAAGAACTTCTAGAGAGCAAAAAAACTCTGAATAAGTAATTCTCCGCGCTGACTAGTAGTGATGGAAAATTGAAGAATAATTAGGAACGGAACGGAAGTAGGTTTTTGTGGAAGAGTTCTTTGAGAGTTAAATTATTCACGAGTGAGTTCAATCTTAGCCGGTGAGCTGGCACAGAGAGTTAACTCATCTGGCGAGAGTTTACTCTTGAAGAGATTAATTGAACTCGCGCGTGAGTTTAATTACTGTGTGTGAGTTGCTTATTGAATCGGACAGTTACTTTGCTCATGAATCGAGAATTCAACTCAACTCATCCACCACAAATATTTCACAAAACTCACTCTCACTCATCGTGACTCATAATGCAGCTCACTAGTGCGCAGTACGTGCGTTTGATCTGGCAGAACTGCGATGAGCTAGGAAGCTATTTATTACAATTAAATAACAAAAGCCAAATTCTTCCTCTTAATCATCCATTTTTCCAACGAAATGCATAGGCTTTGTGTAAATAACAAATCGCCCCGAAACACTCTTCGGATTTACATATCTATACGCACCCTAATAAACTGATCCCATTTTTTTGTTTTGTTTTCTAATTCCAGCCTTTTTCCTGTTAAACCATTCCTCTTCGGCTGCCGGACAGGCAGAGGACATATTGAGAAGCTTCCGAGAACACGGGAAAAGTGAGAACAAACCTGTGTAAATAGAGGAAAATAATTGGTAAACAAATTTGTGGCTGTTGTGCGTCTAACACGCAGCGGCATCGTCGTCGTCGTCCCGTATCGTGCAGATGCATCCCGCAAGAACAACACAAGAAAAGCTCAAACAACAAAGCCACTGATATACCACCCTGCCAGGCTCCCAATTAGAGGAAAGCGACGATCGCACTCCGTTCCAGGCTCTTTTTTAGTGTCGGCGAAGGTATCGCATTTAGCCGCAGCGATAACAACGCACCGAAAGGCAACAATGTTTTGCGGTCGTTTTGAGCGGCGTTTGATGTACGGCGTGTGAGAGGTGGAAAAAGGGAGACACACAAGATGAAGCACAAGGATACGCGCTGTTGCTATGCTTTTTTGAACATCGTTGGTCTAGGACGAACGATCGGTTGCGGTCTGTTTGTTCAAAAGCGCATAAAAATATGATAATGACGGGCTAAAGGTTCTGGAGTTCTCCGACGACAATACGAGGACAACACGTGCGTACGAAAAAGAAAAAAAAAAAGAACAACGAAGAAACGAAATATTTAACACACGATTGCTCCAGGTGAAACACGACCGATTTAGTGTTACGTGTTTTGTGGTTTTACAGTGTCGGTTTTCTGTCGACGCAAGGCGAAAAAAAAGGTGCGAAGTATGGTGTGATGTTGAGAGAATTTGAAAAATTAGTGTGAAATAGGGTTCGGAAAAGGGTTCGTTTTGTCGGTGTGTTGTTGTGCGTATTTGAAAAAGCTAGACTGCTTTTTTTGTGAAACCGTGTTGATGTGAGAAAAGTAAAAGGTTTAAAAGGAAAATTCAAAGTGATTAAGTGCGTTTCAGTGTTAAATAAATAGTGCATTTTGTTGTTCCTCTTCACGTGTCGTAGTGTGGTATCAGAAGTGTAGTGGAGTGTGCTTTCGATGTGCTTGACATAGAAGTTAGGTTAGTGTTTGTTGGTTGGGTGGAATTGTAAATTCCCCACTGGATCAAACATGGATCATCTGGTGTTGGTAACGACGCTTTTGGCACTACTGATAAGCCCAACAATTCAAGGTATGTTGAATTCTGTTTTTATTCTCTTTTAATTTAATTCATCTCAAGGTTTGCCTGATCCATGCCAAAGGCCTATTTAATTCCTTTTTTTTCGTAATATTATTTTTAACTGAAGTAACGGCCAGGTCGTTATGCTACTTGTCCTTAGGGGGTTAGGGTATTTTTCCTCGACATTATTGAATATAGCATTTTTTTTTCTGACAATTATTCTAACTGAGATTTCTTTTATTTTTTGACATGATAGAATATAGTTTTTTTTCCTAAAGATTATTCTAAACTTAATTTTACTTCAGTACTCTCATAGTACTATTTCTGATGAAACCCTTTAATTGAAAATAAGTGTAATAACAAATATAATACTGGCAATACGGTCTGGTCGTTACTACCGAATAAAACAAAACAATGATAATACTATTTTTCCATTTTGTTGACCGTTAAATATACTATTTTTAACATTAAAAATTGATCAAAGATAATTCCTTGGTTCGTAAAATTATAAATTTCTTCACTTATTTTTAAAGTTCTTAAATTTGTTTTAATCTTTGCAACTTCTTGTTTGGAATGGTAACCCATTTGAACCATAGAAAGATATTTCTTCCACCAGCAAAACAAATTTTCACATTTTTTATTATTTAAAATGAATGAAGGTTTCTTGTTTACCTGATGTGGTGTAATAATCATTACTTTTAGCATGATTGGCAATAAAAAGCTCATTTCTGATACTGTAAAGTGTATGTAAGCGGGAAAGTGCTAGAAAATTGTGCCAAAATGCACCTCTTAAATTATAATTAATAAGTTATCACTCTCTTTCAAACAACGAAATCGTTTTTATCAAAAAAATGATTTTATCAATAAATTCCCCACATAATTTATTATTTATTTATTTTGCTTACAAGCATCGGGGCAAGATGATAAATTCTAAGAATTTATGCAACAGTTGAGTAAATTTTGCGGTATGACACTTTCGGAAAGATATCTTTGGGACCGGGCTTACCCGTCCTTGTTTCGTAGCGGCCTATTCGCAATCTCAAGCTGGAAGCTGCGAGCGTCTCGTTAACTCTTCGTAACGCGCTAATTAATTTAACAATGTCATTTCGTTGACATCAATCAGATTAAGTTAACTTTCTTTTTTCGCTCGCCGCGTCCTTCAAACACCTTTCAAGAGGTTTGGTGAACGTTACGTGGGTGGGACGGGAGGTGGCACGTGCTTTCGCGGACAGGTTGGAAAACGGATGAAATATTTAATTTAATTTGAGAGCACCTCGTACAAAATTCCAACCGCGTGCGCTTAAGCCCGGTTTACTCCGCTGCTGAGGTTGAAACTTTGAATCCAGGGAAGCGATTCGGTAATGTCCTGTTCGAGGAGGGTGATGGAGATGCTGCGTCTCGAAAGGTAAAGGGCTGTAACGATGGCGGGCGTACAACAGCCCCCGGAACCGTCCCCTTATTTAAGCAAGTTCAGACATCAGAAGAGAAAAAATGTTGTACATCAAGATGTGGGGAAACTGTTGTTCTATAAGGCAGTGCAAAAAGGGTTGTACTCTGCTCTTCTTGTGTCTAAACTTTGGTTCTATAGCATTTTATTTGCACTGTCGTGGGTCTTCCTGCACCATCTCCTGAATGAAGCAACAAAATTTTCGCCAGCCCGGCAAGAGTTTACCGATCTGATCTACCATACCTCCATACCTGCTGCGCCACTCGAACGTGCCACGGTGTTGGACAAAGTAATTGAGATCAAAGTTGCCGCGAGCGGCATTTGCACACTGAAGAAGCCAAGTTGCTCCAATGTAACAGTGTGCGTCCACGAGAATGGCGGGTTGGAAACCTTTGCGGTACAGGATAAAGGACCTTACTTTAGACTTTGCGTCGATGGTCGTCGCCGTGGTCGTTAACTTCAAGTTCTCAGCAGCAAGGGCGTGGAGCGCCCAAGGAAGAACATTTCCGGTTTCGAGAAAGCTGCAAAACATTTCGCCCCTTATCGTGTGGAGTCCATCGATCGAAGGCTGGAGGGAGGCTGGAAGGTTCGCTTCGCTTTCCGCTTCAAAATGATGTATACAAGCATGTCCGCCTTGCTCTTCTCCTCCCTTTAGTTAGGAGGCGGTTGGAGGATCCTTCGTTAATGAATTTACTTGTGCAACATTTTCGGGAGCTCGCTGGGCTTAAATTAAAAGATACTTATCTGCATAAAATTATCTCCGATATACCGAGAGTTGTGGCAGCAGCCAAAACCGGGAGCTTTGCTTTTCTTGCTGTGTCTGTGTGTTGGGTACTGTCCAAGCAGGGATGGTTTCACCGAAAAAAGAGAGAGAGATTGTGGTGAAATTGCCCAAACACCTTCACCATTATTTTGCCCTCCATCTTTCGGGGGCCCTCTGTTTGGGCCCAATGCGCTCGGAAGCACCGTAAAGACATGGTAATAATATTCCTCCCTTACGAGCCGAACTCCTCCAGCGCTGCCTCTCGGTTGGTTTTTGGCAAGTTTTTAGCGCCTCTGGGACGAAGGCGATAAGAACAATTTCCTGCATCTTACGTCCCTCCACCGATGGTAAGGCATGGGCAGACTGTAAGCGAACGGCATATCATAACAGGCAGGCTGCGAGTTTTGTGGGATGAAGAGACAAAAAGAATTTAATGAAAATTGCCCGAATTAAACGACAGTTTCCGTGAGTTTGGCCCCCTCGGCTGTGGATGGTGGAGGGAAAATGACTGCGGCTAGTTTGTTAACCGTTGCTGCTGGTTGATTACACGATTAAAGTCGTCTCCCCCCTGCTCCGGCTGAGTTGGCTTGGATGGGGTTTACTGAATCCGACATACCAACTACCTTTTAATCAGCAAGAGTTTCGGAAGAAAACGATGGGTTAGTGTAGTTCGCTGAGAATATGCTCCTTCACTCCGTCTGCCGTCTGGGAGTTCATTTTTTTTTGTTGTTAAAATAGAGACTGAGTAAAAACATGTTGATTGTAACTCACTGTCATTTCATCGTTTGTTGATGAACATTCGACCATAAAGCGAAGGAAATCATGACCCACGAACAGCAAGCATAAGGAAATGCATTAATGCTTCATTGCAATCACGCGTGATTTGTTGTAATGACGTGTAGTTGATGTTGACGATAATTTGCCACCGCTTTGACGTTGTGATTTAATTTCGTACAGGTTTGTTTTATATGGTTATAGTGCAGAGCTGCGGATTATTGGCGGCATATCTGGTTTGGCAATGTTTGCGAAAGGAGGTTAAGCATACGCACAGAATTTGAGATAATATTTTGAAATGCTAAGCCGTTATTGAGGGTTGTGTTGCAGAGCAAAAAACCTAGTTGAAAGGAATGTGTGTATGTAAAATCTTTTTTTTATTTGGTAGTAACGACCAGGCCGTATTGTTCAAAATGTTTTAGATAACAACATTCACATTAAAATATATATATTTATAGACAAAATCCACATTACTAATCTTTACAGAATCAATGTTAACAGTCCGCTATCGGAACATTGTAGTCCAACGCTTCCATAATCTAGCTTTAATTTATGTAAACGGTTCAAACTTATTTTCAAATGTTGGTATTTTTTCAAATATTTAAACTTTATGTACACACTCACCGTTTGCTGTCGGTAAAGTTGTGCACCGAATCGATTTCGCAAAGCAATAGCCAAAGTTTCCCGGGATGGGAAACGAAACTTTTCTCGCTTGGGCTTACTCTATCGATATACCAATTCCTTCTCGTTACTGCCAAATCGGTAAAGGAGAAACTTTTTATCAGACTTTTTTTTTTTAAATTAATGGTCAAGAAAAGCGAATTGGTGTAGATTTTGGTACGGGCGGTGAAGGCATCTTCTTCCCTCTCCCGCTTCAACCTGGATCTGAAAAGCACTAACAAAAACGAAAAAGCTAAATAAACATTTCTCCCTTAATTTTTCCCTTCAAGGCAGGGACGGTTCTTATTACACCCCTCTACACACAGCTTCTTATAGCGCTCTCCGCAAGAGGGCAAGAAGTTTGCTTCCTGGCTTTGCCCGGTGTGTGGTTTGGAAGGAAAACTCGTATTTTTCTTTCCAGTAACGCAGGAGGAAACACTGTTCTGTGGCCGGGATGGTGGTGGTGGTGCAAGAATGTAGTTGCTTTCTTTGCCTTACGAGCGTCTCAGCTATTATCAAGTGTTTCGCTTTCGTTTATTAGATTTGGCAGCCAAAGTTTAGAAAGTGTGTGCAGAAAAAAAAGGAACGTAGAGAAATTCTTCCGAGAAGGGATGTTTAGAAGCCAAAAGGGGGCATCTTCGGCACGGAATACCTTCCATCTTTCGTTTTTGCGCAATCTTGCCGGGTGAAACAACAACAAAAAATCAATAAGAAACTTTATACTGTGCCTGTGCCTGCGTGTCAGTCGTTTACCTTTAACAACCATCGACCGCCACAACAACAACATCCCTGAAGGGGAAAAAGGCGGAACTTTTTCTCAACTTTTATTTGTGACTTTTACGCGTCTCGGTTCACTCGGAAGCGATGGTTGTTCGGCGTTCGTATTTCGTTTTCCGAATGGTTTATAGGTTTCGATTCTGGAGCTTTGATTATAAATTTCGCTTCGTTTTCATTAAAACTCGTAAAAGTGAAATCAATTTACGCCCTGCTCGGCCCGATTGGTTCGTGGGTTTGGTGTAGAAGTTAGATTTTCATGTTTTACTTGGGGGTTTATTGATGTGGTTTTCTTTTTTTTTTGGCTGGTAAATTCTACGAGATTCAGTTTTCTCTTTGGTCGCAATAATTTTCTGATTTTTAATATGACAAAAGAATTGTAGCTTCTAACTTTCCATTGAAGAAATATAAATTATGCCCCCTGTAAATATGCAATTCATTGTTAAAAATTGTGTTTGTGTTTGTCGTTTAGTTAGTAATTGGAAGATCTTTTTTTCAGAAATTTTCAGTGCAAATACATTGAAAATACAATACAATACAAATAAAATACTGTAATGTTCAGTGCAAATACATACAAACATTTTGTTGTTGTATTATTCAAGGGCTGTACATATATTACGTAACGCTTATAGAGGAGAGGCCACTGCAACGTTCCATTTTGTTCCTGCACCAAAACGGTGCACCAAACGTTATCCTTCGTTATAGTAGCAAGGGGCAGGGAGTCCAAAAATCGAAATTTTAGCGTTACGTAATGGATAGATGGTGCCTTAAGATTTGTTTAATGAAAACCCAATTTAGGTTTTCCGCGCAACTTTTGCTACTCCTGTCGAGCTTTCAAGTGCTTTCTTTGTAATCTAATTTAAAAAAATGACCAAATTTTTGTCAACCTTTGTAATGCCTTTCAACTTCTTTATTTGAATGCAAAAGTAAACAATAGCGACCAAAACGAGCCGTAACAAATGTTTGTTAATTCGACAAGCAGGCCTATTCTTTTCTGCAAGATTTATGTACGCGCCGCAAAGCTTTCTTCCCATACACTCGGTTCGCTTTTTTTTTTAGTTCCTGTAGGTGCAGCAGTATTGAAAAGATGCTCGAAAAGAGATCTGTTTCCCTTGCCGTCCACTCACAATGCCCCATACGACACTGCCGTAAGAGGATAGCCGATGGGTTTCGTTAGGTAGCAGGTGGAATTGATTAACTTTAATTTTCCGTCCATTGTGTATTGGATTGCCGCTACGTCGCCGCAGGATGTTGGCTCCCACCTTGCCCCCTATTTTGCCATCGGGAAACCATCAACCTTACAGGGTAACCTAAGCTATATTTTTGATATTATTTTTGCCTTCCTCCTTCTGGATATTGCCCTTTGTCAATAATTTATTCCAAACAGTCATTTTCGAACAAGGCTGAAAACATGCAGACCCCGGGAACGCATAACGGGCAGCGCTTAGAGAGTGAGAGCGCAGTGTCCTTCCTGGCACGGAACCAGTCGATAATTCTTTGGCTGGGGCCGGTAATTTATGACTTTCGTGGCGCCCCTCGAAAGCATTCTTCCCTTTGGCAAAGAACGCAGCGAGGGAAGCAACATAAAAAAACGTGCCAAAGAACCGCGAAGGGGGCATCCGTTGGACAACAACCAATTACTCTCCCTTTCTCTTGCCTTGCCCTTTCCGTGAATTTTTCTGTTTGCTTGAGGTTATTTCGTTGGGTTATGTCCCCCTCCGGCGCCAATATTCGATTTGTACGGGGTTTTCGATGTGTCCCGTGGTGGGAGAGCGGAGGAAGGGATGATGAAGTTTTGGACCGTTTTGATAACAGCCGCCAACCTGCAGTCACCGGCTCCGTCTTATGTTCTTTGTGGTGTTCGTGGCGTTAGAAGAGATTTCGGAAGCCGTGCTGGTAAAAATGGAAAGTATATTCTCCTGTCAACAAACATGAAACCGCGGTCGGCAAAGGAATTGACAGTCTTTGGAAGTGTCCTGTAGACGACGGCGACGGGAGTACATTGTTTGAACGTGACAGCATCTTTACTGCAGAGTCGTAAAATTGGCGTTCTTATTATTAAAGACTCTTGTCTTTAAAATAACAGGAACGATGTCAGATTGGAGGTGTTCCATGCACTCCTAGTATAGTTCCAAGGATTTCTTCTATTTAACGAGCTTCCTCTTGTTTAGTATCAAGGAACTGAATTGTTAAGTTTTTAAATCAAATATCAGTGAATATTCTTGTTCCGTGATCCATAAACTTTTAACCGAAGTTTGTATCATTTTACGTATTTGCACCATCGTTCCTAAACCATTCTAATGCAATGTTTCGTAAAGGTACACTGTCAATACGTGCCTTCACCGAGAGAAACAAAGACCGAAAAGGCATTTTTATTGATTCAACCTGCAGTCAACCGTTTTCGGTCAAATGCTACTACACCACACGCGCGGGTTCTACCGTATCGCATGACTATGTGTCGTCCCTGGAACCCTTCGAGACTGTTTTATCACATTACGACGGCAGAACAGGCAGACGCCAACCAAGTAGGGTGAAACACGTGCGCGCTATTTTCCTGCATTGTGATCCGACACTCCCGTACACTAAATTCTTCCCCAATCCAGCGGACTACCCATCCCCAACTGCCCCGAAAATGCAACCCCTTTTACCTCGGGTAGGTGTAGTACACATGCGCGCCCAGTACAACATGGGACGATGGTTTGACTTGTTATGTGGACTTCGCTGGCAAGGCAAGGCAAGAGAAAAAAAAGGGTCGTCGATTTTTTCGGGAGCTGCCTTCAACCTTATCTTGAACTTGATCTTGGGATACTGGACCCTCTCGTACGTACACACGACGAGAGTAAGCGAGGGACATTCCAGTGTGGAACAACGGCGAGCGTCGTTTTTCGTGCACCACAAGGAAACAGCACCCTAGGAACTGTCGACAGTCGGTTTTGGGCACACAATGGGTATTTTCTCGCCTACTTTTTAAGGATGATTTCGAAGGTGTAGGGAGGAGTATGGGGGTTGATTTCGTGCTGCCTTGTTCGTTGGGTGCGAAGAGGAAAGGCATCAGAGCGAAAGAATGGCGGGAGTAATAAAGAGTAATGTACAGTTGGTAAAATCAGACAGCATACACAGAATCGAAGTCAGATCCTGATTTTGTCTCGCTGATTTTTTTTTCACTGATGGGAATCGATCGACGAGATGGGTATTGTATAGTAAATAATATGTAGATATAGTTTTGCAATACTATTGCACTAAAAGTTTTTTCAAACTTGAAAATAGTTTCCGTATAAATATGTGCAGGATGATATTGTTGAAGATGTATCAAAATCTGTACCAGAAGATGTATCAGAGTGTCTGTTTCTCAAAAGTTGTGTAACTCTACCTGTAGAGTGATAGAGTTGCCATAGATTTCCAATAGATCTTCGATAGATCTCCGATAGATCTCCGATAGATCTCCGATAGAGCTCCGATAGATCTCCGATGGATCTTCGATATACCTCCGATAGATCTCAGAAAGAACTCCGATAGAATTCCTTAAGAATTCCGAAAGAACTCCAACTACCAGATAAAGATCATCTATGTATCCTCAAAAAATCTTGAATAGATCACCTATTGCTCCCTCATTCTATTCTTTTTTTTTATAGATTTACTATGGATTTTTCATGTTTTAACCATAGAATATCCATAGATCCTCAATAGATATCCTGTAGAGCTCCTGTAAACTTGTAGGCCTCTTGTTGAATGCCATTAGACCTCTCGAAATTATCTTTTAAGATTCTCGAATATGTCTCTAAAAGATCTTCATTAAAACTTCAAAGGTTATTGAATAGAAAATGAAATTGAAATGCTTCATAGGTGGCAGAAGGATTCGAATAGGGGGTAATTAGGAATATTCTCAAACGTACGTTTTATTATTTTCCTCAGTGTACTTTCAACTGTAATCTACCATTCCATCAGACGGTCGAATGAGGAAAAATGGGCGCTTAAACTCATTTTCTCCAATTTTCTTCCGAATTTTTTCTTCGCTCCCGCACTCGCCCTCCCGTATCCGGCCCTCGTGCGTGGTAACTGGTTATGTTCTGTTCCGTTTCCTTAATATGATACAGAGAATGTGGAAAATCCTACGCCACAATTTCCTGCCAACATGCAACCTAAAGGTGGTGTGGATTTTTCCATTTTTTGCTTCCGTCAGGATTGTTGTTACTTCTTGAAAACACGGAAAACGCACTATATGTGCAGGCAAAATGCTTCCGTCTCCTGTTTTCGCTCCTGCGCGCTCGCATCTCTCCTACCTGTTTGTTCGCTCTGTGGAATTTTCAATTCTAGTGGCGCCTTTTAACTCATGCCACCTCCCCCTAGACATGGGGATCTCGTCCTGTAAACCAAATTGTATCTCTTTCCTTACCACGGACTAATACTCCTGAATCACGTGACAAGAATTCGTGAACAGTTTCCCTGCTGCCTTGATGAGGCGACACACAGTTGTCGTCGGGCACGGTGGGTTTTCATTTTTTCGCTATGTATGTAACTTTGTTTCGTCGAGTCCTTTTGGCTGATTGTTGTCTGTTTCGCTTTCTTTTTTTTTGGTCGTGTTGGATTGGTCCTGGACGTTGTGTTGAATTTTCTTTCCTCCCAACGGTTCCGAAACACGCGCACTTGGTGTGCCTGGGTTGCCGAGACAGGAAGCGGTAAGTGTATCTTCACTTCCACCCACCATGTGTCAGGCTGGGGAGGAAGTTCGTTGGCATGTGTAGTGTGTTTGTTTGTCTTCGCGACGGCTTTCCCCACACTATTCTGGACGAGGACGAGCCGTTTGCTGAAGGGGAGCGGTTGATGTCAGGGAGTTTTTTATGGTCGCCAACCAGTCCCGGAAACAAAACACCAGCTTCAAGTGTTGATAGCTGTTTTCTTTGTTTTGAACAGGGCGTACTTTTTGTTGCTGCGGTGGTCGAAAAGGGGGCTTTGTGAAGAGCACCTATAAAGCTTTTAGCAGTAGTGCATCGTCCGCCTTGAAGTTGGCGTTTCCTCCTAAGCACTCGCCACCCCCTCGGAAGGTGATGACAGGATACGATCTGCTTCGTTTATGCAGCGTAATTCGGGAAGGAACATGTTAGAGTAGAGAATGGTGTGCTTGCTTACCGCGGGTTTTCGCTGTTTTCTTTTTCTGTTTTGCGGTGTGCTTTGTTCTGTTCATGTCTAAAAAAAGATTGTTTTTTTTATGAAGGTTCCAGACTCTTCTTTTTTTATGTTGTTGATTAGTTTCTTGCGAAAATTATTTAATTATAGAAAGTCTTTTATTTAAGATATTTATAGAATTTTATAGAATATCTTTTATTTAATTTTATTTATTTTTTTTTAAGAAGTTTATTTAATTTCATGGTAACAAAACTCCATATTTTGAATGGATATAATGTGTACCCATCCATAGTCAATAGTCAATCCTGCGTATGGGGGTCGGCTGCAACCCGAATGGAATTCGAACCGACGATGGGCCGACGGGACAGGCTTATGCTGTTACCACTAGACCACCGAGCCGGCAAATCTCTATTGCTGTATAATCAAACATTAAATCCATTCATTAATGGTAGACTGTAGTCCCAGACAGTAGCTGGTTGTCTGAAATTTGGTCATACTATGATAAATTGCGGTTGCTTCTAAAAGATATCATAAGCTTTTATTATTGAAACAATTAATCTCATCCTTGAATCATAGAACTTCCCCATTATACTGAATGTTCTAAAGTTCTATAAATTTGGAATCACTAGTATAAACGCGCTAATGTACCTCTAGGTGTAACGTATACGGGATGATTGTTGGAAACAGTTTCTAGGAATATAATTGCTAGTAAATCATAGCCTTTTATGAAAACAGATGCGTTTTCATTATAAATGGTTAATTTCAAATCCGATCAATGTGGTATAATGTATATTATTATAATTTGTTCTGTATACGTGAACAGTCTTGCAACTGTTACGATTCTCTGTGAAAAGCTTAATGATTCTTTATGAAAAGCCTTCAGACTGTATCGAAGTTGTCTCGTCTTATCTGATCTGAATTGTGCTGTATGTATTTTACGAAATGTTGTTACTTTAAAGGAGCAAACATTTAAATCATGTTACATCCTTTGATATCATTTTTTTACCGTACCTTAGAGAAACATTTCAGAACCCTATTTTTAAAGATTTGATTGAATAATCTATCTCAGCAATAAAAGCAATAATGGTTATTGAATTATTCTTACCATTATCATCTTATCACCATTTCTTTGAAAAAATCAATCTTCATTCTGCCTGTCAAATGAAATATTGGTGGAAACCGCACGGCTTCAGCATGACATCTTAATCATCCATTAAAACGATATTTAAACGCTGACATGATATGTTGATAGCTTTCCCGTTGCGGTCAAACGTATGACTGTCTGTCGTAATTTACATCAACCTTTTGAAACGTGGCGATCAGAACGGTTTAACGCGTCCGGAAGGTAATGAAGCGTTTACTTGTTTCAAGAGCGAGAGCGACACTCTCAAGGTGGTGATAATTTCAATGTTGCTTTCCGCGACTTATGTGTACGTATCTTACGGCTCAACGAATGTTTATTGGAGGCCACCGAACAGCGGGGCAATTTGATATGATCAAGGTGATTAAGCGAATGGGCCATAAAATTAAACTCTCCCTCGCCCCGTTGGTGAGCAGGGGAGTGAGGCTTGGTACGCGGTCATCTGGCGAAGAATGTCAACTTCATCAGTTAAATTACGCATTTGTAGCCCTTTCGCTTGCTTCCGATAGCCAGGCGTGTGTGCCGTTCACAGTAATGTAAGATCTGGAGTGGATTTAGAGCCGTTTGCCGGGAGGACGCGGGTCCTTGCCTCAGTGCAGGATATCAATTTCATTCAAAATAAATGATATTTCTCCAGGTGTGCGTTGAAATGGGTGCCATAAATTTCGTGGTACGAAAGCGTACCTTCGTAGTACACTCTTCACACACAATTTCTCAACCTTTATCGGGCAATATTGACACCGGGCTGTCAATGAATTGCCAATCATTAAGAAAATATGCTTCGGAAAACGGTGTTGTGTATCGGCTTACGCGGAGTTCAATGCAATAGCTCGTTTTATTATTGAAATTCATTCAAGTGCGTAAGGGGTTCTTGTGATCGTGCTGTGCCAGGAAAAAAGCAGTAATACAAATGACTGTTGAATGTTTGCTTAGCACTTTGCTAGCGACGGCAGTGTACTCAAAAGTCAATCGAATTAAGTATGCGTGCGCATCTGTGGGTATCGATCGTGTGACGACAACGCCAAGCCCAGTGAGCTGTGCCAGAAAAGCCCTTCTCATTAATCGCTAGCTTCTCTGGCGGCCCTTAAATGCGCGTCCCATTAAAATGCTCCACTGCCGAAAGGAGGCGGCGGCGTCGGTTGTGTTTGTGTGTTTGTTTGATAAATTGTACACCAGCGGAATAAATATGCCGTTCCTGCTCGACAAGTGTGAGCGCACACTGGGGAAAGGAGCGTTAAGCAAATGGGGTGTAAGGGCTGCAAAGAGGCAAAACTATCCCAAAAACCGCTGACACTTCATTCCCACAGATGTATTTTAGTGGTGGTTGGTTGGTTAGTTTTAATGCGCTGGATGTGATCTGGATTACATCAAGGCACCGATTAGATAGACTGCCATGGACCGGGCTGTCGTTCCTTCTCATCGGCGCAAGAGGCCACGAAGAGAGGTCACTTTCCGAACATGCTGACATATGCTTTTGCTCCGACTTTGAGTGATGGCCCAGATCATTGACACTGTTGGGTCTGCTTTTTGTGCACGCGCATATGTATGTGGTGTGTGCATTGGGCAATGTGAGACTGTAGTGTCTGTAAAAAGTGTTGAAAATTTGTCGTTTGCTCGAATTTCACTCGAGAGTGGGGGAGGGTGTTCTTTAGTGTAACGAATTAGTCAGCTTAATTTATCACAGCTATTTCCAAACAGGTTGAATTATGAAATTTTATTTGGGTGTTTTTTTGTTTCATCTGAGAAAAGCCATATGCTTGGTTTGTGTACCACATTGAACGAATAATTCTGGATGATCTGATAAATTTGAAATACACACTTTCCTGATACACAGATGAGCAGCTTTAAAGGATTTATATTATATGACCCATACTAAAAAAAAATGATTAACTCAAAATATTAGGTTTGCTCTTAAACAATGGAACTTATAGAATATGTTGTACCATTTTTCGACTTCCTAAGGCTATACTGCAAACCTTTGTATGATTACTGTACGAATATTCTGTGCTACCCTATCATAAGAAATTGAAATAGCAGTATTGTAATCTTATTTATTGGAAACGGATAGTTTCCAGCAGCAATCCTTTTGGATATGAGACTTACATATGACACTTACAGAATTTTTCATTCAATGTACACGTGATAATGTCCTCAACAGTTTCTGAACAGCTATTGCAACAATAGTGTCTATAGAGCACACTACTTATTCTTAAGATGCTGTTATAGGGCTCTGCTGCTCGAACGCAGTTAATAAACGAAAGGAAATGATTATTTGGGTTTTAGGATGAGCCGTTAGTTCCTTTTCACCCCCAGCCCACAGTTGGAGAATTGACTTAATGTTTTTTATGCTTTAATTAGGGAACACTACATATTCGTGACATACTGTTGTAGAGCTCTGCTGCTCGAACGCACCCTATGTGCATGTAACGCCCCAAAAAAACGTTTTTTCGATAGGTTCCCTATGAGCAAATAACGCCCCAAAAAAACGTTTTTTTGATAGGTTATTTTGCTCGCAAAAAAACGTTTTTTCTAGCGTTAAATTTCAGGGTTTTTGACGTTTTTTCGTAACGC
>KB671839.1:36438-80683 GCA_000349105.1 Anopheles epiroticus | reverse complement strand
AAAAAAAAGAAACAAACAAATGGATGTTTTGCCTTTAATTATTAGTCGAAATTTTTTTGTATTTTTGGTTTGCATTGAAAATAAATATTGAGCAAGTAAAACCTATCAAAACGAGATTTTTAAATATAGAAATTATACAAGACGTGTGAAAAATTTTAGCCATCTTGCGTTTTCTTCTGTTTTGTAGTTTCCAAGCGAGAAACAAACACAATCATAAACTCAAATTATAATATAAAGCATCACTTTCTATGACGCGGCTATGAGGAGGAAAAAATTCTTCAAACAGTTAACCTTTACATAGACTACAAATTGCAAGTGCGAAAAACTACTTTAAACTAATTTAAAATGAGCCTAAAATCCATCGTGTCTCCAAAGGGACGAAACGTTCTCTTACGCCCTTGTACCTATATTTCCAAACATTCTCCATTCTTTCACGGTTTATACGACCGAAGTGAAGCGTTTTATAATGGCTTTAAAATGTAAGAATGCAATCACCTTTTCCCTTTATTTCACCCACCCACAAATGCCGTCAATCCCGAGGGGGTATGACACCCGGAACTAACAGCATATCGACCGCTGCTGGCTGCCCTCCGCTCAGGATCACTTTTTGCAATAACAAACTAACTTAATTTGCATCCCCATCATTATCGGTGCACCACCCACCTCAAATTCCGTCTGGACCATGTGGACCTGCACTTGTGTGTTTCCATGCTGGTGTTTTTCATTTTTGCATGTAATCCGATTCCTATCAATCGAAGGAAACAGCACCGGCCGGACAAAGTCCCTGGCCGCGCGCGGAAGCCCGCAAAGTGGTGCACAAAAAAAAAAAGGTATCACATATCTCCTTCGGTGTTCAATTCCAAGAGTCCTACCCCGCCAACGTCTTAGGCCGATTATATCAAAGATTGTGCCATTCATTCCTTCCAGTGTCGTTTTATGTGTGAGTTTTTTTTATTTTTTGGAGCTACACATATCGTACCAGCACGTTGTATTATTTTACCCATCACCTTCTTGACCTCCGGCTCCGGATTAAAACTGTCCCGCCCGTCCATTGCTCGGTGTGATGAATTTTCCGTACCTTTTGCGACGCGTGAAACCTTTTTGTGTGGGTGTGTGTGTGTGTCAGGAGTGGGAAATCTTGTTACGCTTTGCCTGCTAATTAACACCCGAAACATTGGCAAATAAACTCCTAAACCCCGGCTCTGGTGATGGGAAGATCATCATATTCTAAACCACTCCTCAAACTCCTGGCAAGTGTCGTTCTCTTTCCCTCTCTCTCTCCCCTTTCCTTGCCCAAGGGACGGAGGGTCGGACTTCGTCAATCACAGATGCAACCGAAACGGCGGCCATTTGGCAGCAGTTTCAATAATTAATAATAATACAAAGTAGCTAGACTCGCGCGAGGTGGCCATGTTTATATTTTCACACGCACTAGTTTATAAACAACTCAATCCCCTGTCTACGTGTGTGTGTGTGTGGGTCGGTTGTGTGACGAGCCGTCACCTTTGCCTTTCCACCAATAGGATGTCGGAAAGCGCCCCGGTGAAGAGGGGAGAAGAAGGGACGCGAAAAAAAACGAAATTTCCGCAAAACGTTTTTCATTCCCTCCAGCGAAAAACCAAAACGGCGGCACACCACCCACCCTCCTGCCCAGCATTCCCTGGTCACCAACACACACACACACACACAGAGGCATGTACGCACTCGAAACAAATAAATTGTATTTTTCCACGCGACACTCGTTAGAGCGTCGTCGCGACCGGAGTTTGTTTGGAAAAGCGAATGTCACAACACGGGCCAGCCAGCTCCCTCGGTCGGTCTCAACGGCCAATGGGAGAAACAACAAGCACCATGGAGGATGAATGGAGCACCACATGGCTGTGGCACGAGCGCAAAAGCAGGATGAACCTATCCTCCTCCTACCCACCCTCTCCCCCTCCCCCCACCCACTCATTGCTTCCGTCAAATGACGTTGATAATGTGGCGCGCGATGGGCTGTGATGATGAAGATGGAAGCAATCGCTAAATCGCACAAGAACGATCGCATTAGCGAACGCGATCGTTCATTAGTGGTGCCGTCGGTCGGTCGGTGGTGGAGCGGTGGTGGCGGTGGAGGCTGGCGGGTGATGCTAATTTGTCAAAATATTTTCTGTAGCTTTAAGGGAGGCATGCTATGGTGGAGCGATATTAGTTGTGGGAGCGCAGCATAACCTTTTAATAATAATTCTTTTGCAAGAAACATGGCAACAATATCACTCACGGCAGATGGTACTGCGGGATGAGTTATTGGATGATACGATGGTGATCTTGCCGGTGGTACTATATCATTCCCACCGGCGCTGATGAAACCGCTTTCAGGGAGGGTATTTGTCATGCTGTTTTAATCTCGCGAGGGATAAGCATTGATTTTCAAATTATCGTACCGGAGGTTTGAATGAAATTATGAATTATTTCAATAACTGAATAATGTGAAATTTTGGAGTTTACCATGATTACCATGAAATCATTTAGCCTAATAGTAAAATGAGATTTAAATCGACTGTGGTATTTTGTAGCTTCCAGTTAACAGCTCCGAGTCGATTGCAATATCGCAAGGATTTTGCGATTATGAAAAATGTTCAGCAAAAATCTTTTACCATATTAGATTAACCTTACTAGTGACTCAGAAAAACGTGAAAACTTTATTAAACTAAACAAATCATGTACCGAGCTGTTCACAGCGGCAGCTAAAGTAAATGGTAAAACTGCACAAAAAGATAATCTCCTTTTTAATTGTATGATTCCTCTTTATCAGTTGTCGACAATCTTACCAAATAATGAAGCAACTTTGAAGCAAAATATTGGGCATAAATGAAGCTAATAGAATCTGGTTTTGCTACGACATTAATTAAAAGAATTAACGCTTTCAAACGATATGAAACTTCCATCAGACTATTGTTATCTGTTCTTAAACATGTTATGCATTATTTACATGTTCATTATTGTTTTATGATGTTGGCAAATACTATGATAAAGAAGAAAGATGTATCCGTACCGAAACTAATATTTTTTATAAAGTAGTTATTTCTCAAGGTATGAGATTATGACCAGATTTGAACATGTTCTTAAGTGCACAAATAGCAGCAGCAGCAAACAGTCATGAAGTCTCTAAGTTTTCTTCAAATCGATTCAAATTTGTGACATGTTTCGGGACTTATAATTTTCAATCAAACTTTGATGCGAGCTAAAATTTGTTGATAGCCTGCACTTCATGATTAAAAGATGCTCTCAGAATAGGTTTGCTATCTTTTATTAACTGGTTGAAACATTCCACCGAGTGATTGAAACATTTCATTATAGTATTCAAACCACTGTAAAGGCAATTCGTGCTTTTTGTATGCAATCAAGGCATGTTAAGAAAATTATTTAATGTTCAAGGGCACTTTCAATCAATCACACTTTTAAAAATAATTCATCTGCTGGCGCCAGCGAAGATGAAGCACGTACCCCCAATCGTCATCCTGCCAAATGGGATTAACACATCAAAATAGCTTAAAAATATGTACACCCTCCTGCTCAGCCCTTTTACCCTTCGTCTACCTAGTTCGATTCGATGTGTGATCATAATTTCTTCTAAAACTCTGAATCATTTACTCTCGTGGACGCTCTGTGGCAGTCAGTACACTCGTTGCTACATCATCTTTGCCCATCGATCTCCCCGCAGGCATGGAAGCCCACTTTGTGCTCCTCTCCCCCGGGGGTCACAGAGACGGAAGAAAAAAAAAAACGAACGGGCAAAGAGTTTTCGTTGGGACCGTCCCTGATGAACATATTCATCATTTATATCCACCGCATCTGCACCACCACCCTACACACTCGTCATTACCTCGCCCCGTCGTCCCGTTTGACGCTAGTTATCGCGCCCGGCAGTGTCGCGTACCGCCCGAAAATATGTATGCATGCGCATGTGTCTCAGGAGAAGATGTCAAAATTGATTGTCAGATAGGTTTGAGCGCTGCTGCCGCTGCTACCGCGGTGGAAGATGTGTTTTGTAGCACTTTATTTCTTCCACGGCTGTGACCGGTAGCCGCCACTGTTATTGTTGCTGATATTGTTATTGTTAGTTAGCGGTTGGTTACATTTTTTCCCTTCCCTTTCTCTCCCTTGGCACCCACATCTTCCTCGCTCTGCTGTGGATAATGATCTTTGACTCGGGCGTTGGGCGAACGGAAAGAGTGTCAGGAGGTTACTGCACGTTACCATAATAAAGGCGACCAATAAATAAAAATAGACTGTCGAGTGCCGCCAACTGTGAGTGCTCGGATCGGGCCGGGACACTCCGGAATGGTTTGATTTCGAATGACAAATGTATCGGAGCTTGCGTATTTATTACTGTCGTTGTATTGCATCTTTAAGCGGAACGATATTCATATTGAAATCTTATCCTATTCTCAAAATTTTACCCTGTCTTCTCACCCTTTTAGGCACTCCCATCAACCGTCTGCCCATCATGGCCAAATCGGTGCTGGATCTGTACGAGCTGTACAACCTCGTAATAGCACGTGGCGGACTCGTCGACGTTATCAACAAGAAGCTGTGGCAGGAAATCATCAAAGGACTGCATCTGCCCTCCAGCATTACCAGCGCCGCATTTACCCTACGAACACAGTGAGTGTACACTTTTTGAACTATAAAATCTGTAATTTGAATAATTTGTATGCAGTAAACATAATTTAGGGGGGTCCGTTGTTTTATAGTTTGTAAAATTGCATACCCATCAAACGTCTTGAAAAGATAAGTTGGGCATCCTTAGCCTCGCCCCTTAATTTGGCAGGCAGATGTAACACTGCCATAATGCTTTGCGCAACGCTAAAACACGTGCTCTCATTGCGTATGCGTAAGCAATTTTCATTCCTTCTACAACCCCACCACCAGGCAGGAGTTTTCCATTCGCTTGCGCCATTTTGTTCCTGGTTTTCTGTGCCCGCAGTCAACCGACTCGGCAAAAGTGTTGTAATCGTTGCAGAATAAATTAAAACGCACCCGATCTGGCTGAATCTTTCCGCTCCGTAGGAAAGGATGGATGCCCTCTGCATGTTGAGATTCGCGCATTCTTTCTCAGCCTCCGTTTCTGGCCCGATTTTGCCCGCGTCCCGTGGGGCAACGCAGGAGCAGAAGAAGCCAAAGGGAAAGAGCGGGAGACAAATACCGAAAGGAGCGCTAAAACAAAATAAAGTCAATTAATTCGTCAAAATGTCGTCCGACGATGATGCCACCCCGAGTCACATCGAGAGACAGCGTAAAGGGCCTGCGGGGATTGCAAAGCAAAGCACATAAAACGCGAAAGGACGGAAGAGAACGTCAAAATGGCCACCGTTTCGCGATCGGCCAAGTACCCTCCCTGTTTGGTGTGTGCATCTTGCCTGCCCGCGTGGTGGTTAGCTTTTAATATATTCCAGATACAAATCGATCGTCCCCAAGCGGCGGCCAGAAACGAGTTTCGCGTATCGCGTCTTCTCTTCTTCCATTCGCTCGGCTCGATGGATCGTCCTTAGGGCTGTGCTAGGGCGGCTCGGGACGCAGGAGGAAAAAACAGTGCTTGATAGCTGCAAACTCCTATGGTCAAAAGGGGGCGTACGCTGCATGTGTGTATGCGCATAAATTATAGGGTATCCGTCTCCGCGTAGTACGCGGGTTAGTGCGTAAGAGAGCGAACGCGCGCGCGCGCACCATCCTCGGCATGCATAATTCGATCGAACTCCCGCGGTGGTGGTGCGTTTAATGTGGTCTAATAATACGGCAGAGCGCTATCATTACCTTCGGAACTTATCCTTTCGAGCCGTTTGGCAAATGGTGTCTTCGATGATGGCCGCATGACCGTGGTTGGGGTTGGGTAGATGATTGATTTTTATATACTTTGTAGGCATACGCAGGATCGGAGATCGACAGGGTAGAGGAATTTGGAGATCGTTGACAGAAGTCTCGTAGAACAATATTCTTTCTCAAGAAAACTTTATATATCCGTTGACTGTGTAGACTCTAGAGTGTTTTGTAGCTCTACAAACTATATCTGTCTCTGTGCTAAGATTGGAATGTGTAGTACTGACATTCTTATACTGCCTACGCTTGACATTGGAGCTCACCTGAACGTGGCTTTGAGTGGCAGAAATCGACGGATCGACGCTTTATTGACCCCTGTTTGACGAGATGTTTTAAAAAAAACTTTTTGAAAATTTTTCACATCCATCATCTTCGCAAATAGGAAACATAATCAAATTTCTTGAGAGCGTATGTCTAGTGAGAAAATCTTTCACAACCACCTAGAACATTACTAAAATGGCCTCTTTCAAGCAATCACATTAAAATTAATATATTTAATATGTAATCTATTTTTGTCATGGGTTTTAAAGCAGGGGTAGGTAAATTTTAAAATAAAGCGTCATATTACTATTCTTGAAAGATTCAACTGGCCATACATTCATAATAAAGGACTTTTTTTAAAGGAAAAAACATTACCGTGATTTTTTTCTTGATTGTGTTTTATTAAGTTTTTTTACAATTAAAATGCAAATGATTTTGGATAAATTTCCTTTTTGATTTTGGAACACAGATGAAACAATAAAGTAAGTGAAAAATATTCTAATTAAAAAGGTCATTTATTTGTTGGCCAAATGTGTTGATGCATCAAACAGTCAGAAAATGAACAGTGCAAGATATATATAAAAAAACAAAACTTTTTTTTTGCATGAAGGACCAATCCTAAATCAATGAATAAAGCAAAGATAACCGTAGGTCTCAACCAATCTATAGTTTCTAGCCGACAATTCCCATCCCCCAATCCATACTGTTGAAGATCTAGCTGAAAACACCATCCTCAACTATAATTGTTTTCAGATGTACTCTACACCAGTCTAGCACTCTTCTCATACTCACCCACAAAAATTCTTCCCCAAACTGTGTTCATTACGAAGAACAACATATTGATCGTCATGCCATCGCATCACATCACATCACCGTGCCCCATACTGTCCAGCCCCGGCGCTCTGTTCCACGTTTTCCCGATAGTCCATGAAATAGCGCACACTTACCATGCTGCTGCTCGATCGCAAACCGCACTTGCACCGGCGTTCCATACGTTCGCCGTTGGCCAGTTGCCAGCCCAAGAGGAGGAGGAGAGAGAGAGAAGGCGGGTGGCAGGGAGGTGGGGAGGTACTGTGGTATGATTTATAATCGCGATGCCGCCCTAGCGGCCGCCGCCGAGCTCCTTGCGCGATGCTTACCATTATTATTTATACTTTATTTTATTGGATTTCATTTTGTTTTCAAACCCTCGGCGAACATACAGTGCGCGGTGCAGCGTTCTCTGCGTCTCTGCTTTTGCTGTTGCACTGCTGCACACACCACCCTACGGGCTGGCTGCACCGACGTTCATCAGCACGTGTGCATCGACCATCCCCATGTGTGTGTGTGTGTGTGTGTGTGTCTATACGATTCGTGTTTTCATTGGGCATAAAATTTGGGCGGCCTGAGACACAATCGTACGCCGACGCGAACCAAACCTAGCGCAGCAGCACATGACTTGAACGCGCACATTGCGCTCGGATGCAGCAGCTGCTGTACGCGAATGCGAAACGTGTACCCAGTCAACCCGGAGAAGGGGATGTGGGGAGGGGTGTGGGGCGGTGGGTAAACGAACATCGTAAAGATGGACCCAGGAAATATGCTGCCCCTCTTATGCCCTTGAAGAAAGCGAGGAGTGCAGAAGGAAACAGTTTTATAGGTTCAGGGCACTAAATTAAACTGCATATTAACCGATGTTTTGTTTTGAGCTCGACTCACTGCCTTCTTTTTTGCGCTCCCTCCCTCTCGCTCCCCTCGGTTTGCCATTCAGATCATCAATAAAGTTAGCTAATTTCATTAAAATACAAATGAGACTCCGTCCGACCGACCGACAGGCGAGACCGGGACCGCTTCCCAACGAAGTTGACGAGGTTTTGTTTCGGATTGTAGGATGCTTCCCTTTCTTACACGGACATCGCAAACGGGGCAAGATCGAGTGAGATTGATTTATGAAGATCGATCGTTAAGCTTTACTCATTGATTAAACAATATTAAACTGAAGCTGAGGGCGAAGCAAATTAGATTTCGCTCGCTCTCCTTTCTCGTCTCGTTTATCATGTTGGGGATGGTGTTGTTTGACGTGTTAAGCCGTACGAAATTGCTTTTGCTGCTATTGCAACGCTCATGTGTGGATTTGAAATGCTTTCCTAGGAAAAGCATCGCAATACCAGTGCCTTTGTGACATGCGAGATGATCCTCCGGAGAGGGTCCAAAGACATGAAGAGACACCTCTGCAATACCCCCAGTTACAATCATCGGCCCTTACCGTCATGCAAAGCACCTTCATAACCGCAAAACCTCTCCGTGGTATAATAACATCATCGCACCAAGGCACACCGCAACGCCTCACCGCAGAACCGCAGAAACGTTGGGCGACAGCCGGGAAAAAGGAAGGGAAAAATAAAAACCAACAATCACTTAATTGTTCAAACATGGACGTGTTTGATATCGTGTACGAAATTGATTGTTTTGTTATTCGCCTCGTCTCACCACCCGGTTTTTTGGGGGGTTTTTTGTTGATTTCTTGACGTTGTTTTTGGTCTCCGATGATGTTGATGTTCGTGTGCTGTGGTTTCACTTTTCCACCACCTCAAAAACAGCTTTTTTAACGAATCAATTACTCCTTTATCATACATTTTTGCATGTTTTTTTTTTCCTTCTTCGTCGTGAGCATGTGTGCCAAAGTGTGTTTAATTATTAAACTATAAGTGTAAAGGCAAGCGTCCCGCAAGCAAGTCCGCAGACCGTGCAGCGTGAAGTGATAAAGGCCACAAAGTGACAGCAAACGATTGCGAGCGATGGTGACGATGATGCTGGTTTATGATTCAATGCTTCCACCACTCTTCCGCCTCTCGATCGGGCGAAACAGTGATGGTGATGCGTTATTTGTGGTCTGCACAACGCACCTTCGTTTCCCCCTGCCGCCGTACGACACCGAGAAGTGGCCGAAAAAAAAAACCCATCCACTGAGAGAGCACACCATAAAACCCCACAAAACGCGTCCATAAACATATTCATATGCGCACACGCTTAGTCATAAGTGAGTCGGATGTGAGTGAGTGTGGGGAGCTGGAGACCTGTTGGAGCTGGAGCTGGAGCGAGCGACAGGCCCGGCCGGCTAGGGGTATTTGAATTTCAATAGACAAATATTTAGGACCCCGGTGTCATTGCACGTGTGTATGGCGTCGCGCGGACGTGGCCGATGTAATTGATGTTTTGTGTTGATAATTAGTGGAAGTGGCATTTTCGCCCTTTTTGGGTGGGTTACGGGTAAATCTAGTCCGGTTACAGGGCAATAAACAAACGGATTATGATAAGGACTCTTTTGGTTACTTCTCCAGAGTCTATGTTACTCGTGCAATCTTATGAAACATTCATGATTCAGAAAACCTTATCGAAACACTTCATTTACTTACTCAAACGGGTTAGCATCACGTATATATTATCGAATCTTTCTCTATTCAAGTCCAACAAGTATTTCAATGTTAAATAAAATTAGATCACTGTGCGTCCCGTCTGATGGTCCAGTCTGTTGGAATATTATTCCATGTTTCACAATCTCATTTATTTTACGCCTAGGATTTACGTTATACCAAACATTAAGCACTTTTAATCTTGGCTTTATAGTGTATAAGTTTCTCGTTCTTTTGAATTTGAACGTCAAATTTCCTAGAAAAAACCCGTCAAGTAATAGCTCGAAATAGGAAAACCAATAAGCACGCTTCATACGTTCCGAATGATTCTGTAAATGCTTGAAATTGAAGTGCCCTCTATTGTTCCTAAACAATTTTTTTGTAGCTGTGAACTAATAAGATATGTTTTTATGTTATAACTCTTAGTTAAGAACGTCTACGCAAAGAACAGCACATAAGCAATGTAGGGAATAAAAAAAAAATAATTGCAGTAGCTTGGATTTTTATCGCATCTTCGATTGCAGGACTTGGTTTGACTCTCACAGAATATACTAAAGTGATCAGTTTTCAGAAATGAAGCATTCCAGCGTACTCCAAGTAGTAACGCACTACGAGCTCGTTTCACTTTACCCAGTTTGTTATATGGAGCAAAGGAATTTTGTGGAATAATGGGCGCGAGAAAGGAATGTCCGATCCAGGTTGGGAATCTGATTGCATGCTTCACCTATTTACCAAACCACACCGGGGAGAAACCCTGCCCCTGATGCAATATCTTGGCCGCGGTTTTCCAGCTTCACAAACCGAATCTTCATTCATGCAGCACACAAAATCCAACCCACAACTGCTGGCGTCTGTTTGTCTGCCTCGGCTTCGGAAAACAACCTGCAACCTTCGCAACCGATGCCAAATACCCAAAGTCAAATAAAATTGATCCAAAATGTTGTTCTTGATTCGCCACTCCGTCTGTTTGCATGGGTGCTGCTGCCCATGTTGTTCCATCGCTATGCAGCAGCGTCTCGGGCTTGGCGGTCCCCTTTTTGAAGCTTGCAAAACGTGTTGATCGTCCGTGAAATGCATGTGTGTACCTATACGATTTGATTGAAAATTCCTTTCGCAATGGGCTAATGATACACATTAGCCAGCTTCTAATAACAGGGGTTTTTCCCCCCCGTCTTTCACTATGTGTAAAACTCGGCGATCTTGCGATTCGCATCGGTGTTGACTGGAACATCCATCCATTTCCGGACAGTTTCCTGCGTGATGCTACAGGTGTGTCACCGTTCATGTGTCACCCCTTTTTTTAGGGGATGGGCACGCGGGATTCCACTGTCTCTGCCCGGCGGAACACTCTTTCTAACAACATCAAACATTCTTCCATTTGTTTGCGCGCCATACCGTCTGAAAAGCGTACCATCCGTCGGTATCAGTAAGCGGTCTCCGAAAATGTGTCCTCACCTTACCTCCCCCCCCTTAACACCCCCTTACCCCTTCATTACAGTCTCCCACGTCCCCACGTGGCCCGGGTTTCTCTTTTATCTGCTTATGCGACACAATTTTTCGGTCGATTCCATGGTCGGTTTTGTGGCGGTAGTAATTTAAATATTAAATTAATATACTTTTTTTTGCACCGAAACTGAAATTAATGTGCAGAAGGAGGAGGAGCAGGAGGAGAAGGTGGTCTCGCACAACCCTCATGCAAATAGCCATCCACCCCCGTCAACCCTCTGCGATCCAACCCAAAGAGCGTGGAGATGAAACAAAACAGTCCACCCTTTTATTGTCTGCTCAAACGTCGGCACGCTCGCGTTGGGAGGATCGACGCGCTTTCTCGTTTGCTGTTGCGCAGAAAAGGTCGAAAAAAGAGTGGATGTGAGTGGGCAGATGATAGGTAGGAGGAAGTAAGGGATATGTCATGTTGCGGTGGGAAGACACCAGAAAAGACATGGTTGGATGTTGCGGGTATATTTGGCACTGATCGACGGCTCGGCGGCAAGAGGGACGAGAGGTGCGCAGTGTTGGGAGTAAGTCAATGTTGATAATTTTGTGACATTTATTATTTCCCGTGTGCCTTTTTTCCACCCCCTGGTTTCTTTGCATTTTTGTACGATTGTCGGTGTCGTTTTCCCTCTGTTTCTCTCCCACTCTCGTTTGTTGCTGTGTTTGTGTCGGCAGATCGTTCTGTATGGATTATTCATTTGACGGTATTGTTTTTCTTAATTTTAAATTTCCAAACAAACGAAGGCGACGGAATACGTTCCGCGGCAAGCCACTTTGGTGTTTCACTTAGGTGTACTGCTGGAAGATCTATGTTCGGTCGGGTATGATCTATGAACGGTTTGCTGTGCCAAAGTGTAATCTTGTAATTTATGGGACAATGTAATCTTTCCCGATTGGTTGGAAACTGTTACAATTTTTGTTTAATAATGCTAGCACGATGTGTTCGTTGACGTTAAATTTTTACTCTATGTCATGAATTTTTCTATACGATTTTTTTACACCCTTCATCCTGGCTTACATCGGCAATTTTGGAGAGTTTGTTCTGTTTTTGACTTTTTTATTCACTCATGAGAATAATGGAAAAAAGAGAAGATTACATCATTTACTTGTAGAATTTTTTTTCGTTATTTATTGACATATTTTTTAAGGTTTAATGTAATGATAGAATGATTTATATACAATTGTTTCCAATAAATATATAGAGTACGTAAAGAAATTTTTAATAATTTTAATAAATTTCAAATAATTTTTTTTGCGAACGAGAAAAGGGTATGGCTAAAAGCCAGAAATGAATGCCATTGCGTTACAAATTGATTGAAGAGCATATTGAAAAATAAACACGTGTTGTGCGAGAGAGAAATCGGTGATTTAAAGCCACATTTTGGTGGTAACGATGTAATTAAAATGATAAAGAACAACTAAAGTTCAATTTAACTTTTTGTTTCTAAAAAAAATATCAACAAAAAAGACTGATGAGCGTTACAAGTAAAAGTATTTTGTATTATAATTGCAACATGTTTCGAGATTGGCAATAAAACGGGGGAATTTTAATCACGTTAATCGCTCAAAATATCTCCTCGATCGCATCCCTTTGATCAAGCACTATCATCTTTCACGAAAGGGTAGTTACCCACCGAGAATCCAAAACCAAAACGCTCAACTCAATAAATAATTGAAGATAATAATTAATCCGCTCCCTTCGCTGTCGGGTCCATTCAACGAGTTTTCGATCGTAATAAAATGTTTCGATTTTTTTACGATTTTAAATATAAATGACCAATCCATCAGTCAAACTCGAAACCGTTCTCTGGTCTGTGTGGCGGGAATGACGGATCTTCCTTTTGCAAAAGATGAGCATGCATCAAACGGCCGAAAGAGCATCAAATTCCAGAATGTGTTTTTTTGCCATTTTTGTTTTGAATTTGAAGAAGCAAAAGGGCTATATCAGACAACGCAACGTTCGTCCAGCTCTCGTCTTCTGCATTTAAAGTAATGAAAAAGTCATAACAACGCACGAAAGAGAGAAGCGGCAGAAGGCTACCGTTTTGTGTGGTACCTTTCGGCGAACCGAAGGACACACCGCGTGGACCACCTGAAACAGTCCGTGCCACCGTGGTTCGATTTCATTTTGCATGCGAATCATAAAACGCACAGAAAATATGGTTCAAGGTTTATGAGCTTTCCGGTTTTGCTCTTCCTCCTGGGTCCTCGCGGGTGAGACTTCCGCAAAACCCAAGACTCCAAACGTCTCGACTTTGGGCCCTGCGGAGTGAGGAACCTCCCTCGAGCGTCCCAGAAACACATAAACCGCTGCCGCTATTAATGAGATTTCTTCATTGTGACTATTTTATTGGCTTTTATAAGGAAAGCATTAAAATCTGCACAGGCACATTGTAGTGGTAGTGCCGAGATCGTACGGATGGGATCGACGGATCGACGTCTGACATTGCCTGGCTGCTTCTGTCGGGAATCGGCTTTGTTGTGATAAAGTTGCCTTTAAAGTTGCTGCCGCGCTCAGTGCTGGGATGCGTTTCAGCGATGCAGTATGCGCTTTCGTTGAGCATAATTTCCCGGAACTATCCGCGTGTGGATTACGTTTTGGCTGAAATGCTGTTGGTGGGAATTAAGTTTGCGGCCTTTTTGAAGACGATTTTGTTTTTTATTATTTAGGCTATATTGTGTAATGAAATTTCCGCTCAAAACATTGGCTATTGCTTGACATTTTATTCGTCAGTTATCTCAACTCTCAAAATGTTTAACTGCTTGAAGATTGTCCATATAAAAAATGAAAGTATAAAACTATTCTGTTTAACATTTGGGAGTGACTTGTTGGACTTTGTAAATTGATTGTACTTTAAATGACAAAAAAGCAAGTTTAAAAAGGCAGAACAAATCCATGTAAAAAACCTTTTCATTTCTAGACTTTGAGTAGTCTAAAGAACTAAAGTACCTCTTCTTACAAGCAACCAATCTTCCTGAAGATTGTTCTTCAATCATGAAACCATCTGTACCTATCAACTTAACACTCTAGCCCCATACATATGCGTCCGTTATAAAATACAGGTTTTTTTTTTCATGCTGGTGCAGCATCGCAATGCATGTAAATATGTTTACACAGTCAATTAGAACACACCCGACAGACGAGTGAGACGCGAACACATCGGAAAGACAGACAGACCTGACCGCTCGACGAACCCTCCAGCCAGCCCCCTGTCTGAGAGGCTGCCGGTGGAGCATCTTTCGATGAATTAATATTTATACTCTCCTATTCCACCTTCCCCACGACCTTACTGTTGGTCATCTGTTGTTAACTTCGCATAGCATAAGGGCATCGGAAAGGTGTCCCATCGAATGCAACTAGAATCGCCGAGATGGACACATTCATTATGACCCTTCTAACCGTTTCCCTCTCTCTCTTTTTGTCTCTTCAATTTTCTGTTACAGGTACATGAAGTATCTCTATCCGTACGAGTGCGAGAAGAAGAACCTGAGCACACCGGCGGAACTGCAGGCGGCCATCGATGGAAACCGGCGCGAGGGTCGTCGCTCGAGCTATGGCCAGTTTGATTCGGTAAGTGCAACAAACGTACGGTTCGGGCAGGCTGGGCTCACTCATTCACTCACTCACTCACTCACTCACGACAGCTTTCCGTTCTCGCTGGGTTGGTACAGGTGTGCCAAGGCGTGTACATTCTTCACATTGGTAGTGTCCAATGGAGTTATGTTGGAGCAATGTATGCTTCTAACGGATGTACGAACAGGGCCAGGAGTGTACGTTTACAATTTAAAAAATATATCAGAACATTATGTGCCATCTATCAATTAACAACGGTGGCATTTGTGACAGGCATTTACATGGGCAGACCAGTAGTTTTTGAGAATACACAGTTTCAGTTCTGGAAAATACATTGAAAGTAGTTGAAATTATTTTTATCTGAAGCTTATTTGCTTCATATGTTGAGGATTCTTAGTAAGAAGTTTATCTTCATTACAAATTTTTTTTTCTGTGAGCTATTTGAGTCCTACAGTCATGCTTGTACAAGCTTGTCAGTAAGTAATATTCAATTTAAAATATTTGACTAATTCAGTTCGTATATATAGTGAAAAATTTCACTAGGTTATTCAACTGTTCGACCGGGAATCGATTGGCATTAATATTTCTGGATTTCATTTTGATGGTAGAACCCCTTGTGTTGAGCATCAATCTATGATCATAACAGAACACAGTGTGTCCCCTCACAATGTAACCCTCCCTGAACATGTTGCCTGCCTCGATGTTTTCGCCTTTTTTCTGCTCATATGTTTTTTTACTGCCATGAGCTGCTTCGAAACAACACTGGCGTACAAAAATGATAGACACCGTGTAAATTTCGTATAATGAGCAATATTTTGTGTGCACCTACACATTTTGGTTGCTTTTTGGTGATGAGGTACATCAAAGATCAAGATCATTATAAACATTGTCGGCATAATTAAAATTTTCATTCTTTTTTATGACACATTTGTGTCTCTAGACAATTTTTTCTCTATTATTTACACTATACACTATTATACCACACTATCAAGCACTTGCCTTTCATTATTACAAACGTTTTGCTTGCTTCCTCCAAACCAACTGACATTCATTTGTAGTCCCGCCACTATTAGCACCAATTGCAAACCATGCAATTGAGCTCTTGTGTAAGTGCAATAATAATCGAACTCCCTTTTTACGACTCCACCGACTCATGACCGATGAACGAAGTCTAATAATCAATAAACCTTGATTCATGCTCATGTTACTCATGGTGGTAAAACGATCGCAAAACAACAATCGCTGCTACTGCAGTCCACGGGCTGGCCTGGTCCTGTGTTAAGCAGCTGAAGAAGAGAGTGCATCAAAATATCGTTGTTATATTGTTATTGGTCGAGTGAATCGTGTTCCGACACGCGGAGCTCATGTTATGCCTTCCCGCCGTTCGATGTTTAACTCCTTCCCCTCCGCATGTGTAATGGGTTTGCTAAAGAATGATTCGCTTCCGTGCCCTGATGCTACTGGGCAAGTGAAAAGCGCTGCACAGAGATATGCATGGTCTGTGCCGTAATGATGGAAGCATACAACGCCGAGAAGCCCCGATCCTGATGCTTTCCCTCAGCGATCGAATCGTCGAATGTTGTTTGTTTTGCGTTAGCGACTACACCAAAACATGGGATGCAAACGGAAATGAAGATCCATTCCATTCATGCGTTCGATCGAGGCGTTGCTCCATTCATTAAAACCGGATTGAGCGAGCAACGTGAGCTCCGCTGCTGTTATGGCTTGTAGCTAATTAACCTTTTCCCTGCGTTTTTTTTTTCTTCAGCCCTCTGTTCAACGTTCCCCGATTCCGCAAGGCATTTCCCAGATGCCGCCGCTCTCGCTAGTGTCGCACGTCAACCAGCAGCACCACCAGCACCGGCTGCTGCCCCCCGTCGGCCAAATCCCAAACATGCTGCCGGCCGAGTTCGAGCAGCGCATGCTGAACTACATCAAGATGTTCCAGCCGAAGGAGATGGGCCGCTCGCAGAGCCCGGACAAGCTGTCCGCGCTGAACGCGATCGACATCTCGCGCGTGGCCCTCTGGAACATGTACAACCCGAGCCCGAACAGTCCACCGAACTCGCTCAACACAAGCCCGGAGAACAACATGCAAAGGTAGGTAGTCTGCAGAACCCCAAATCCAGATCGAATCCACAAATCTTACCTTCGTTCCGTTTCCATTGTAGCGCTCTCGACCTCTCGGAGTCACCGGACCACGCAATGTCGGCGATCAAGCGCGAGCGCGACCATCCGGTCGACTTTAGTGACGCGCGGGACTACGGCAACGGGTTGGGACCGCCGGCCAAGCGCAGTCACCATCATCACCACTCGCACCACAACCGCTCGCTAACGCCCCAGAAGCTGAACAGTTCCTCGCACGACGAAGATGACGCACGGTCGGACAGTACGCCGATCAATCTGCGGGAGAACGGATCGCACGGGCGTCGCCCCCCGCTGGACGACGATGGGGACGATGAGGAGGACGAGATGGAGGACGAAACGACCGAGGAGGATATGCTGCGTGCGTCGTTCGCTGCGGCCGCTGCGGCAGCCGTTAATCAGCACCCGCTCGCTCTCAGCCTTGCCGATCATCATCTGCAGCAGCAGCAGCAGCACCAGCACCAGCAGCAGCAACAGCAACGTGAGCGGGAACGCATCCAGCAGCAGGTGGCCGCCCACCAGCAGCAGCAGCGTGAGCAGCAGCGCGACAGTCTGGCCACACTGGATCTAAGCATACTGGACCGCGAGCGGCTTCGCTGTGACAGTGCGGACAAGCTGAAGCGTCAGAGCCAGGGTCAGCAACAGCAGCAACATCAACAGCAGCAACAGCAGCAGCAGCAACAGCAGCTGCTGGATCAGCATCACCTTCACCAAAGGCAATTGCAGCACCAGCAACAGTCGCGTGTGGCGCGGGAGCTGCGAAAGCACGAGAATGGCGATCGGCTCAGTCTGACCCCGGACAGTGAGCTGCATCACTCGAAGGGACATCTGTCGACGAGCGGCGGTGGAGCTGGCAGCGATCCGTTCAGCTCCCCACTGGGCATTACCGGCATGCAGTTTAAGCTGATCAGTCGAGGTAAGACACGCTGCAAGATGATGGGACTGTTTTAAAGAATGATTTATTCAAGCTTCTTTTTTTCATTAAGTAGTAGAACCATTTCCAACGCTTTCAAAATTACTAACGGAGGCCTTTTTCCACTGTTCCCCTTCACAGGTGACGCCAGCAAAGGTGACCAGAAGCTCGTGGTGACGATGGAGTTTAACGGCGTCCAGTACGAGGGCGTCCTGTTCGCCAACCCACTATCCTCCACCAACCTGTCCGCACCGGCCTCGACACCACCCTCCTCCTCCGTGTCGGCAACATCGGCCTCCCCGATCTGTTCCCTCGTTTCCCCGGTCAAATCCAGCGCTGCCCACATCTCATCCCCGCACGACGAACGGGACACGGCGGCCACGAGCGTTGACTTGGCGTCGACTGCAAGCGGCACAACTGCCACCGTGTCCACCAATGCCGCCAGCACCACCAACATCTGCATCCCGTCGCTGGACAGTGCTGGAACGTCACCGGCACCAATCCTTCCGACGGCGACGACGACGGCAACATCCGCGATCGGTGCAGTAAGCCCCGCAAGATCGATGGTTTCATAGATCGATTCATCGATCGTAGCGAACAGGAGGACGACTCGCTGAACGGAGTGAAACAAAAAGGCGCGCTCTCTTCTACACGCATCCCTCATCGCCCCCGCCCGAGACCACCCCCATCGTTTTGTACACCTCGCTTCCGGGTTTAGCGTTTAAGCGTTTTCAGCGTTCCATCGTGCTTGGGCGTTTTTGTGTGCCCACCTTGGTTCCAAGGATCTTATATATATATATATAGCTGCGGATAGCGACATGCTATATGCTGCGTACAGGCAAAACAAAACCAACGCAACGAATGACTAACTTATACTGTTTAGCGGCTAGTGCGTACACGAATCCATTATACACGACCTCGAACATCCTTTAGCGACCTATTACCGCACGGAGGCATCACGCGCATTGAGTGATTTACAGCATTATAGATAGATATGTTTGTGCTAGATGTATGTTATCATTTTATTCACATGACTGTAGCGCCCTAAGCAAGGAGGTGATCATCATTTAATTGTGTCGTTTTTTTTTGTACTTTTATCCCTCCTCCAATCCATTGTGAATCTGTTCCAATACGACGGTGCAGCTAGTTGATGCATTGTGCAATGGAACAAGCAACCAAACAGTGTAACATAGTGCACTCCCCTTTTACATTACCGATTGACCATTACCGATCAACAGACGCTGGTAACAGACGAAACTCGAATCATAACGAACAAACAAAGAACAAAGAGAACATGAGCGAGAAAGTTATCAGTAGCAATAGTCTATAGCGCTAGCGTGTTCGATTTGGTTAGCTTTCTGTATGTAGTGTAGAGTGTAGAGAGTTAGACACCTCCCCCTTATTAACAGGGTGAGAGAAGGAAAAGAGAAGGCAAAAATGTCCTCTGATACTGAACCCCTCGCGAACGAATTGTAATTAAGTGCTTACGTTTTGCTCCTTTTTTCCTATTCCTTTTGATTAGGCAAAACGGAAAAGCATCGGCAACGATACATATGTAAAGGGAACGACTTATTTTATTAATTTTTTAATCCATTTTTCTTCCTCTTTCTCGTACCTTTTGTTTCATTTTTAGTTATTTGCTCCTGTTTTTTTTCTCTCTCCCCCCTTGAACCAAAAATTATGTTTAATTAAGTAATTGTGACGTACCGTTCTTTAATTTCTGTTTAAGTAGTAGCCTCTGCTTCCGAAGCTTTTTAGTGTTCGGTACGAAATTTGATTCTTTCTTTATTTTATTTTTTTTTTGTACAAATCCAATACACCCCGAAACGGGTGCTTAAAAGTAAGCGAAGCGAATGACCGCGAAAACAGGACACACGTTTATACGAAAGTGAAAGTTATTTCTTGTATTGTGTTTTAGACAGTTTCTTTTTTCTATTTTCATATTTTTTTAATTCATTTCCCTCTTATCGGGGGAAAAAAGTAAGAGGAGCGATAAGAAGTAAAAGTGTATTGCGCCTAGGGACATATGACGTACGTATAAATGTGAGGTTGAGGTTGATGTGCTCTCTCTCTCGATGGTGAAAACAATTGCGAAAACTAAAAACACAAAGAGAGGGTAAAGATAAGTTCAGTTCACACTTAATGCAGTAGCACATACACATAAACGCTAAATGTACAATATACTTAAGTGATAGAGAAAAACGGGAGAAAGGGAAGAAAAAAGCGGCAAATCAGTAGTAAAGCTGTAATGATTCGAATGTTTAGAAAAAGGAAACTAAAACAAGTAAAAGAGAAGAAAAGTGAAGAAAAATAGAAAGGTGTAGTTGCCAGTGTCGATCGAGAAAGGCAACAAGGCAACTAGATACATTAATCAGTAATTTTCGTTGCACGATATGATGATATGCAAGTATGCAATCCGCGCAACACACATACACACATATACGTAGGTGCGTAACGTTTAGTAGCAAGAGTAGTTTGCAGAGTAGAAGCGTGACAGTCGTAGCTGTAGTAGTAATACTAGCGGTGTGGAGCAAACGAACAAATGAAAGTCGCAAACACACCTTCTCCCTCCCTGGTAGGATCGTTTTCTCTCTCTCTCTCTGTCATCTTGTATTCGTTAGTTGCATCCCCCCCCCCCCACACACACACACGTTTAGAGCATAAATGGCGGCTGTTTAGTATTCCGTTTCATCCCCGAAGGTTGGTGGCAGGATTAACAGTGTTTTTCCTGTGCCCAAAGGTGGCTAAAAACGTGGAAGCTATTGCGGGAAAACAGGTGGACAAGGCAGCAGCTTTCTGTTCATCAAGTTTTCCGTTTTAATATTTGAATAAATTAATGATGCACTTGTATTAAAATTTCAACGCGTGTTATGAGTTCTTTGTTTCTGTTGTGCAGAAAGTGGGTGAGAAGTGTGTTATTACTGAACCGTTAAGTAAGTATGATAAATGTATAGGGAAGCTATTAAATAAAGGTGATGATTGGACGACTGCAATGATCACTTATACGTTATCAAATGTTATCAAATGTTTATTATGTTTCCTTCGGCCAGTGGTCAGTTAATTTCTTATTTAATTTATTTTAATATACTTTTCTTATTTAATATATTTTTCTACAAGTCGTAATTTTCCTCCTTGAAACGAAGATTTACATAAACAATGAATAAAAAAATACTTGGCGGCTCTCGCCATTCTTCCACACCCGCACGACAAGCGGCAGCGATAAGGATCGCGAAGAAAAATTACAAACGATTCAAACCCATCTGAAGTAACAGGAGAGCATCCCGCACGGCAGGCTGCTTCACTCTTATCATCTCACCAGCTCAGCATCATTTCGCTCTCTCGTCTACTATCGGATCGATCGGGAGAATTAAACGTTCTTATCACGCGAGAGAAAACGTGATCGACGGCGTAGCTCGAGAGAGAGCCTCTCATTTTCTCTCATTCCTTTCGATTCGTGAGACCGGGGGATGCTGGGCGGATGCTGCGAAAGTGCCCGACCGAAACCGGCCGAAAGTAACAGGAGAGCATCCAGCACTGGAGGTGGATATTCTCTAGAATTCTCGACAAACCACCGGTGGTTTTGAAATTTCAAATAACGTAGTTCCGGGACCCACCACCAGAGTGCGCTTTCAATGCGCCTGCAAGTGAAATATTTCCATCGGTAAGATTTCACACGTTTTACAGTAGTGTACGAATAAAAAACAACACCTTGCGATACAGTCAAGTTGAAAAAATATTTGATTGAATCGTAATTGAAGAATATTAGCGCTCTCACCCACCACATGAAGCGAATTGAACTGGAAAGCTAACTTTCTACCTTGTTATCAGCTCATAGATACAATTGCGAGAACAATTCCGAACGCGAACAAATACTCTAATTTCTCCATTTACCCGCAAAACTCATAAAAAAGCTCCCCCGATAGTTTTAGCAAATGTACAATTGTTTATTTGTTCCTATAACTTTCTTTCACCGTCTGTCCGTTCTGCTCGCAACACAATCTCATGTTTCTACTGGAACATAGCAGTCCCGCAATTCAACGCACTATATCTGATCGGAAAGTTCGTGTTATGTGATATAATAGTATAAGTAATAGAGTTCTTCTAAAGGGTCCAGTACTACTGAGTTCTCACATTATTTGTCTGCCAAAAGCATTGCTTGTCGTGTTGTTTTCCTATAATGTTTGCTTGTATAAGTTCCGTTCCACTACTAATTTACAAATAGTCAGCGTTCGCATCGTGTTCCCGCATCCGTTATTGCTCGTTTACGCGTGTCGTTAAATACTTGTAACTTGTTTCTTGATCGCTTCCTAATGCTTTCTCCCACACTCCCAACCTTACAGCACTGTTAATAATTCTTTCTTAGTTAACAACCTAACACTCGTGTACCACCGCTAATGCAACCCGTCGTACAAAATGTTTCCCTATCTGTATTATCTCCCGTTTTCTCTTCGGCACCAAGAATATGTAGATTAAGCCGCCGTCTCGATACGCCACTACTCACGGGATCACGGTCTTTTCCCTTATTAGTGTTTAGTAAACTAACCTCGTTAATGCTTGCTGTCCGCTTCATTCCAATACATTATAGTTGTATAAAGGTTAGTACAATCTTTAACATAGCAACCGTAATGTTTCACAAAACAAAAATTCAATCGTCACGCACACACTCTCGCACATACACTCAACCATTGCAGGCTTATCTTGCCAATGATATGTTCACTACTACACTATGCAGACAGGCGTATCATACTGCGAAGCTTCGCCTAACTTTAATATAGTAGTTAAATAGCAATGCTAGTACTTTCTCTTTCTTGTCCTCACTGTCTCACTACTGAGCGTATAACACGATTCCGAATATATATGGGTATATACGTGTATATAAAGATAGCTTTATAATTGCCGCTGAGTATGATGCTTCGTCGCCTACTAATAACAAAAACCGTTCGTTTTCCCTTGATTGAGATATGACAGGTTAATTGGTTCACTAATTCTATCTCCCTCTCACGCTCTATCTTTTGCAAGGTGTATATAATAAGGTGTGTATGTTTCTAACTTTTGTTAACTATCAAAGGCTGCTCACCATATGCCACCCACGGTACAACGGCGACACACTCGTTCGTGATTTAAAGTTCTAATTATTGGTTACATGTTATTATGTTTTTTCTACTCTCGTGTGGGTTATACGATCCGCTAAAGCCATATATGTATAATTCACTTGGAAACAGTGAACTACAGACAGTTCTCCAGTCAACCGAAAGTGTTTGATGTAGCGTACTACTATTGCATCCTTTTAACTCCATCACACTGTTAGTTAAGGGTCCCAAGGCGTAGGAAAAACATAACATATTCTTCTTTCTCTCTCTCTCTCTCTCTCTCTCTCTCTCTCTCTCTCTCTAGATAGCCTAGTGGTCATTCTCACTCGCGGGAATTTCGTTATTATCGCGGGTATAAATATTCAATAAAAAATATAGCTGCCTACTATTGCCCACACACGCACGCCTCCTGATAGCGCGAATGATGTGGGAGAACCAGTTATACCCCGGAGAGTATGCCAGAGACGTGCGCCTGGATGGTGCTGTAAACGTTCGGGTCATCCTATTAGGATCTAATAAATTAACGCATTAAATTATTGCTTCATCCTTCGTCCTTCGATTATCAAAAAACCAATGTGTGAATGTGTGTTTGTGCACGGTCACAACACAGACACACATACACATTCGTCCAGAAACCTTGAATCCTTCTATACGGCTAGTACCACTTTTTTCTTACGTTAAACACACGAACAGCAGCATTTTAGGCTGATTCGTCGATTAGACCACTTTCGTCGATCGTCGTAAAGGTGACGGATTTGAACCGACACATCAAACACAACAGAACATTCATTATCCTCATCATCAGCATCACCGTTCCCTTCAGTCACTGCGTCTCTTCACATTCAGTATTTCGTCACTCGCCATGGTGGTGGCCACCAAACTTTCTTCTTGAGCAATTCACACGGTCACGGCCGTGTTCGCGTCAGCCTTGTCCGATTGAGGTTTCTTGTCCAGGTGCTCCGTGAAGAATACCTTCGTAATCACAATGTCACCCGTACTGAGCGTCTGGCAGGAGGCTTCCTTCATTTCCTTCGGTGGTACCACCACCATCGGCTGCTGTGTCGGTTGCTGTTGGTGGTTGTGGTGGTACGGTGCGGATAGTGGTGGTGGCGGTGTGATTGAGTGTTGCAGGCGTGCCGCAATCTTGGAGCTTGGAGGCTTGCTCACACGGCTAGAGCGGAAGAATAAAACGGAAAGGAGCAACAAGAAGGAGATTAGGATTTAAGTTTTTTGAAGGACAACGACTGGACATTGGTCCTATCGTACTACACATACCCTTTGATGGCGTCTTTTTCCTTTGCAGGCTGTAGAATATTATCGTTAGTTACTACGATTGTATTGGCATTGAAGCTGGACATGGTATCAGCAAAGGACTGAAGAAAAGAAATTAAAGAGAAAGTAAAAATAACAATAACAAAAACTACATTAAAATGAGGGTATACAGAAATAAAATACAGAATACATAGAAGTAACATTGTTAAGAATATGAAAACATTTTTTTAGCAAGATTACAAAAAAGATGATAAAACGGAACAAAATAGAGGAGGAGCGCTTGATATGGCTTAAAAAGTGATATAGAAATACTTTAACGAACTAAACGTGAAAAGTAAGTGTCTAGATAATTACCACTAAACCACAATTAACATCTAATCTTTACTGATTAATTTAAATTACACTTAATTTTAATTTGAATAAAATAGAGCATAATAAATAAAATGGTAATGCTCATATTACAACAGTAAAGAGTGCTTTCAAATACAAAACATGGGTTGTTCCACAAATCATATCGAATCATAAGAGGTATATTAATTGAAATACATATGAATTCTAATGTAGTAGTCGCAGTAACATACATACTACAACATAACATTAGTCCCAAAAAAGCCAATAATATATTATTTTAACAAAGGCCACAATAGCGATAGTCTAGACTCTAGAGCGATTCCCAAAGCAGAGGTCTCAACTGCCTATTAAAGAGCGATAGACAAATTCTGATGAGTCCTTTCAAAGGCCTTTTTTCTGAACAGTATTCCTTTCAAAGGCTTATCGTCACGGTGAGATATTATAGGGATGAATTAGAAGCATTTATACTAGTGTGATGTCCTTCCTCTCGGAACTCTGTCCTACATTGAACATAATGGTTAAATTTTGTAAGAGGGAGGGTTTCTGTTTCACAAAAAAACAAGCCTTATAAGCATTTGGAAAACACTGGTCTAGAACAAATGTTCAATCCCTAATTGTAATGAAGCATTAGGCCTAACCGTAGCAAAAGAAACTATTCATCATTACTACCAAACAAACCACTGGAATTACCTGATCGTTTGGCAGCAAGGTGGCGGCAGAAAGAATCGCTTCCAGCTTATCAATCTTTGCCATCCGATCCATCGTAGTGTTGGAAAGGATTTCGTCCATCAGCTGCATCGACTCAGTCAGGCTGGGCGGTTCAGAGTTTTTGGGCGATAATGCGCCACTGCCAGCGGTACCCGTTCCCGTGCCCGGTAGCGAGTTGTCCGATGGTACGCTGTCCATGCTTTGGTAGTCCTGTTCCGTCACGTCACACTCGTCATCCGAATCGCTCTGGTCGCACCGATCGCGATCGTAATTTTCCAGCTTGTCCAGCTTCTTAGCCACCTTGTACGATACCCGTAGCTTTTCCTTTTCCTCTTCCGTCAAATCCATGTACCTAAAGGTCGGAAGCGAACATTTATTAGAAAGCTGCACGCACCTCGTGTCGGTCAAAGGGGCTCATAAACGAACGTTACCTCAACAGCCGGATTTCTCTGTTGCTAAGGACAATGTTTTTGCTGGCCGATTTCAGCTTCACTTTCAAGTCCTGTATCTCCGAACGCACCTTTCGCTGCTTTTTGCGCATTTTCACGTCCACTGGGCGGATTAACATTAAAATCTGCTCAGTGCACAGCTCCGACAGCAGCTCTCGGTACTCTGGCTTGATAGATCTGTGGGAAGTTGTAGAAGATTTGGACGATTAGTACAGAAGCCCCTTCACAACCATCTGTCGCGTGTCGCCATACGTCGCCATGTTGAGGTACAGCTGTTCGTTGATCAGAATCAGCACGTCCCCGGCAGCGTACAGTAGCATATCCCTGGTCAATGGTCTCCGTGCCCAGTACTTCTGGTCGCGCCGATAAACATTCTTCAGCTGATCTTTCATCGGATTCACGGTGGCATTATACATCTCGCATAATGTATTGAGGGACACATTCTTCACCTTGTACACCTGTTTGCCTTGGTCTTGAAACTGCAGCACGGCATGGGCGGACTGAAATAGAAGGAGGAGAGGAATGCACATGTATTACACTTCACGGACGTTTGAAGCATTCGGCATGCCACGGATTACCCTTACCTGTGTGTCGAAGACGTTTCGCAGGAGAATCTGAAACTGGTTGAACAGATTGACCGAATCATTCCGGCAGTCGTGTATCACCTTGATCACTTTTTCCGATTCCAGAATCTCCTTCAGACCACCCTCCACCACCATGTCCGGGCAGGTGGCAATGTCGAAGATGAACGCCTCGCCACGAGTCGTACCGAGCTGCACCATCGTGATTTGTCCGCGCACGCCCAGATTGATGCCCTCGCAGTCGAACGATACGATCGACTGCTCCTCGAGCGCCGACTTCATGATGGCATTCGTGACAAACAGCGACTCCTTGACGGTCGAGATGACACGCGTATTCTGCAGCACCTTGATCTTCCACGTGTCCCCGATGAAATAATTGTTTGAATGTACCGGATTGCCGTTAGTTGCCGGCGGCGTGGGTGACATTGCCCCCGACTGACCCGTACCTGCTCCCCCAGCAGCATTCCCTGCGGATGCTGTCGTATTAACACCCCCGCCACCCCCGTTATGCTGCACCGTCGTCTGTATTGCTCCCATCGAGTGCTTGTCCTTCTCTAAATTCTCGGCAAGCGTTTTGATCACCAGACTATTGATTCGCTGTTTGAGTGTTTGATTTTTGGAATTTGGGGCACCGGCCGTCGTCGCCGCTGGCTGCTGTTGTTGTGCCGGTTGCTGCTGTGCCGTCTGTTGATGGTTTGCGATCCTATCGTTTACCCCCGATCGGACCGACGACTCGATAGCATTTCCACCGGAAGACACCGTGGTATTTGTGCCCGCGTCATTTGTGTTCCCTTTGGCGGGTAGTAGCGACGACTTTGCATAACTCGTCACCGTTGGACAGTTCCGGGGGCATAGACTTTCCATCTTGAAATCGTTCGTTATGAGCAAACTGTCAAAGCCACTGTTTGGTTCGCTTTTGCTGTTGGCGGTCAGGGAGGCAACGTTGTTGGCCCCATTACCGTTACCCCCTACCAGCCCCACCGAGACCGGTTCGTTCAGCTTGAAATCTCCGATCATGTTTTTGGGGGAAGCCGTCCGGCTCGTGTTGCTGCTGCCGTTCGCACTACCGAACCCGATGCTACCACTGCCGCCAAACGTTTGCAGACTATTCTGCGGGCTGCCGGCCGACAAGCCGGCCATATTACCTAAGCTATAACTACTGTGTGTGCTGTTGCTGCTCCCGAACGTGCTGTTGGACAGATTCAGCTTGTCCTGCGCCTGGCGTATGTGCGCATCCGACAGTTTGGGCTTCTGCAGCAGCGTGACTAGATTCGACTGGATGTGAAAGCAGTCGGAGAACAGCTTCAGAAACGTCTTTAGATCGCTCGGGTTCTTGAACATGTGGAACCACTGCTCCTGCGGGAAGTTGGAGGTGACCATGTGAAACAGCTGGTCCACCAGTATCGGGCCCTTGATCTCGATCACCTGAGCGAACGAATCGAGCAGCTGCTGGGTGGCCTGCGTGTCGATCGTCGAATTCGGTAGGTGCAATCGCTCCGAAGCAGGCACCTCCTCCTCATCTTCGCACCCAACGAGCACCACATTCTCGTTGTCAATCACCTGGAAGGTGTCCGGGTGCTTCAGCAGAAACTCGGTGAACTCGCGAATGTGCTGGCCGGAGATGTGGCGCACCTGGGGCGACGCCTGGCTCCGGTGACCCAGCAGACTGCGGATCGGCACCTCTGTACCCTTGCCGTACTGGAGCAGCTTGTGTTTGAAGTAATCTTTCGCCTCCTTGATGTAGTCCCGCTTGCCCGACACGGACGAGTCATCCTGGCTGCTCGATTGGAACGAGTTGATGTGTACGAAATCGCCATTGATCTCAAACAGGGCCGGATATTGGGCGAGAAATTTCTTCAGTCCTGCGGGGAGCGGGATAAAATAAGAAAAACGGAAGACACGTGTTAATTATCTGCTTCCAACAGCGCGCACCACGCCACTTATTCGATAACATTCGATAACAATTTATCGCCTAGCAAATGACCACTTTCGAAACATGGATGGGATGACAGAGACAAAGAGGTAGACGGAAGATGGGGTGAATTTTTGCCAACCAGTGCGCGGGGACGATAACGGAGAGCCAGCCTCTCCCACGCGTTTGCTTCCGTTTCAATAGCTTTCGTAAATGTTACGCAAAAGATCGTTGGCACGAGGCGGCGGTTCGAAGCGGGTCAATTTATTAGCCACCGTCAAAACTATCGTTACGCATCATAAAGCAGCAGAACGGGGGAGGGGGGGAGCTAACAGAGAGAGAGAGAGAGAGAGGGAGATAGAGAGACACTAACCAACTCAATCCCGTTGTTGGCCATTTCAATTCGGTGGAGTATATTTTTCATTTGCAGTATGATGTGCATTCGGTGGGGCGGCGGCGTTTTGACGTTGGCCTTTGGGGGGAAGAAAATATGAAAAAAGGCCTGCACACACTTTCATCAACACTGAGGGAGAATAGGTTGAATTGGGCAGTATGGGCGGGGGAGGTTTTTTGTGCAACACCTTCGCCCGCCAACACACAGCAGCATATTTGCACGTTTGTGTGTCGTTTTTCGCACATTTTTCGCTAATTACACTGGACTAAGCTTTAAATTCGAGACAACATCTTGAAGTTAATCCTTAAGCCGATGCAACATTTATTTTGAATTCGGCGGTTCAAATATTTAAATGCTCAAAAGCAGTAGTAGTGAATATCAAAGAAATAATAAAATAATTCTAGAAAAACAGATAAGTCGCCGATAGGTAAGCAACCAAATTGTCGTCGTCGACTTTTAATTAATTACTTTACAATAATGTTCATTTTACCGATTTGAAAATCAAACTGGATTTATTTAATATGCCTAGAACACTCAACAAGGATTGCATCTACACATTATCATGCAAACCGTGACCAATAAATGTAAAGTTCTGGTTGATCGGCAATGATGATGCTTATCTTGCTCGTCGCCACAGTGGCATTATAAAGTATCTCTCTCTCTAGAGCTACATTTTATTGCCCCTCGGCGCCTTTGCATGGAATTAGTGTTCTGGAGCGCAGCGCGACTGCTGCACCCTGTTTATCATCGTTTAAACACACGCCACCATCCATTCGGCACAACGACCGAGCAGCAAGATTCTGTGTTAGATTTTTGACACTATGCACATCCACGAGCCTTCGGGGTCGGTCTGGGGGGGGGGGGATTGGATCCGGGCATTAGTTCCACTTCTACATCGAAACCAGTAGCCCAGTCCCGCATCACACACAAACAGGGCGAACAAACGAGGGCCCTTTCACTGCGTTGCCGGAATAGAAAAATGAATAAAATAAATATATTTATATAAATTCCCCCGACGATCTTTAATTTATGTATGTGGGTAAGGTGTAAACATCCCCCGACGACCACAACCAGCAGAAAGAGAGCGGAGTGCGACGACTGCTGGCGTTCCATCTCCACTACACACCAAAAGCTAAAATGACTCCAATTGGGTAAGAACTTCCGCCGCACCGTCTTCGTAACCTCACCACAGACCTAACCCCTTTTCGTTGGCAATGTCGACAAAACATACTTCGACGCTTACCGGCGAAGTAGTATCAGGTGCGAATAACACTTAACACCACCAGGTTCTGGCCGCGTTTGGGAACGTTCACCTTTTTGCCTACGTCAATCACCTTCCACCATCCACCTTTCATCCGCACTGCCGTTACTGATGGCTACCTCGCCCTTCTTTATGGAGACCGTGACCGAAATCGAAATGCAGATGATGATGATGATGACGCCGTCGGGTCCGTACACCTCCCCCTGACAGACCTTCGAATCGGTGTTTCTGGCAAGAAGGAGTACTACCTAGGACCGAATGTCGCAAATCAAAGCACTTCGAACCGCCGCGCATTCGTTTTTCCCGTTCCAGCGGGAATGCATTGATGATGATATTCGATTCGAGTGTTGCGTCGGGGCCGTGGTTTTGCTGCAACACGGTGTTTGAAAATTCAATCTCCCCACACCGGTGCGCGGCGGCTCCTGCCCGAACTTATGGTTTCAACTCACGTCGCGCTGGAAGGAAACGGGCTGGAGCCACTTTGACTAAAGTAACCGTTACTGCTTATGGATTACACACACTCCGCGGACCGAGTTGGAGCTCTCCGTTGGCCGGTTTGTTGCTTTGTGCCTCTTTCGTTCGCCTTTCCATGGATGACATGATTGAATGCCACTTTTTCGCACCGCAGCGTATCACATATCATTCTCCGACATCCCTTTTGGCGCATAAAGGATCTGATGTTGAGAATGAAAATATATGCTATGAGTCATCCCCGCAAAGCTGCAGTAGTGGAGAGTTCCGGGATGAGCTTCAAAAAAAAAAAGGAAATCGCTTTATTGCAACGGATGGAAATAAAGAAATTGCAGATACCATAATTCAAGAACATTGAAACCATAAAGCTTGTACAAATATGACCCTTAAAAATGTGAAAGTTTTAAATATTGTTATCACGTATAGCGACATTGTCACTAGCATGATATTTTCACTAACATCGGATAAGTGTGTAACCCTTACGATTCAAAACAGCAAAAGAAACAGTGCAATTAAAATAGAAATAAATGCACAATGTCGAAAAAAGAGAGACTCTAGTATGCAATCTGCCCACTGTATGCGGCATTAAACCAATTCTCCTCGATAGTCATCATTACAGGAAACCTAGAAGAGGACATTCGCGGTCGGTTCTCATCTCGAGTGTAATTCAATCGGCTCCAGTTCCGGTCAAATGGTTCGGACGCCTAAAGATTCGCGTTTTCACTCCCCAAATTCACTCGTTTGGGAAGAGTATGGATTATTCTTTATAGCAATTGAAACAGATAAATGCTATGCTAAACCTAACTTTTCAAGATACAAGCTCTTGAAAGAAAGTCAATTAACCCAAAAATGTGTGAAATTATGACAAAACGATTTTGCGTCATCCGTCTTGTGTTAAATTGAAAATTCATTAAACAAGGCCGAGTTGGTTCGAAGAGATTAGCCGGCTTAATTCGCCGATTAAACGTGTCCTCTGATAAGAAACTTTTCACCGTTGATCCTACAGCAACGGTGCCATCCAGAGGAGCATTAGAACTTAATGTTCTAAAAATCCCCTTTAATTTATGGTTTTTCAAATCAGGTTTAACGGTGAATAAATATCTTTTTGGATATTTTGAAAGTAATTGTTCTGTCTCTCGAACGAACTCAAGAGACCTGGAGAGTAACATGCCTTTTTTTAAATGTTTTCCCTTCTAGCGGCCTTAACTTGAGCCCTACTTAGTATGGTGCCCTACTTAGTATTCGAGTTGATGGTCTGAAAAAGGCTGCAAAAATTGTCATCTCACCATCAATACTTTGAAAGCTTCCGTGGAAGTCGGTTATCAGGAATACAACGGTGGCCACATGGAATAATTCATAGCAGAAAGGTTGAATTCAGCTTTGACATCAACTAGTACTGTATGGATTATTTCGATTTATTGCAAAGTGACAAACAGTAATAAAATACTACCCTTGTCGAAAAATTAAAATTCAAAACACTTAACACCCGACCGACATTGTTTTGCTACGTAAATAAAAACAACTGATATTCACCTTTCGTCTAACATTTTGCAGCTGAAACAATAAACTTTAGATAATTTAACATGTTGCTGCTTTCTTACGCCTCGACAACCCGCATAAATAAGTGATCCATCACACAATTAAACGGTCCGTTAATCATATAATCATACACCCCCGGGCGGGGCGCGTTTGCAAACGCCTATAAAAAGCTCTCCCACACCCCCGAGGGATAAGAGACAAAAATTTGACCCACAAATTCATTTTCACACAAATTAAGTTACAATACACACATAATTATCGCTCTTATCGCAACATTCACATCGCATAAGCAACCGTAACGACTAGGTGGCAGCAGGTTGAGTCCGGGTGGTCGGTCGCCTTAAACTTCACCCCGTAAAACGACGATGATGGGCAACGGATTTGAATAATTTTATAAAATAAAACGGTTACAAAACGTTTGGCGCGTATCGTAGACTTCACACCACACCGGTGGTTCAAGGACAAGCCGGGCGTCGTGTGAGATAAGGTGTGTTACGAAATGGAGACACACATCACGATCTACTGAAAGGGAAAACGTTCAGCATAATGAGCATTGACGGCGCAGCAGAGGGCTGACCTTTTATTTGCAACCGAAAGCGGTACACAACAGCAACGCCAGATATTTGCTCGCTCACATCGGAAGAAATTCGATCGATTGTGCTCAATTACAGTCATTTGAGACGCTACGTTAAAACGAACTCTCCTTGTGGTCAAGTACGGTGTCACGAGGGTGGTTCGGTGGAGGCAAATCAGCGATAGCAAGGCAGAAGGACGCTTTTATTGGCTTTCCATTGGTACAGCTACAGCTGTGCCTTTGTGGGAAGGTGCCAACAGAAGGTGAACCACGAAACGAAGCAGCCAGTAGAGTCAAGAGTCCAAAAACACTTCTTCGACACAACGCTAGCTAATTTGTACCACTTTCTTCAAGCACGATGTGATGGTGCACACAACCCATTACGCTAGCGAAAGACGACGTCTCGTTGTTGCTGATGTGATTCGTTGGGGCCGGGTGGAACTTTTCCCTTCGATTAATCGTCGACCAGGGGAGAGAGGTTTCGGTTCAACAACCCCGGCGAAAGGTGTTTCCTAAGATCAATGGGAAGGTGATAAATCCGATGAGTGACACTTGAACCCAATAAATGGGAAACGTTTTCGATTATTTTAGGGAATTCGATTTGCGGAACACAAAGCCCCTCGACACAAACCATGGCGGAAGATTAAGTTGTGTGTTAACTCTTACACACACTCCCTCCCGGAAGCCGACTATTACCTGTTTGTTTCGTTTCGATCAAGCTCCTTTTTCTTGCTTGGGGAGAGCAGCGTGTAGGTTAATATCTGCCCGGTTGAAAGGGAGAAAAGACGACTTTCAGCCAAACAGCGCCGACCCGTGCCCGAAATGAAACATTACCTTTTGAGGTATTGTGAAAGGCTTAAAATTGAGCTCCAAACAGCTGTGACCCAGCTCTGCTGGGAAGAACTCGTTTCGCTTGCGACCTTGTTAAAGGTGTGTAAATAACGTAAAACAATAAAAACGCATCATCATGGTGGAAGTTTTGCGTCCATTAAAAATGGTAGGTTGTCCCGTGAAGGTGTCAAGCTGCATTTATGAGATGAACCAAACGGGGAGAATACATCAAGTGTCAGAAATACTTTTGTAAGAGCAAGGGCAGCAAGCACCTGGTACGCTCCACTACCAAAGATACATATTTAATTCTGTGGGAGTAGTGACCTGCTTCAAACCAGCTTCAAATTCCAGCAACGATCTTGTCCACCTCCATTACCCGAGTGCCTCTATTCTCTCGACGATCGCCAAAAGAAAACAACCAACGCCCAGGTGGTTTCTTCGGACTCTAGCGCATATTTGCAAAGAAAGCAGACAAACGACACAAAAAAAAACTCACACGGTGGCAGCATTTTTGTTTCACGATCTTGGCAGAGTCCGTGTGCCACTCCTACCCAAAAGGCATAACGACGAGGCGGCAGAGGACAGTAGCACCTCCACTACCACCGTTGGATAAATGAATATTTACACAAGTTTCATTAACCAGCCGCCAAGCTCAAACCCGACGGGATTTAAATAGAATACGAATTGTTGTGGTTGCAGCAGTCGGCGCCCTAAACCTTTGCGGGGCATGCTCGCAGTTGACAGTAATGCGCGACTTTTTCCCACACACAGAGTGCGGATTATATGCATACTTTCATACAGTACCGGATTTATATGTCAATTGCTGTTCCGTGCATTCGCAAAAAAAAACTAGCACCGCTGGCTTTCCTCACCACAATCCTTCGCGCAAATAGTTGCCTCACAAACCTTAATGACAATTTCGTATCCGTGTGCTCTTTTCAGACGGGTGACTCTCCTCGCACACATATCGCATACCAATAATCATAGTTATGTGGTCGGACATATGATTTATACCCCCCCACGAGGCGATAAAATGTGACGATAAAGTCGGCACAAAGTCATTTCCACGTTTCTAGTGATGATTTGAGATTCAGATTAGCAAACGACGGTGAATGGATTTTTATCTCGCCCGGTCGACTTGGTGGAAATACGGGACGATGGGTAACTGATACATGTGGAAAACAAGCAAAAGACGTTGGAAGATGGTAATTAAAAAGTGATATATAAAACATTTTCCATCGCGCTTCTTTTATCTTATCGCTTGATAGCAATCGATAGTAGATGAAAAATCGAGCACACACAGATAGTATTAATATGAACACAGATTCGCTTAACCATTTTTCATGATACGAAAGGGTAAAAACACGACGTGTCTATAAATGTTCAATAATTTTATAGAAAAAATAATAAAATATTTGTGCGATTAGTTTTATGGGAATTGCACAAAATCGATTACCCCCGATTTTTTTTTTTTAAAAAGGTTCATATCTGGTTCATTTATCCGTTATTTTTCATGTTTCCAGCTACTGGCACCAAATGAAGCCTCTCAGTCAGGATTTTTACCAGTGCTCGTCAAACTTTGTTTTTACTTCGGCTTCAGTTAGGTGCTCCAAGTCATTTAGTATGTCTATTTTGTCGGATGGTAACCAGTTTTCTACTTTTCTTAAGATTTTTAGTAAAAAAATGTTTGTAACATAATTATTATTCTACTGTTTCTTTAAAAGATTAATTGAATTAATTGAAAAAAAATTAAATGGAAATGTTGCTTTAAGTCTTAGTTTTACAATACAACGTTTAAAACTATCATATTTACTTTAGTTTCAGACGTCAAAAGGTTTTCAACATGATGTTTGTATACAGCTCGTTTCAACATCGTAAAAAAAACAATTTGATTTTAAAAACATAAAGAGCGTTTTGATAAAATTATACGAAGTCCAATATCGCTTAGAATGAGTTGAATTTCTTCCTCACATAAGTCGAGTGAATTCCCTTTTGTATTAATTAAGGGGCAACAATTGATAAACAAAGGAGAAAAATATGTTACTTAGAGCAAACAAAAAACATAAACTGCCATAAATCATAAAAAACTGTCTAAAATTGCTAACGGTTCAGACAAAAGCTGAACTAAACTATATGAACGCAACAAAACTAAACTGAGCTGAACTTGAAAAGGGTAGAAGCCAAAACTATCAAAATCAGTGTCAACCTGAACAAAGTTCGTGGCTGAAAGGGCTGAAAATTTCATACCAAAGACTGTATTAACGGAAGGAACTTAACAACGATCAAATTCCGATTTGTTTTTATTTTTGAGTTAAGAAATGAATTGTACTTAAAATTAAAATATTAAAAAAAAACTGCAGTAAACGATCTTAATTAGAATCTTGTCTTTTTAAATGCATTCTCTGTGTTAATGTTTTTCAGATCTTTGCATATTTTTTTATAATAAAAATCGAGAAGCAAAGCAAAACAACATACACCGATAGACACAAATAGCAATGAGCAATGTAAAATTCTCACACAAAATAGGTCATTATTCCACGTTACTGAACTGCCATTAGGCCTATTAGTTTTAATAAAGCAATTAAAATTCTCTTCAAACCAGCTCGCCAATCGTGATGCAATCACGAATTAATCCTACAAACCGTTGACCTTTCTATTTCTCCCCACAGTCCCCCGCCCGAACTCCCCTCAATCGGCATTAGAAATTATTATTAGCACCGTCCAATCCTGCCACAATATAAATCGACCATCATTGATAGAAACAAAAAACTACTAAACTTTTACTAAGCCCAGATCACGCTGCAGCTAATCCGACCAAAGGCCGGCGTCTTCCGCTAAATCAAACCCGCCTTACACTTTCACTGACTGATCGAACAGTAGCTGTTGTTTGCTTTCGTGCACTCTCTTGCGCCCAAAAGTCCGAAAAGCTAGATTTTCGGGAAGCCGCACAGCACAGGGAGGCTCTGGCTGGCCGATGGCTGGGAGAAATGGCAAAATGGCAGAAAGATAAAAACAACTAGCTGAATTTTATAGGTGCGACCAGCGAAATGAAAAGTGATCTCGTGACGTAGCGTGCCCCCTTCTTCCCGCGTCTGCCTAACTGCTTCATTTCCTGGCTTCCAAGTTTTCCAACGCGTCTCCCAATGGCGGGTGCTCTTCCACGTGTGAAGCATATAAAGCGTGCTGCAGTGTTGGGTGGCGTCTGCAGGAGAAAAGCACCACCGGCCGGCCACACACCATGCCACCATGCCCTCCCTCCTCCAAGTGGATGCTTTCCTTTTTGTGTGCATCTTATACAGTCTCACTGGGGTGTTTCATCAATTTCCCTCGTTTAAATTCGGTCGACGTGCATCTTTGCGGTTGAATGGACTGTGCCGCCGCCGCCGACGGTTTTCTACCAGTGTGCGTTTTTTCCGTGAATCTCCGATCTTCTTCGCTTCTGCGGCTCCCGACAGCTGCGTTGCTCTACAAGAAAACAAATCTATATGAAGCAATTAATTATAATTGCAGTCGAATAATGTTACCATCCATTCCCATCGATCCATGCCGACTCTGACGGTTGGGGCTCGAGGGCAAATATTTATACTATATCATTACTACCCGATAGGGCGGGAAAAGGAGAAAACGAGACGCGGACTCCTCAGAGTGTTGTAAAATGTGGATAAGATCAATTGTATCATTAAACCATTATATGTATCATCTCCATTTTTATCATTTTTACATTATATTTTACATAAAGCGTAGTGACAGTTTCGAGAGCCACAAGCTCTCCTCTGCAAATGTACAATGGTCTATCGTTTGCACAAGCAACAATTCGTCTCCTCCACACTCGAATTCACCAAACAAGAAAAGCAAATACGTGTCGAGGCCATATTGCGAATCTCTCAACAAGCCGTCGACATCGACACGTCGATCCTCCTCCTCTCCTGACTTCTCTCTCGTCGTGTGTAGCGTCAAGAAAAAAAAAAATAAAAACATTTCGCACAAATAAAATCCCTCCACGTATCGAGACCCCCCGAATAGAGTTGACTGAAAAGAAAATATTGCAAACAACAGTGAGCAACGCGAGCCACCTCGTGGTGTCAGGTAAGCGATCGTGGATATGGATGTTTCTCTTGCGCATCATTACTGATACAACCAACACCATCTCCACCATTCAGCTGCTGCTGCTGATGATGATAGAGGATGTTAGCAGTGTGCTCGCTGCAGAAGAAGACAACGGAAGCCTTTGGGTAATCGCGCACCACGACCACGATGATAGCGGCAACAACGGCAGCCCGTCGCAACGTCATCTTCACTTCACGTGCATCCGCCCATTCACGGTGCAACAACAGCCTTGATCTCGCAAGCCGGTAATACCCTTCAATGAAAAGAAAACTGGAAGGAAGGAAAATACGCTAACCACCTCCGTATCACGATTGTGCCCGTAGTAGCCGCCGGCCACTTGGATAACGATAACCTACCATTCGCCACAACAACCGACCGGTTCTGCTCCCATTCGGAAGGCATTTGATGATCCGGTTTGCCGTAGCGGTTTCCCTTCGATTTTCCGACCAAATCATCCCCCATCATCCGCACGACGGTGGAGAGCTGTGTTGGGGGGGGGGGGGGGGGGGGGTGGTTCGATATAAACATGTAATCATAACTATTGCATGATTATTTTTACTAGAGTGGCTGAGAGAGCGAGGACGACACGGCACGGTCCGTCCATGTTTCGGTTTGCTTCCTGTGTAGAAAGCTGCGCAGTGTTGAGCCAAGCCACTCGCTCGTCCGCTCATCGTTGTGCGACAGGATAAACAAGCGATCTTCTCGCTGGCAATGGAAACAGAGGGAAAAATAGAGCATATTAATTGTTTCCCTTCCAGACAAGAGTTCATTTGGATTAACATTTTGCATACATCTAATGCTGTTGCCGGTGTCGATCGACGGTTTCTCCTAACCGTGCTGGCATTTTCATTTCATTTCAAATGCTTTTTTTTTCTCCCTCTGCGGTGTATCCAGTAAAGTTGGAGTTCATATATTAATAGGCATTTTTTTAAATCGAAATATAAATTGAGTTAAAGAAATAAATTAAATATTTTCAAATATATTTTTTTTTATTCCGTTAGAACGACAAGCCCGTATTGCTTTTCCAAAAAATATTGAATATAAATAACATCTTAATCGGATTATTTGCTTCTTGTTCAGCGATAACATCATTGCATAAAAATTGGCTAGATAAATCTGTTTATAATTTAATTAACTAAATCTCTAATACATGAAGAGATTTTAAAATTAAATTAACTTCTTCACAGTGTAACCCGAGCCTCAGTTAAACAAATTTTCTGTTCTGTTCTGTTATGTTCTGAGATTTGATGCTTTTCGTTGTTTTACATTCTAAATCGTGCAACAGTTAAAAAAACACCATGACAATTTCTACACATGTTCCTCATTCTTACTAAAGAAGATTACATCCACATTTGATAACATTTTATTTAAGAGGCCTATGGTAATAATAACAACTTTTCTAAAAGCATCTTTAAATCTCTTACGCTCTCATAACGTTTAGAGCATGCGATTGTTGAATCTGGTAGTTGAATTGAATAATAGTTCGATCTGGGAATTTTATCTGATCGTATACCATAGACAACCTTGTCAAATCCTATTTCAACTGTTATAGGACATGTAAAGACCAACACAACCTTTATAAAAATATTGCTATTCCGAGAAATGTTTCCTGAACTTTCATCGTTCTAGGCGGTTCTAGGATCCATAAAGGTGGATAATATGGACGTACCAACTCAAATATGGTTCCCAAAGGTCCTGTAAAACTAACCTTTATACGCATTAAATTATGCATTAAAAATATGTGTAAAGAATTCAAATACTTCACCAAGCTTTGAAGTATGAACACTGTTATGAAACTTTAGATTTCATTAGATAATTTAATCACACCTTAACAATTTACTATAATATTTTGGATAATTACAAAGAACCCTAGTTTTACATGTTCTTTGTTTGTTCCAACAAAGAGTGTCATATGTTAATGTTGTCTTGTATGTAGCTCGACAATTGCAATTTACCTAAATGCATGGAAAATGATACAAAATACCTAATATCTAATTTGTAGTTCCTTTCTGCATCACACATCGATCAATGTCCAACACTATCTGTTGCCAACCGAAACGTTCAAATTTAATTGAACACCAAAAGTTTTCCAATTCCACTTCATTTCACAGCTACAGTTAGCCACGGGCTAGCCAAAAAAAAGAGAAACAATTAAAAGCGAAATTGTAGTGTATCATTTATTTTTCATTTATTGTCATGATTTTCCTTTCCACACCCATACGGGGTGGTACAAAAAAAAAGCGTAAATCGAAAGTGAAGGCGAAAAATCGAGCATGGTGACCACAAGTCCCCAACGTCAGGGCGCAGCGGCGACGGTCACTGGACAGGACAAGTGTGTGTGTGTGTGTACATCAATCGTGTAAAAAGTAACGCAAAAAAGTCACCACTAAACCGTCGGATAAGCGTTTACTCCTACCGCGGGTCCATGAATTGCATTGATGGGAGCGAGAAGGAAAGAGAGAGAGAGAGGCGGTGGAAATCGAAACGCACTCCGCGTGATACCCGTCACCCCCTCCCAGCATGGCCACCTTTCTTATCGTTCGACGGAACGAACCGCGGTAGTGAAACGCGAATCGATTGGCTGGACGCGTGGAGAAACTGCTAATTACTCGAATAATGGTTCAAGTGGTTGATGGTGCGATTCCCTCCCCCTTGGCTGGATGGTAAAAGATCGGAAACGAACTCTTCGTTCAATGTTTCACTCCTACGTGCACGGCGGCTCGGTCCGCGCAGTACACCCAATGAAGGTGGTGTGCCTATCTCACCCGGATTGAACGAGCTGTATTATTTCCACGCTTTTCCAGACGTCACACGGTGCGCCTCTCTGTCTTCAAGCATCAATATGCTGCTGGGTGCGAGACGCAATGCGAGCTGCTGGTACAACGGCCACGTGCTTCCTTGTGGTTGCTTTGATAGATATTAGGTTTTTGCATAAGTTTGCTACCCTTTCTATGCACTGCTTTTTGTAGAAATGCTAAATACTTAGGATTTTAAAATCACATTTTCTAGGTTGCAATGCTTCACAGCTTCCTTACAGCTATGCTCAATTTATTTCTGTTGTGCTTTCAAGCGTATTTTGTGATCAATTTATCGTTACATCAAAACTATCATTAAGAGCCGTTCCGAAGAAGAAAACTGACTCATATAAAAAAAACTATCCTATTCTTGTAAAACATTCGGCTTCTATCACACTCTAGAACCTGAAGTGCGCGAAGAAGATCATGGTATATTGTAGGAAAATAGCTATCTTACATCTTTAAACAATGTAATTTTATTCCGTAGTGAGCAGACAGGCCGAATTACTTATAATGTATATGAAAAATATACAATTCTATAGAGTTAGTGAGTAAACATTACTAATCATTACTATCATGTGTTCATATTAAATGAAAATGTTTTTTTTAAGAATAGAACAACTGTTATTTTTAAATAAAAACTGTCATATCAATCCCTTTTTAATTCAAATAGATGCTTCTAGAATTAATCTATCGATAATTAGAGGAAGATTCAATAAATTAACCGCATACGGTTTTAAATAAGTGCGATGATCGATTGTGTTCGCTTATTGCAGCAAGTTTTTATTATAGATTCGATGGAAAATGTGAAGCAAGTTTAAAATCCAACGAACTACTTAAAATCCATCTATTAAGTCAAATTAAAAGATTGAGTAGTGTTCAAAAATATAATTTTTGACAGTTATCTGTACTCCCTAATGTGGCTCAGCTCTATTAAATTATACCAATAATCGACATATTTTAAAGCTGCAAGCAATACGTTTTTATTATGTTGTACGATTATCATTAAAATTAAAAAAATATTAAAGTCTATTTGTCCTAAAAAGGTAGTTCAATTTAATAATAGAAAAAGATTATTTTCAAACGTTCTAAAATGAAAACCGATAGTTCGTGGTGATTTTCGCCGAACTTTCCGATACACCCAATCCCAGTGCGGACACTTCAATAGTACTTGTTGCGTGCGACTCTCGGCTAAAATGTGTCTCACACACATTGAGGCGAGTGCGTAAATATATCACCCCAAAACTCTCTTGCCCACTGCCAAAACGATGCCAACACACAACACCGTTAACGTGGAGCTGAAGAAATCGAAAGTAGTGCCCTGCCATATGGGGGGGGCAGACGACGGAAGGGGCAGCATTTGGAAGGGGTAAGGACGACAGTGCAAACATCGCGAAAACCGATATTAGCGGGGAGTATAGCGGCAGCTTTTATTGCACGTTTTAATCGCCACATGTGCGATACAGACAACACAAAACGGATTCCCAAACACTCTCGCTGATGGGTGCGCTGCCCGGCGGCCATGTACGAGGTTTGCCGGTCGAAATTGTATCGTTTCGAGATGTTTATGGCGCACTCCGGCGCAGCACCGTACCATCGAACAAACGCTCCACATTTTCCCTTTTCCGCCAAACATACCAGGCACCGACACGGCCGTGAAAAAAGGGCTGAACGAAATGCGAACACACACATGATATCTTTTATGGGTCTGAACCGCGATTGACGAGCTACAGGCGGCAACACACACCTGGGAGCACACACACACACACACACACACACACAGACACAATCCTTATCTGGTCAACTGCGCTTTCTGCCATCGACAAAGCTCAACACGCACAACAACATAATGGGGATGTGTATGCGATTTGGGAGGGACAAATTGGCCCAAACGGGGTAAAAGGGTGTCCAACAGTTAAAGGTAAAATCGTCTTCAACACTGGAAATCAAGCGATTTTGGCTGATAACGCGTACGCGCGGCCTTTGAGCTTCGGAGAGCTGATGTAATAGTATGGAGGGAAGGGCACGGCATCATGACCAGCTGTCATGTTGCGCCCGATATGGTCGATAGCCACCCCAATCTCGGGGGAGAATCACGTTCAGGTGGATCCTATCCCGAGCTGGGAAAGCATAACTTTTTTATCGCGATCTCTGGGTGTGCGAATCCGTGACTGTGTGGTCGCTCGATTTATTAAATCGCTCCATTATACAAAAAAAGGGCATGGAGGGTGAGAGAGCGTGGGGCGACTTTTGATCCATTCACAGTGGTAAACGATACAACCAACCATTCATCGGTGGATGGTGCTTTTCATGCGAACTTCAAATTAGGACTGCGATGAAGAGCGAGAGAGAGAGAGAGAGGGAGAGGACTGAAGCTTGTGAGGTTTTGTATTTTCCGTAATTAAATACTGTTTTTAATACACAACAAAAAGGAAATGAAGGCACGGTGTGATGGGAAAAGTGGTTGAGATATAAAAAGCAATTGAAGAAACTACGTGTCAACGAGTTCCAGCAAACACCGGAAGAAACACAACCGGATGTTATTTGGGGAAGGTTCGCAGGGCGCAAAATGTCTCTAGCGCGAAAAACGCGATCGTCATACTGCTTGACAGCTGTTTCTCGCAAGCCCATGACGGCTCCGTTTTCCATTTTTCTCACCCAAGAAGAAGGAGCGGTGCAGTGCACTCTTGACTCCGCAACAGCTAATTAGCAACAGGCTGCGGCAGAAAGATACACAAAGGTGCGGCTGACACGGGGCGCGATTCGCAATGCTTCATCTCACTCTGGACATCTTCTTTTAGCTTCATCAAAGCATAATAAAGCGTGTTTGGGACCCACACCAACACATGGTCGCTCTGGTCCATCCACCCACCAGCGTATTGCTGCTGCCTCCGTTCCATCGTCACGGGTGACTGAAGTCGATCCCGACGCAGACGAATGCCCTTCTTATCGCGCGAACCAAACCATCCTCACCCCCTTTATGGTTGCTTGGCCGCGCCAAGTGTGCCATCGTTGATCGGTTTTGTTTTTTACGCTTCACCGGGTTTTGCTGGTTCCCTTTGCCGCTGCTTTAAAAGTTCTCGCTCGCATCGACATGGCATGGGATGGCACACTTTGGCAAACATTGGATTTGTTTGTTTGTAGATGACGCTCCGCTTCCACGGTGTTTTGTTTCTGTCTGCGTTTCGCTACCCCGCCAATCTACGCACGTGTTGCTCACAAAAAAAAAACACGGAGGTGAACGAATAAAATCATTTGCTTTGAACAGACAACATGTACGGAATTTGCACCAACATCATAATCAATATTGTGTAGTGCTTGGAAGGAAAAAATATGTTATGATTGAAGCTTAAATGTGACGAGGAAAATTCAAATGAATTTCAATTATGCTGAAATAACAGCCCCTGAAGTAAATTCTGTCATATTAATTTGAGTTATAATAAAGTTTTCGAAAAATATGTATCTGCTATTACGATGTATGTTTGCAAAATACAACACAACACACTACACACTAAAACAACGGTCATTTCTAATGCTTAAAATGTTCTAAGGTTTACAATGATAAGAATTTGCAAGCAGATATATTATTATATATTAACCAAAACTGCCAACTCCAAACATATATTTTTTTATTTTGAAACACATAATTTCTTATTAAAAATTTCAAAAAATTAAGTAAAGTGTAGCTTCCAGTAAACTCCTGAAATCACTGACAAAAACAACATTTGAAAAAAAGATGATCAATGATATGAACACAAAACAATAGAAAATTATTGGTAATAATTATGACGTATTAATACTTAAACGTTTAGGAAAAACAACAATAAACAGCGTTAATGATTTGTAAAAAAACAAAAGGGCACCATGAAAGCTTAACAAGAAATAATCCAATCAGAAATTGAAGCAAATAAACATATAAAAATAAAAATATGTTTAAAAATGATTAAATCAATAAATATATTAGAGATAAAAATAATGACAAAAATGACATGTTTAAATCTATAAAGAAATTCCATTGGATTAGCTAGTAGGAGGAATGTAAAGAACTAACATTTGCGGAAAAAAAACAGTGAAACATCGTGAGTAAGAATTGAATGATTTCCCCCATAATCTAAGATTGTTGCAAAATAAAAAATAGATTTAAAAAAACGTAACAACATATCATAATGCAAACCACATCAATTTTGATGACTTAACTTCTACTATGAAATTGTAACAGCCTAGCAGGTGATCAACTCAATAAACAGATCCAAGACCCTAATTTTAAAA
>KB671839.1:0-33208 GCA_000349105.1 Anopheles epiroticus | reverse complement strand
AATGATATGAACACAAAACAATAGAAAATTATTGGTAATAATTATGACGTATTAATACTTAAACGTTTAGGAAAAACAACAATAAACAGCGTTAATGATTTGTAAAAAAACAAAAGGGCACCATGAAAGCTTAGCAAGAAATAATTCAATCAGAAATTGAAGCAAATAAACATATAAAAATAAAAATATGTTTAAAAATGATTAATTCAATAAATATATTAGAGATAAAAATAATGACAAAAATGACATGTTTAAATCTATAAAGAAATTCCATTGGATTAGTTAGTAGGAGGAATGTAAAGAACTAACATTTGCGGAAAAAAAACAGTGAAACATCGTGAGTAAGAATTGAATGATTTCCCCCATAATCTACGATTGTTGCAAAATAAAAAATAGATTTTAAAAAAACGTAACAACATATCATAATGCAAACCACATCAATTTTGATGACTTAACTTCTACTATGAAATTGTAACAGCCTAGCAGGTGATCAACTCAATAAACAGATCCAAGACCCTAATTTTAAAAGGTCTGAGACCTTACCTTCTCGTGTCTGGATTATGTATTAAAACGAAACGAATAATATATGGTCCAAAATAAGCATCCGCTTGAAAAGGAGAGAAGAAGAGAGAGACACAGAGTAAAAGGTACATAATTATCAAATCAACACAAGAGTAGGCCTGCTGTCCCTCCAAAGCGCTGCCGGGGCTTACATGTAAAGTAAGTCATAATTCAAATCAATAGAAGTGCCCATGATCATAACGAACGATCGCATTATAATCGGGCCAAAATGCGATTGCAGAACCGTCAACATAATTTCTTCCACTTATGCTTCCCCTTTCATCCACACTTCCTCCAACGGGTGGCCGTCCAAAGAGTTTTATAGGAACCGTTGAAAGAGCTTGTGCGTTTGTGCTTTAGTTTCATTTTCCAAGAAAATGCCCCCAATCACAATGCCTTTTTTCCGCTACTTTCCACCCGAGCTGGGAGGGCTGAGGGGTTGGAAAACTTCCGATTGCATGTGGCCACCAGCAAAGCAAAGACATATCGCAACGTAACAAGACCAGTAACCGGGCAGTAACACGAAAACCGTAAGCACACACCGGGCCGGCACACACGCGTTCACTTTCACGAAAGAAGTTAAAATGTGAAGTTAAATGACCGCGCCGCGGTTGGCTTTCCTCTCCCAACGAAAATTAGTGTAGCAGTTTGTCGAATGCGTTTCCGATCGCTAACTTTCCTCTCCCGCTTCGGAGGTAAGCTCTTCGGTAACTTCCTTACAGCTGGAAGTGATGTGTGTTGAGTTGCCACCGCACACAGTACAACACAGCTTATTTGTGAAACCGTAATGCACTTTTTGCTAAAAAAAAAGAGGCAACGAAGCACTTCCCAAAACCGAATGCACCACAACAAACGCCACGTCGAGGAAGAGAGACCGCACCAAGTTTGCCAACTTTGCTGGCGAAGTTCATCTACACCCAAGCCATGTGTGTGTGTGTGTGTGTGTGTAGCGGAGATCACACTTCAAAGTTGTGGGAGGAAAATGTGAACCGAAAAAATGGAAAGTCACGCAAATTTTGAGCACCAGCTTTCGGCCCGGATGTTGGAAGCAGCTATTGGGCCGTTCGATGGCATTCGATTTTTGGGTTCCGTTCGTGCAGTTTTTACAGTCTCGTTTGCTCTTCATTTTCATACCAGCAGGGGAATACATACCATCCCCAGCCAGCCTGAACCTATTAGCGCGTTGCACCTGCACGTGGTGGTCGATTTCTTTTTCCGGTGTTGCCCCTATGCGTTTATCACCACCCGTCGGAGTTGGTAAAAATGCTGCAAGTGTTGGGTTAGATGTTTTGTGAATGATGTAGCGTTAAACCAGGATAAAAAAGAACTTTATGGACCGTAGAAAACTGTCAAATTTTATAACATAAAATTAATATTAAAAAATATTATAATCAAAACTTAAAATAATATAAAATATAAAAAAAATAAAAAAAAAAAAAAAACAAAATAAAATATAAAATAAAAAAATTGTTATCATTGTTTTTTTAATGCCAACAATGCTGAATTAAACGCAGACACTGTGTTTAAATTTTTCCCCTGGCAAAACTAGGTGACACGGTCACGGTGCGTAAATTGCAAGGGTGTACTCTTGCTTAAACTAGCGCCACCTGGTGACAGCTAGCAGAAGCTACCCAAAACAGGTTTGGTTCGGGCGCTCAGTTACCTTAATATTGAACTTATTTTTCATCAGTTTGCAATGCTAAAAGATTTTGATTTCTTCTATTAAAACTATGTTTATTCCATTTTTATCGAAAAATGCTTTCCAATGAACGTTAACTATTTGTGAAAAGAAACGGTTGTGTCTAAAAAATTCTCGACTTCAAAAAATCATAAGAACAACTGAAAATTAAACAAAAGTTTTATGCCAACGGTATGATATATCGTTACGATCGTATATGACGTTTTTATAGGGATTGGCCGTCAGGCTAACATTCGTCTCTGTATATATGACATGTCTAGTGATATTCTTCAATTCTACCATAGCAACTGAACGATTCAATAGAGCTGTCAAACAAATCAATGCCTACATATGAACAATTCAACATCTCGCTGAAAGAGTTAATAACTTGCCTGAACAAAACAATATCTCGTTGAACTTGTCAATAAAATGCTCGAAAACCCTGTAAGTTGAGTTTTTTGAATGATGGATAATGGAAAGATGTTGTTTTGAACCCTATTTAAGATAATTTTCTCATACCCAGATCTCTATTACATGGATGTTTGAATCCATATGCAATAATTTTTCGAGCGGTTCCAGCAACCAGGATGTATCATATTTAATTTCAAACTTCAGTTCCTTATCCAATTTTATCTTGTGTCTTTACTTCCCCTGAAGATGCCTTGACGTGGATAGGGACAATTAGCATCATACAACATCTCAAAAAGACATTGACAAAGCAGGAAGAAGCATCGTACGTGAAGCACCAAAAACATTTCCTAGCATACCTCACGAGAGTACTCCAACGTGCAAAAAACAAACGTTTTTTCGGGGTAGTTAGTTATATGAGGACACTAACATAAGACTTGGGACACGAGAAAAAAAAGAGAGTACACCTAATGCCGCTAGAGGGTGGTCAGCAGTGGCGGAAGCTCTTACGGTTATGGCCATCTTCACTGTGACAGCAGTCGTGACCGGGGACAACGTTAACGGCGAGGGTGCTATATTCTTGACGGAATAAGTTCCACCCATAAATACCCGCAGCACACCCAAAGCTAACGACGGCTAATGTACACATTGCGTCACCGTACCGGCCTCAAACGGGTTCTGGTGGCGTTGTTATGGACCTGCCTGCCTGCCTGCCTGCCTGCCTGCCTGCCGTAAAACCGTTGTTTATTTCGGCGACGTGCGAACGAAGACCCTCGCGCACTCTGCGTTCCGTTGCGCGGGATCTCATTTTCCTGATTGAACTAATGTCAAGTCCACGTCGCGTACCGTCGGAGCCGTATAGTACATTGTAATTGTACTTTTCTGTTTTGTTTTTACTTCCCCATGCAACACCACTTACTCAAAACGGTTATGAAGGGAGGAGCCCCGGCAAAAGGTATTATGTTTTGCTGGGCTGTTGCTAGCACCACACAACACTACGCACGTCTCAGGTGCAAGACCGAACAGTAACTTTTGCCTGAAGGACGCAAAGTTGTACAGCAATCCTTCAAAAGCGGATTTAAACTCAAAAACAATACTACTCCCAACTCCCAACAACTCCCGGGGTCGCGTTTCGTAACGGTGACACTGATACCCGGGGCAGGCAGGAGAAGGTTGAAGAGTCTTCGGACGGACGGACCAGGCATTTGTGCAGTGATTTTCCCCGCTAAACTACATTACCTTTAGCCCAGTGTGTTTGTGTGTTTCTTTTCACTGAATTCCCTCATTCTGGTTCGCTACCAACAAAAACCTGAAACTGACACTCGGTGAAAACCTATCGGTGGTTGGGATTCTTTCGTACGTAGTGGGCCATCCCTTGGCGTACACACAACCAGTTGAGAATCGGTGTCCGTTTTCTGCCTCTCTCTCCCAAGGGAGACACGGATTGGGTAACACAAAACGACCAGGTTGGCAATGGAAGGAATTCGTAAAGTATACAGAGCCGGACGAACAGGTTCTGGCATTGTTGCTTTGACGCGGTCCCGATGCTTTTCATTCAGGATGGTCTGGGCAAATAGAAAACCCGGATGTAGTGTTTTGTTCTCATCATCATTTGGATGGATATTATTTTTTTCTCCCCGCATTTATCGTATTGTGTCGGGTCTTTTATTAATCATGGAATACACGAGACTACAAATACTTTAAGACCCTTTTCTAACGGTCGTAGCATTTTGTAAATCTTTCAGCGTGAAATAAACCCGTTTTAGTTTGCGTTCATACTTCCTTAAGGTTATGGTCCTCTGTATGGAATAGAACAAATAATGTCAAAATGGGAGCAAATCACAGTTTTAAACCAGCAGAAGTTGGGCCTGAAAAAACAAATTTCTATTCCCAAGCAATGCAGTTAAAAAGTTCCAAGGGAATCCACATAACTCTAAATTACGCATAAATCGATCTCACTGTAGTTCAATTAAAATACTTGGTAAAGTAAATAGCTACTACGCGGCAACAGTGATGAATATCAATATGCTGGTATTTCGTTTGTATTTTAAATGCGTAAACAAAAAATCAATTTATTTGTCAGTTGTCACTCGATGAGTCAAAAACAGTACAATTTAATAAAAGAACCGTCAACCATCACATTAGTCCTTTTACACGAGAACGTTGTCAAGTTACACGAGTAAAGAGATTGTATTATTTTCATCAATTGAAAATTATTCAATTTAGGAAATACTGCATCCAACTTCTTCTTCTTCGGTAGCACAACAACCCAGTTGGGTCAAGGCCTGACCAGAGCAACCAATGTGCTTTGTTCTTTCTATGACTGAGTGTACCAATCCATATCAAAATTGTTAAATCCTGTGTAAGGGGGGGTTGTGATTTAGTGTACCCATAGCAGGATAGTCAATCCTGTGTATGTGGGGGGCAGCAGCGGTCCGAATGAGATTCGAACCAGCGACGGGCCTTTTGACAGCCCTACGCCGTTACCTTTTGACAGCCCTACGCCGTTAGACCATCGAGCCGGCATCCAACACATGCTGTTATTTTAATATATATTCACAAGCATGTTTCTAGCTAGACTTGTATACTACTTTATTACCTAAGGTATCTTGATGTAACTAAATTTTAAAAAAATATTTTCTGAAACATTGATTAGTTTTCTATATGGTAATATAAATGATAAAAAGATGATCAAAGAAAAGCCATTCCAATTGAAGATAACACTTAAAAATTAAACAAAATCACCATGAATGTTAAAGTACTTCAAAGCTTAAAACAACCGATAACTCCTTCCAACGGCTAGAAGGCGGTAAAAAGTTAACATCCGTATTGAGCAGCTTTAAGAGAAAGGGTGTCAATGATGAGCCAAGAAACATTCTAACTTATTCGAACATGTAAAAAAATAATTAGCAGAACTAACTGACCCTGAACTAAAAACAGAACTCACGATAAGAATCCTCAAATAAAATCAAATAACTTGCAAGCTTATTCGAACATGAAATAAATGTTAATTAAAATTCTACTCAGCCCAATTCGCCTTTTGGAGAGCAACATACATCCTTTCTGTGCACTAGAGCATAAGCTTTAGGTTGATTGATTATTGCAACATAAATTACATTTTTATAACGCACAGCAATATCACCCTGCGCACCACCCATTACACTATCGGGGATAGTGGTGGGTGCGAGATGCAGCTCTTCATAATACACTTTACAACCTTTGCCGCGTTTTTATGAGCCATTTCTTCCACTGCACCACGAAACAATTTCGCACAGTGAAGGGGAAGCGTAGGAAGGCGAGAATGGCGAGAAGGGAAAGCACGACTACTACTGATATATATATTATATTCCTAACATCTTCCCTAAACACACCACTCGAATACTAAACGGCTGCAATTGCGCTGATTGTTTTGGTGCAATTGCAGTACACACATGCATCCCACCTTCCACGCACGCCTGGGCCCTTCTCTTCCAGCCCGCGAGCCGCTGTGTATATATTTGTGTTATAATTTATTGTCCATTACGGCCAGGCCCTTGTCGTAACACGGTCCGCATTCAACCCGAACGCATTTTGCTCGATTGCGACGGTGGCAGTAGCGGCTGGAAGGAAGGTTCGCAATAAAATCCTGCCAATAATATAAAGGGAAGCCCCCAGAACGCTGGACTTCTTCACCTCTGGCATGGTTGCACACACACACACATACGATGGTGAAGCCCTTACTGAAACATGCTCTCCTTCGGGTAGTGTTTGCCTGTTTTCTCTTTTTCTTCGCAACGGAGTCCAACAAACCCCCGATGCAGGTGGCAATTTTCTTGAAAAGATGCGCAACAACTGCTCCAGATCCGATGCACAGAAGCAGCAGAAGGAGCCTGGCCCTGGCGTCGTTCCCTGCGAAACACACCCTTCTTTTCCATCGCGCATGTTTACAAACTATGCACACCGGATAAGATTAACAACAAGCCTGTGTACCGGGGTAGGCAATAGCCCCGTGCCCAATCGGCCGTTCGTCCTTCCCTCCCCGTGTTCGTTCGTTTTAGCCTGAAGTTCCAGTTCGAGCAAGACCTAGAGCGGCCGAGGCTGCAAGCGTAAAATGAACCACTGTAGAGTGTGCGCGCCGGTGTACTACCTTCGTATGCAGTGTGTGCAGCAAACATACGTACAACATGCTTCTGTGCAGAGCGCATAGCAATCTTGACCATCATCGTGGCTTGGCGGGCAGAAGCTGCGGGCAGGCGGGCGGCAGAACGAAGCATCCACTACACTGAACACCTCAAACATAACCTTGTCTTGTGAGCCGAGCCGCTGCGCACAACAAGTTTTCAAGAAGTTTGGCCGATAAAAGCCACAGCTCCGGCCTGGGCGAGGAAAAGCTGGGCTGAACACAAGTGCGCCGGAGTCCGGAGCGAAGAAAAGTCTACATCACGTCGGCCACCACTATCCCCCCCCCCCTCAACTGCCGGGTGGTTTTTCGGGATGTAAATCAGAAAACAATAAACTATAATAAAATATAAGCCTTCTCACTCACTGCGCTAGGGAACGGCTTCGCCGCCAACAGGACAACAAAGCGACACCCGCGACGAGGGCGCAGATAGCGTTAGAAGTTGCTGTTGTCGGTGATCCACTCGCCTTTCTTGAGGAAAAGCACAGAAACTTCACCTCACAGGCGGACATATCCGAGCGCATGGGACCCTCGGCAAACGACGGAAACACTTGCTTTATTTTTGTTTCTAGCTTGATGTGTCTTTGCCCTCTACGCGGTCCATCGCTGTGCCGAAACTATGGGAGCAATACTTTGTTTAATTATTCAAGAATCAAGCCCTAAAAGTAGAAATGAGTGTATCAGAACATTTTTTATCAAAAGAAGAGCTTCTCCTCGGAGGTACTATTTTACACCAAGTTTACTACCGTAGCATAATCTGGTAGGATACTTGAAGAAAGCATGTGCAAAGCTCATAATGACGTGAAGAAAATGTCAGTACAAAAAACCCCAAAATAAATACTTTTCCATCCAGGGAAAAATTCTCCCAAGGAATTAATTATGGGATAGAATTCCATCACCCTATGGAGTAATTTTTATTACAAAACTGTATTTCTAATATGGATGAAAAAATTTAAACATAACGAAAAAAATGAACAAAATGATGAAATAGCTAAATTAAAATAATTCAATAATAATTTTAATTGCTTAAATGACAGTTGCATCATACCCATCTAATAATAGATTGAAAAGAAAGCAATAAAACCCGTTTTTTAAACCAATAAATCGTTTTTTTTTTCAAAGACAAGATAAAGACAAAAAATTGGCACTGCCCAATTGAGAATTTCTGTCTTCTACTATTCCAAAAAAATGAAAAACTATTTTAATTCAAAAAGGCACCTTCAAAACCATTCAAATAAAAGATCAACAAAATTGAGAAGATAATCAAGTCAGTGTTTTAAGATTATTAACTTAGCCACATTAATCTAAAATATAGAATTAAATAAAAAACCCCAAATTCCTTTTCCCAACTGCCAACACCCAGTGTGTGCAAGGAGCTCTAGGATCCTGGTGCCTGGAACACAATGCTAACACGCTTTGCCACTGGATACCGTGTCCTAGATTGGCGCAGGACGACAACTTCTACAGTGCCGATTCTTTTCCCCCATCTCCAACGCTTAGTTTATTATTATTATTTTTATGTGCTCCGTTCCACGCGCTGTTGAACAAAGAACGAAACGTCTTCGTCTACTTTCACCCACCCCAGTTCCCTGTTCGACAGAAATCCTTTGAGACTGCCTGCTGCCTACGTGGATTTGGCACGAAACAACGCCGGAAGTCGGCCACGCTGCATGGGTGTAAGCAAAAGGAAAAAAAAAGGCAAAGGAGCCCAACCAGTGTGGGGAACGGTAAATCGATAGCCCAGTTTTTGCTGGGATGGGGTGGTGTTACAGTTCCCTGTGCCCTCCCCGCTTCCCAAGCTGCCCCCCACAGTGGGCATGGAATTCAGGTGGAAGAAAGAAAAACGCAGCTAAAATTAAACCTGTCGGCTGGCCGCAACGAACGAGAAAGTGCACGCCTCGCTTAAGGGAAGGGGAGCATGTTACAACAGTGGCGTGTGCCAAAGGACAAAGGACAGCTTCTTCGCCTGACTGACCTGATTGACTTCCGCCGGCGATCTGACGCATTTCCTTGGTGAATCCGCGCGCCCCGAACTGGCAGGACAGGTCGTGCAGCGTTCTCGGTTCGCCCCGATCCAGCAGCCGCTCGAGAAAGAACAGCAGCGTCATGTTGCGCGCCTCCTCGTACTCCATCGACTCCATGGTGTGCCGCTGCTGCCGACGTCGGTGTTCCGGACAGTCGACGATGCCTGTGGCCGGGTCTTATCTTTTATCCCAGCCGGTACACGAGGGGGATCCTTCCAACTTCGAAGGCTTCGCGACCTATTATTGTCACAGCTCGATGCACTTCTCCCTGCACAGTGAAAAGCCCAAAATCTAACCCGCCAAATGCACTGCACCCTCTACCACACACCCAGCTTGTGTCACTTCTTCCGGTGCACACACACACACACAGCGCGCACCACCGCCGATTTTCCTTTCCTGCTGCAGCGGCCGCAGTGCAATGATGCGACGACACTTTATGGTCGGCACAAACGGTAGAACGCTCGCGGGCGGCCCCACTAATTGAATTTAATCACAGACTTTTAACTCTTCACTTGTACTTCTGCGCGCGCGCTTCTTGCAAGACGCTGGGGCCGGTCGTGGGTGGGGGCGGGGGGTGATCTGGTCCCCCGACTTTTCACTTCACTTTCGACACTTTTGCTGCCGTCCGCTGCGGGGTGGTAGGTAAGGTGGTGCACTATAAAACGGCGAAGGGGAAGATTGGATGCGATGGTCAGTTCGTCGAAAGTGTCGTTGCCAGCCAGTGCGAGACCGAGGTGTGCTGCTGTTTGTTGCTCTGTAGGAAATGAAAGAAGCAGAAGAAAAGGACGGGCCCCGTTAGCGCGTGTGTGTGTCTGTCGTTTCGGCTTCGAGCTCTATTTCTAGTTGGAAAGATTCAGTTTTGGTCGCCTTTTTTTTTAGTTTTATCTTTTGGAGGTTCTTCTTTCCTATTAGCTGTAACACAGGATGGTCTTTTTTTTCACTTTCGTAATAGGTGAAAGGATTTGGACAGTTGCGGATTGGAGTCGTCAGGAGGTCACACTAGCTGATGCAGCAATGCAGCGGAAAGCTTATGCTCCATCATCACGCGTATTGCAGATGATAACGTAATAAAGTGGTGGATTTTGGCACGGTTCGAACAACGCTTTGAATGCATTAGGTGCACATATGAAGCGTTTAGCAAAAAATCTATAGCTTTTAAAATCTGTTTGAGATATTTCGATGTAATAGGCTGTAACATTAACATTCAGAATTATTGTGCTCTATGCACTACATTTAATGGTAGTGAAAGCTTCATACACGAAAACAATACACTTCTGAGGTCTGCGACATTTTCACAGATAATGCTTCTTCTTCTTTGTTGCAGAGTGGAATGTAATCTTCTATGATTTATAAAACTTATGTTTTATATACACACAATCAAGGATATACCTCTCTTATTAAGGATTTCGACTGCTCAAGTCATATTCCTTTTCCAAGTTGATTATTGTTCTGATTCTAATATTGTCTTTTATTTTTCATTTGTTAACATTTATGTTTTTATATTTATGTTCGTTGTTTAGAGTGTTGAGGCTTTCTTTACTTTTGTTTTTTTTTTCTTTTATATTTGTTTAACTATATGTGTATTATAAAGGTATTATAGCGATATTTTTGTTTCATGTATAAATGATTATTTTTTTAATATATTTTCCATCCCTGTCTTTCCAGTGTTTCTTTAACATATCCTGGGTGATATATTTCGATATTTCGTTCTTACATCTTGGATGTTTTTACAGTAGAAAATTTTATGTTTTCCTGTTTCTGTTGTATTGCAGGAATCACAAATATCTGTGTCTTCTATCTTCATTATTTTCATCCAATATTTTGATAAATCGTGTCCTGTTAGTAGTCTGTTCATTATTTTGATTTCATTAGCATTGATATGGGAAACATCTTATTGTGTTTGTCATGCAAACTGTTAAGAAAAACAAAAGTAAACTAACATGTTTGAATGTTTTGTTAATCAAATACACTCTATTTTAACATAAATGCTGGCAACGATTGATAGTTCTAGTAAGGATTCTGGGTATATTTTTATAAAAAAAAGTTTAACATTTTCACAATTGTTTCTTCGATGAGCACAGTGACGGGACAGTGCCTAGGGCTTTAGCACGGTGTTCATTTATCGATTTATTTAATTTCTAAATTAAAACTGGTTTGAAGGATAATTGATATTCTGAGGATGCCATGCAATTTCTATGTAATATAATACTCAAACTCAAAAAGAGAGTTCAAAGTGTTTGAACTTTAATTTTCTTGAGAACTGTTGGTGTGCTGGACCATCAAGATATTAATGTTAGACCAAACTGTTTGATTGGATTTTAGTACTTTGAATATCCCATGAAAAGTGTAAGTAAATACAAATTTAATTCCAAAAATATAATGCATGAAAAAAAGGATAAGGATAAACACATGTATGGAATATAGATAAGTTTATATTGATTTATCGTTTTCCTGCTCGCGTGTGCAACCGGGATAACAATTTCGTGTTTTATGCATTGTATTGTAATCGATTGTGTAATACATTGAAAGCTGGTAAATTGATTTTTATTACGGCCAGGTAAAAGGTCTGTGGCTTAGCTGTGTTTTTATTTGTTTTTGAAAAATAAAGCAACAACGTATGAACAGGGAAAATATAGTTCAATTAGTAATTAGATGATGATAATAATAAGTCCCACCTCTTACCCCAACAAAGGATGGAAACTGTAGCAAAGTGCACGATTAAGTTTTTTTTTATTGATTTTAGTTTGATAACTCTATATTGCTGCGTTCGTATCAACAGAGTTTTACCAAAAATTCTATTATATTAATAACAATAGCACATCGGTTCTGATAAGTAAGGTAAATATATAATAAGCAAAATGCTTTGGTCATGAACAACTCGGCTTGGGTGAAATGGTGGACTTTATTTTTATATATTTTTTTTATTAATATATTGTTATTCTGAAATACGCAGTGAGTTCATCAACCGCTATGGAATATAAAAGAAAAACTCCTAATCCTCGATATGATCGTCGGTGAATAAAATCAGCACTGAGTAAGATTATTTTTTTCTATTAAAATAAAGTAGAAAGTGGTACGTCATCCACCATTCAGAATCGCAGTTTCAAATCAATAAAAAAATAAATCGACATACATAATATACAGGTTTTCACATGATAAATTTCACAAAATTTAGTAGAACTGCTCTTTTATTAAAAGTGAATTTTTTTACTTGTAAATTATACCTTAAGATGGCAAATCAAATACAGTAAATTCCCGAGTTACGCGGATTACGTGTTCCACAGAGAACCGCATAACTCGAATTTCCGCGTAGGTCGAATCTATCCAATTTCAGCGAAAATACTGTCAAAATCGTGTAATTTGTGTTTGTAAAATAAATTTTCAGCTCGTTCATTTTTTATTAAATGGATTTCTACAGAATCTCCATGCAAATAACTATTTTCGTTATTTTAAAACATTGCCAAAAAATCAAATTAATTTCCATTTGACAATATATGTCTCAAATCAATACAATTTGTCCATGAAACTGTCAAATTGCCAAAACCGCGTATCTCCAAATCCGCGTAACTCGAGAACCGTGTAACTCGGGAAACTACTGTATTTCATTGGATTTCAATATAACATCAGCATAATTTCCTATTTCAATTGTTTTAAAATTGCGTATCTCCTAATCCGCGTTTACTGGAATCAATGTATCTCGAGAACAACCTCTATTTTCACGTACGATAGCTATTTATTATTTATTCTATCATACCAAGAGAATATCAGTTTAATAATGGAAATGGAAAGAGATGAACCAGACATCAATGATTCAAGCAAAAACAACTACTGAACTAGAAAACAATTTTACTGATAATTGCAGTATAGATTTCAAAGTTTAAAAATTCAGCATCTTCAGCACTCACGTGATTTAGCATAGTCACAATATTTATTTTATCATTATTATCAGCATTCATGTGCTACATTTTCAGCTCCGTATCTAGATGCATTTGGATTATTAACTGTCTAAACAAGTTGTATGCCGCCTTGACATATTTTTATACAATTTAACACTGATTATCCTTAACTTAAGCACAATTCTATCATTTTATTGATCAAAGGAATTGTTAACAGTATAATAAATTATATTCAATTGTTTGCACTACAAAACAAGAAGCAGTAAATCATTACTACTACCCTGTTGAAATCATGATTGCACAAAATGCTGCATTTAATTACATGAAGCGATTAAGGCGAAGCGTTCCACTGCATTGCATTGCAATATTTGCCGAGAAAGACTCTACACTCTCCTGTACTGACAAGAGAGCAAAAAAGGGGTGCGAGCTTCAGGAACTCATGCTGCTATTTTGCTACATGTGGCGCTTTTAAAAGGAAGAAGGTGGAAACGGGTGTGATTAAAAAAAAAACAGGGTTGAGGTTAACACATGCAACACATGCAACCTCGTCTGGAAGGAGAGGGGTGGGCTTACCTTGAGAGTTTTGCACAGTTGCAGCTTATTTAACCTTCATCGGGAACTAATGCTGCTGGAGGTGATGTTGTTGTTCTTGATGCTAGTGATAATCCGATGATAGTGACCGACGGTTCCTGGCTACACATACACACACACATATAGAGGAAATGGATGCACGATGGATCAGGATTGGTTACTATAGGGGTGACCACACACACCCAACACCTATTCTATTGAGACGTCCCAACGTTCCTGTGTTCAATCATTAGTTCGTTCCTTCGTTCGTGTGTGTTTTTTTTTGCGATTTGTTTTCCTCCATCAACCCACTGACTTTCTCTGCCAGTCAGGCAAAGCTCAACAAAATAGCAGAATTGCTGTGCATCGATCAAATAAAGTGTTGCGCCGAGATTTGCTATCGACAGCGACCGACGACGAACGTTAAGAAGGCGTTTGAAGCGAGTAAAGAAATGAAGTAGCATTTCGAAGCGAATCAAACGGAATCAGATGGGAAGGATGAAGACAAAGGTAAGATGGAGCATTTGTAGGGTGAAAAGGAGAGAGAGAGAGAGAGAGAGAGAAAGAGAGAGAAAAAAAAAGGAAAGCAATTTCTACACCAACACAATGCAGCCGCACATTTGTCGTCAGCGTTAGCATTGATAACATTACAAGAGGCAGATTTGAGAGTGTGTCGGCGGTTTCCGCCATTGGAATTAGTTGCAATTGAAAAATGTAAAAACACTAAAAATTGCCCACAAAAAATACTATAGCTTTTACCACTGAAACAAAGCACACACACTACAAACACTTTTACACGCATTAGCAAATGTAGCCTCGTCTGTGGGACACACAGACTCGGTGACAAAGTGTTGACGTAATTTAGCGATCGCGAAGCTAAAACCTCTTAAAAAAAAACTTCACGCCCACTCCACCCACACAACATGCGTTCTGTTGCACGGTAAAGAATTTAAATGAAACGATCGGGAACGGGTAAATCGGAAGGAGCGCTGTGCTTCAGCCCGCTAACTGTTAGGAACGGAGACACGACGGTTTCAATATTTTCACACACATTTCCACACATCACCAACACACACACACACAGTGGTAGCCACACAGTACAAACATACTTCACACAGATCTTTTTGTTGACCGACTTGATTAGGTCACCTGTCTGGCGAGCAGCGATGCGAAGGAAGAGCTGGTCAGAGTAAAATATTTTCAGCGCGCAGGTGTAAGGCGCACACATCCACTGAGCACCACTTTCAACAACACGGGTAGCCAGTGCTAACATGATGAACGATTGTCACTTTTCCTAACCAACGGCACCACGCATGATCACCATTTGGCGATCGGTGTGGACATGGCAACGCTTCTCGCTATTCTAACATAAGTAAACGGCGGTGAAGACGTTCAACGTGGCACGCGAGCACCGAAACCGACAAGTTCTCTTCCAGCTGCAAAAATACTAAAGCACAAACGACAAACCCACCATAATTGTGTTGAAAACAGCCGCACAAAACGTAATAATTGGCCACAGCGCACCATACACTTTCCGTGTGCTGCACAACCTACTAGAGCTGGCCGCGCGTCCCTACAAAAAAAAATACTGATCTTGTCAACCCGCGCGCACCAACAGATCATTTAGCTCACTCGCTCTCTCACTGTTCACGCACACACAGCTCGCTCCCCCGTTGCTTGCGTATTCCGCCCCGCGACCGATCGCTTCAACGCGCTTTCCAAATCCGATCGCCATTTTGAAATCTTCTACGTGTGCGCTTCAATTTCGGTCCCGCTGCTGTGCGGTCTGTTTCGCACCCGTTTTTCTTTCACCTCCACCTGTGGCCAGTTGGTGGCCAACGGTGTGAGGAAGAGTATATGTATGGAAGTGTGCTGCTCCACTAGCCAGCAGAGATAAGGGACGCTTTCAACACACCACACACAACTGCATCGCACACCTGTCTTATCTTTCCTGCGAGGAATGCCGTGCCATTATTACACCAGCCAGCAGCTTCCCACCGCAGCAGCAGAATCCAACACATCACCACAACACCACTACTACCTTCCAAATACGCATTCCAATCGTGACCGGACAGGAACTGACGGCAGCGTCGGAGTAACACCTGACCCTAAAGCCCGACCGTCTCTCTGATGGCCGATCGTCGTCGGGATCGCGTCTGTTCGCTGATCAAACTCGAACCTGTCCGTTGTGCTCTTGGGCTGAGCGCACACTGCAGTCTGCGCTAGATGAATTGGGGGAAACTGGTAACACTAACCATCGGAGCGACCGTCCACCAAATATTCGCCCGAGGTTTCAAACAAAACTGAGGCAAACGAAATAAACACGCACACACACGGCCAAAGCACAGCATGCACGGCAGCTGATAGTGTTGTTGTGGGTGTGCAACTGACAGTTTGCGCAATCTACCCAAGTAGCGGCCGGGTGCCGTCAAAGGAATTTCGGTACCCAAGTAACATTTTCGGCCAGTTGTCTACACAACCGAAATTTTCATTAACGGGCGCTAAAGTGGCGCCGACTGGAAAAGTAATAGTATTAAAATGTTTTACAATAAAAGGTATGTGAAGTGTGATGTAATTACTTTATAGAGCAACAAAATATGTATTCGTTCTTGCATAAACTTTAAAGATTTTATGAAAGGTATAAATTAAAAAAAATCTTTATATCAATAAACTCTTGATAGATTTGGAACATGAAGGAACATGAAAGACCATGCAGATGATTATTCTCTTTTTATAGTAGAAAAACAAACACTTAATTGATTAGAAGCTATATAGAATATTCTACCAAATCACCAAAATTAATTGTTTACGCAGCCCCTTTAGCAAGCTACAGATCGCTGTTTAAATAGGAAATTTGCCGTTTTCTACCATAAATGATTTTTAAAGGCCTTAAGAAACCATCGAAGAACCAAAGAGTTTGTTAATGTCGGCTGAGTTACCACTAGACCACCGAGCCGTTTTTAATTAGTATACAGCTATGTTGGCGTCTTCCCTATCTGTTAGTATTTTTTTCATATTATTTTTGTCGTTATCGTTAATGTCGTAACATTATCGTTTTCACACGTTTATAATGATCCCTGCTCTTAAGAGTGTGGATTTTTAGGTTTTGTATCCAGCCACCATTTATGTTGCCTTGGTAAATAGAAATGGGTTGAAGTTGGCACGGTCGGTAGTGATGCTTTCAACCACCATCAAATTTTGTCACATCATCAAAGTTACGGTTAATTGCACCGGGAATTTTTTTTTTCATTTTTTTTTTGTAGTGCTCCGATAATTCCGAAATAAGATTCGAATTTTGCACTTTACACGGGTTATCAACTACCATTCTCCGATATCACAGATTTAACTTTTTTGTCACTATATTTTTTTCCTTTGGAGTGGCTCGGTGGTCTCATGGGTAGCGGCGTAGACCTGTTTCGTACGGTCAGGCCCGACGTTGCATCGATTCCCATTCGGTCCGCTACCGCACTCCCCATACGTAGAATTGATTATCCTGCTATGGGTACACTAAATCACAACCCCCATACGCATGATAAACAATCTTGACATGGATGGGTATACTCAGTCACAGAGAGAGCCAAAGCACATTATGCTCTGGTTAGGCCTTGGCCCTACTGGGTTGTTTGGCCAATCAATTGCACTACCCCAAAGATATATTTTTCCAAAGAACATGAACAGTGGTGCACCGTTTATCCGTTCTTTTTGGGACTCGAAAATGGCCGAGCAATTGAAAAATATTTCCTTTGGCTCCTCTGATCCGTTTATCTTAATGTGCCGTGAGTTCAATGCCGTTTATGATCGTTACGAACCGGACATGTACCGCGACGGGTTCTAAAACTGTATTCATCTTGTGCGGCCTACTATTTGTTAATTGTAAAGCAGAACAGAGTGTGTTATATGTGACTTCTGTTTCAATGGGGCCACTCACGGCTCGTTGAAATAATAATAAATATACAATAAACAATATATACCAAGGACGAATGAAAGCTAGATCTGCCCTGAAGAATAACAAAAATCTATCTATAATCTAAAATATTCAAGCCTATCTTGCAATAATTGAGACTAGGTATGTTTAAACAAAGTATTATTTTAAGATAAATTTGTAGTTATTTTAAATACAAATACAATAAACTGAACTATCCTAAAACTGTTTCAAAACTATTATTTCAAAATTTCAGTTACCGTAGTTTCTGTACTTCACGGATAAACAAACAACTGCACAAAAGTTACCGACATAAACGGCTCTCGATTGTATTTTTTTTTTCTTCAAATTAATCCTCAAATTCAAATTAACTCAACTCAAATTAATTAATTTACCAAATTGACCAAAAATATTATTTTTTTTTAAATATTCAAAGGGCGAGATGCTTAAATGCATTGCAAGTTCGACATGGTCCATTTAAGCAGCGCCTAAGCAGCTTTTATCCATCCAGCGAGCAAAACTACTTTTCATTGTTTGTTCTTTTCAAGCAAGACTTCATGAACTATCTAAAAAAATAATTGACATTATTTATAATCATAATTATATTATATCATAATATTATTTGGACGAAGATATGTAATATAAAAAATGTATAAAAATGCTACGTAGATTCTACTGGGCTAAAAAAATCTAGCTGATTCAAGGACCATGACACATTCTCGATCCTATGGCTGTTCTTGGGTTAAGTGGCGTAGGATCTGGACCCCGTTCTTCTGACACACAACAAAATAAGGCACGGACATTTACTACAACGGATGGGACGAGCCTCAGCATCTTGCGAGTTCAGCTCGGTGGAAGAAACATTGCAACACTAAGTTGTGTGCTGTACCAGAGTTTTGCAAGCATAGGGAATCAAGCATTTCAGGGGATTGTACCTGGTTCAACCTTTTCCTTCAAATCCCTGTGTTATCCTCATCTAGGCAATGTTATATCAAGTAAAGGAATGCCTATCTTTTGTCTGTTTGTTAGCTACGTCATCGTTGAGAACAATAATTCTGTGATTGACTTAGAAATCCTTAAATGTTCTTCGCAACCTCTATATTTTTCTCTCTATCATGACTATATGCATAACATTTGTTCCTTCTTTGTAATCTAGTAAGTAAGTTGTTTTAATAAAAAAAACACTTAAAAATTATACAAGGCAAATTGTATAGGTATCTGACTGGAAAATTAAGGAGGCAACAAGAGGTGAAGTATTAGTCTTTGGGAACCACAAAATATTCGTTTAATGCTCATTTTATCCTACGGCATTCATGAATATTTGCTAAAGTTAACTCTATTATTCGCAGATGGTTCATTCACATTTGTATCAGTCCTACAACCTACGTACATTTTTTCAATACTTACAATTCGAGACGATTTTTAGTTAACTGATCTATACAGTCTGTACGGCCTGTTGACTCAATCGAACATAAATGCTTTACTATAACAAATTAATAAAAAAATCCTATGGAAACGACGTACAAATTGCACCATGTTTTTTTTTTTTAAACACCAACAAAACACTTACCAAAACTGTTTAGACATGTTTTTGGACGATTTTTTCAAACATGTATCAGACATGTTCGAATTAATACGAATCGATTTGTATCAGAGCCAAATGTTTCAGATGTATTAATACAAACGAACTTGGCACCACCATATGATTGCATGGGTTTGTATTTGTATCAGATGTATTAATACAAAACCTAGAGCGCTGGCTCTGTCAAATTCACCACACTACGTTTAGCTATTAATGAGTCTTTTCAATAAGAGATGGAGGGAAATCTTTAGGCTTCTTGGTTTTACTGAGCGTAACTGAAAAGTACAATTTAAAACAAGGTTCCTCGCTTAAACGAGGTGAGTTGGGTTCGCTCAGTAATCTAACTCAGGATGGGTTACATAAGAGCTTAATAAATTCTGCAAGGTATTACGAGATTGCCGATTATCATGAAATTAGTAAACAATTGGATTCTTTTAAGTGGGAAACCTTCAATATCCACTGAATATAATGCCAAAATAAAAGAATCAAATTTTTGAAACCGGACAAAAGGTAAAGAAAAAAGGTAATGCCAATTCATTCAACAGACATAGCTTATAATAATTTTACCAAGAAGCTAGCATCTGCGATATTCTTTCATAAAACAGAAATCGTTTAGGGCTATAAACTTATCTCTCTCTCTCTACTGCTTCATTTTTGTATTTATTTTATATGATTGTGTATGACTTTGCTTCACAACTTTGTGTCACACCGAAATTGCATGAACATTATTTGTAGCCTCTCTTTTTAAGACACTTATTTTAAAGTAATTGTTATGTAAACCTGACCAAATGAATGTAAAATAGTTGAACTAAATTCCTTAGAAGAAAGTATAAAAACATCATGTAAACATTTTTTTCAAATGTTCCGTTTAAAATCGTGGTAAAAGATGCTTTTTATTGTAATAAAAGATCCACTGATGCTATCAGTCTATTTTTATACAAATACAAATTTTATACAAATATACAACACTAAAGTGATAACGGTTTACCGCAATCAATAAAAAAAAAACAATCCTTTGATACTAACCTCAAATGCGAAACTGATAAGTCAAAACAATACCCCCAACAGCTGTAATTTAACCGGTTTTTGCTTGATACAGACAGTTTTATTAATTCGTAACACACTTTTGCGCTCAAATCTGCGCATGTTATCAACTAAAAGTATTCTCGTTTACTTATCTTATCTCAAATACAGCCCTGCGCTTCTCTTGGAGGATTACCGCTAATAGAAATGCAAAAAATGATCATGCATTCGTTAAATCGCTATCACTTGCAAGCGTTAGTCCTAAAAACGTGCAACAAGCTACTAACTGCCAAGTTCTAGTTCACGTTCTGAAAGAGTGCAGGAAATGAGGGTTAGCATCTTCTTCAACATTTGTTGTTTCAAAACCTTCAAGACGCTATACTTACAGATGATTCTCGTTTGCCAAACTTGCTCCAGAAGGTCACCTTACACTTGGTACGCTTGCCGTTTTGTTTGTTAAAGATGGAGCAGACATCGAACGGTGGGCAGTACAGGTGCAGCGAGACGGCCACATCGGTATGGCTAGGATTCTCGACCCGGTGCAGTCCGAGGGTGTCGTTAATGTAGCACACGCCGTTCGTTTCCAGTGTGCTGCGGGAAAGTTCTTCCAGCTCGTCCCCATTGTACTCGACATCTTCACCACCCGTCTGCCCATTGCCAATGTCGGCCTTGTTGTCTTCCGTGACCGTGGCATCCTTTGGCCAGGCATAGCGCGTTTCCATCAGCTGGCCCTTCAGCATCTTCATAAAGCAATGCGAATCGGCATGGTCGTGGATGGCCGAAGCGTGCCCCTCGTTCCAGCAGAGAATCATTAGATTGTACTTGCCGTTACCGGCGTCGACCAGATTTCTTGTGTAGCTGTAAAGAGCACAAAAAGAGAGAAAACGTTAGACAACAAATCAATACACCTGATAGTACGTATGAGCAAAACAACTCCAAATTTGTTTGCTCATCTAGAGCGGTCTGCAAAGATAAACCCATCGCATCATTCGGACAGAACAATTAACTTTATCATTATTCGCAAGCGAATTCGTTTGCAACCGGTCTGGAGCTCGAATCGAAAACGAACCAATGGCGGATAGCAAATTAATATTCACAACTCATTCCACTTTGCGTGATATTAGGGAGGCCATAGACAGAGTCATTCGATAAGACCGTTATCAAAATTAAAACTGGCCACGTCATAAAGTGTTCTGTTGTTCATATGATTGGACATGATTCCATCATGTTTTCTAAAATATTCTGGAAAAGATTTATCTAATGCATTTTATGCAGGTTTGTCTGAAAAGCAAAAACAAAATTCAACTGCTCAACAGAAACCGTAAAAAAGCTAAAAAGTGTTTAAAAGTGACAAGAAAACTTTACATTCGTCATTTCTATTTGCTTTTGTCCGCAACAGATGTCCTATCAGCCCAATAGTTTTCTAAATAAATATAATGCAACTAACGTTTTTCTCGTGTAAAAGTTACCATACAAATTTTTGACAATCGCACTGTTATTCATAAAAAGTTGTCAAAGAAGATGTAGAGCAAAGTTCACGTCTATTCGCTTTTCAAGCTATATACGACGCTCTAGTCACTTTTAATTTCCTATTTACTGTTCCGCGATTCCTGTACCGTTTATGTTCTTGTTTGTTTGTATCATCGTACAATAAAGACTAAAAATTGCATTTTATAGTTATTTAGCAAAAAAAAAAATCACCACAAAAACAAAATAAAATGTTTTACGATACATTTGCAAAATACAAAAGTTTGGCCTATGTGAGATTTGAACTCAGTTCGAGCATGGTAAAAATTCAAATTATATCTGGCTGTGAAGTGTCAGTAAAAAAAACTCAACATGAAGTTGTCAATTGCATTCTTTGAGGTGGCAAAAGCGCTGCTCAGTACCACAAAAGAGAATTTGTGAGAGAATAAACAAAGCTCTCCATTGCTAAGTGGACACTTCAAAGTGGGAAACGAGTGGTTAGTAGCCCCGGTTTACAATTAAACCTGTAATCTGCTACAAGATGATATTTTAAAGTCAATTTACACTTCTTTCTGCATCAATGTTTAATTAGGTTCAATAGTCCTCAATATGTTCAATAGGCCCAACGGAACTTACTAGGAGCAGTTCTTCCCCCGGGAAGAGCCCAGACCAGCCAGCGGAATGGTGCGTCGTTACCCCCTGACCGTCGCCATAAATCAAAGTCCAGACCTAATCGGCATTCGAGCATGTTTGTTGCTACCTTCATTAATCGTCCACCAGCTTATCTTTGGCCGACATTCCGCGGGACTATTTTGCTCCCGAACTCGAGCTCTTCAACCTAATCCAACAGATCCCCGGATACAATCCCATTGGCGCACTGGGCCGCGCGTGCTGCCAAGGACGCCCCACAATCTCTCGCGAAAGGGGCGCCGCTGCGGAAACCTACCGGTATCGGTCAAATTTGGCAAACTTTCGCCATTCGGCCGGGTTCGACTGGTAGCTCAGCATCAGATGGTTCACGTACTCGATGTTCACGTGGTCCGAGTCGAACGTTTTGCGCAGCTCGCCGATCAGGTCGGTTAACGTTTCGCACTTCCTTGCGTTCTTCAGCGGTTTGTCGATGCCGGTGAAGGTTTTCGTAAGCTCGCGCAGATGCTTTTCGCCATCCTCGCTCCGGTTCTCAACAGCGCCACAGCCGCTGCTGCTGTTGTTGTTGTTCAGCTCCATCACCGCCAGTGACGTCATTTTATGGATTTTATGTTTTTTCTACGGGTCGGCTGATAACGCACTACACGACACTGCAACCGTCCTGTTCCGCTGTGTGTTTCTCTCTATGGGAAGGGAACGAAAAAATGTAAACAAATGTATTAAAAACCACACTCACATTAATTACTGCGTACTCGATCGAAGCTCGATCTACGATCGAGCGGGTAAAGGGGTTTGCTCTAAGCAGCGCAGCCCTCGACAAAGCAGCCGAGAGTGTGTGCGGTTGATTACGCCTAGTGCCCGGGCGAAGATGTAAAGCAGATCACTGCACCAGGCGCCGTGATCTACTGTGCGGGCACACTGTATAATTGTGCACCGAGGCTGCACTTTACTGCGTTCAACGTGCTATTAGCAACCGCGCGGCCATGTTGGGCAGGTTGAATAGCCTTTTAAAAGTCATCCCCGTATGCACTGGACCGCTTTGGTGCTGGAAAACGCCCGCTTAACCGTTGAGTTGGGTTGGGTCACAAAACAGACGACCCACAGCAGGCCGGGGCCATAAAGCGGTGCAAAGTTAATGCCTCGTTTTGTGGACATAAAGCTTGAGCTATTTTGATGCAGAAGCGATAAAGACACTGGCGGTCGCTTCCTATCGTGATCAGTAGCTGATCTTCGTGGCGGGCCGATCTTTATCAGTGCACCATAACAATTTGTTCCTCCGCAGGTCAATTCCCAAACTCCCGAAGGGATAGTTTTACTTTCTGCTTGAGTGTGCGAGAGCTGCACTACGTTTTGATACATCTGACAAGCATCCTTCAATCTGCACGTAAAGTTAGCGGATCGTGGAATTTAAAACCTTATCACGAAAAAACTCTCGATCCTCGGTAAGGACCACAAGAGGCACGCCGTCGTTATCACCATCAGCATCATCACACGTGTTTGTTTTCACTTTTGAGCAAAATAAAAAACATGTTTGTGTCGACCTCTTCTTGCGCTTCCCGTACAGCATGACAAGCAGGGCAGCAAGGGCAACACGAAAAAAGGCCTAAAAGCCAAGATCAACAAAAACTTTCTTTTCCCTGCCACGGCTCCTTCCTGTGAGGGCTTGTGTATCGGTCGGAGTAGCAACTGGCTGCATTAAGCGACACTAATCACGGCGAACTTTCCCAAGTACCATAAGAATCATGATTATGCACGATCAAGGTTAACTCAGCTAGCATGCATATTTCATCATCTTCTAAACCGATGACCGTTAAACATAGAACCATTGGGCAGGGCATAACTCTCAACGAGCATGAAGATTTCAACATCCCGGCGCAAGCCAGTTATGAGAAAAGTTCATCCCTACAGCTTACCGCTAAATGTTGCTGCGCAGAGCTTTCTAGAAAGCCTTTGGCCCTTTTGCTGGCTACGGGCGGCACTTGTTGGGGGAAAATAAAACACTCTTCAAGCCTGTCTTCGGGTGCCACACGGGTGCCGATCGATCGCACGAGAAATAACAGGCACAGGATAGGGTTAATTACTCGTAGTCAGGGCTACTATTTGTCCGATATCTTCTCAAGCACTTCGACAAGATCTTTAATCACACGCAAGCCCAAAAACACGTACACACACACAAACACCACGTTGGGGGGGGAATATAACTTGCTTAGGGCGGAATGCCTTTAGCGGCAAGATGTTTCTGCACGACACTTGAACAGCGACTGGTAGCGGATGCCCGGACGGCGAGGTAATTTAACTTTGTTCCTTCTTTTTTGCACGATCCACCATTATCTGTCGTCGCGTCCCAATCGTCGTGCCATCTCGTTTGCGCGCTGCATCATCACACTGCACCCCCTCCCGCTGCCCTGCCTATTATCAGTGGCTGACGACCGACGTGGACAACCCACTGGTGGGAGGCGGGAGGGTGATTAAGTGTAAGACGAGGAGAAGGGAAAAACATACACGACACACCGTGCGGACCAACCTCCAAACGCACCGTCCTGTGCGTCCAATCGCGTCCGTCGGTTTTGTCGGGGCGCACACACCTTGTTGCGCACACGACACACCCGCGAGCCCTTCGCCCGTGTTGCTTTCGAATGTGTTTTGTTCTTGGCGTGTTTTCCTCCCTCAACTCACAAGATAGGGAGTGGAGAGCGCGGGTGTTGGGGGGGGGGGGGTTACATGTTGATGCACGGTCTATGCGTCTGTCCAGTGACTCACGGCGCCAGACACGAAAATCACAGATAGCCCCCCGCAGGTGTGGGCTCGCGCACGCGCACACATAAAGCCCTCGGCCCGGACTTTGGATGATTGCGGGTCTGATTGGGACTGTCTGTGCGCGCGCCAGGGCTGTGCGCGCACTGGGAAACACCCGCGTTGCGATAAGCCGGCAACCGGAATCCTCCCGTGGATTGTGGAAAAGACATTCTTACTCCAGTTTTTTTTTGGCCGGTTTGCTTTTTGTGCTGGAAATTCTCACCCTGATAAGTGAGGGAAGGTAATGGCGCGTAGGCGAAACATAAGTGAGGTCGTTTTCCGCCGCAAACCGGTTCTGTTTATTTATGCTGCGCTTGTGGTATTTTCTTTCTTGCCGCTCGCAAAACATGAATGGAAATTCCAGACCCGGGGTAGCGTAGCGAAGGTTTTCGGGAGTACGTGGGCTTTTTACTGGTACGGGGTTTTACTGGTTTTATATTAATTGCAGTGCATCCTGGATATGAGAGACTCGTGTATGAGAGGATACCTGGCGGTTTGAACCAAAAAAACCGTGTAATTATCGTAACCGTTATTAATGAGAATAATGTTAAATGCGAAATGTAGAAGTGCGCAATTCGGTTATTTAAATTTTGAACGTAAATGATACCGAGTCACTCACCTTGTTGATCTGGTACATGAATCGGACCTTTTGTTCTATAAAAAATCGAAACGTTCCTAAAGTATTTCCACAGAAACTCTATAGAATTCATTTTACAGTTCAATTCATCTTAAGGTTCAATTATTTAAAAAAAAAGCTAGAACTTGTGCAATGCCTCAGGAACCGTCGATGCGACCCGTGCAATGTCTAGGAGCGAGTCAAAGGATTGCTGTTACTGTGCATATGCCTACTGGATGCAATTCTAATAAGTAGGTAGTTGCAAAAATTTCGAGGAATCAAATTTACATTAATTCTAGCTAATAGTTCTGGCGCATAAATTACACCAAGAAGAAGGTTGGAAATCAATTGTCGTTGTGCGGCGACGCTTCTGTCAGGTAATGTATCTCTAATCCTAACACTAAGCCAAGAGTATTGTACGATCGACGAGGATTGATATGACGATAAGGTGTAAAGCTCAGGACAAAACGTGTACATTTTTCCTGGACTGACTCTAACTTATTAAACCAAACATATTTGTGATCAATGCGTTCAGGAATAAGGTGGTTTTGTGATGAAGAAATAGAAATGAATCACAGACCATTTCTGGATTTGATGGACAGATTTCTTGATTTTATAGCACGTAGATTCGTAAGATACTACGTGTATCCATATATGAAGCTAAAACGGTTTGAATGAATGTTAGCAATCCTCATTTTAATTTGTTTTCAGTTTACCACCTGAGTTTACCAGGTGGACGCACCTGGTCTCTACACACTTAGGCGATAATCGCAAAACTACAACCATACCCTCAATCGTTCAGTTCGTATGAAATAGACTACATTCTTTATTTTACTGTTTTAAACTAAATTACGGTTGTTGCATATAGCAAAGTGATTTCTAGTTTGTTATTTAAAACAAGAGGTTCAAATAATGTTTGGCATGTGCAAAATATAAAAAATACAAACGTAGAACCAAACGAGCTAGTGTGTACTAAATTATCATTGTCTTCTGAATCGGTTCACTCATTTTTAGTAGTGAACAAAATGAACCGTAAGGTTCTCATTCATTCCGCACACCTTTAGCGGCCTAAGAGGACTTTACGGGCTGGGTAGTCCGAGTCCATGCGTATAACATGGCCAGCCCACCGGAGCCGGGCGAGCTTAATCCGCTGCACAACGGAGAGATCGTTGTACAGCTCGTACAGCTCGTCGTTGTATCGGCTCCTCCATTGTCCCTCCTCACGTATGGGGCCAACAATCCTTCTGAGCATCTTCCTCCCGAACGCGGCTAAGAGGGTTTCGTCAGTTTTGGACAGCGTCCATGTCTCAGAAGCATACGTGAGTACTGGAACTATATAAGTGCGATATAGTCCCAGCTTCGTCCGTCGCGACAGGTTTTGTGAGGTGAAATACTTCCTCAGGCTATAGAATGACCGGCTGGCCGCCAGCATCCGTGCGCGCAGCTCGACTTCTATGCTGTTGTCGGTGCTGACTTTTGACTCGAGATAGGTTTCACCTTAATTTGGGACGACTTCGAAAGTGCGTTCACCTATCCGTACGTCACCCCTACGTAAATCGGCATTTGTTAGTAGGGCCGCTGGTGGTGCAACCATCAGTTTGGTCTTTGCCTCGTTAATCTGCAACCCGAGGTCTTTTGCCGCCTGCTCGATCCTTTGGTAGACATCTACCACATAGGAGAGCCGCAGACCAATGATGTCTATGTCATCAGCGTATGCCAAGATCTGGATTGACTTGTAGAAGATGGTTCCCGAAGTCTCCACCTCCGAGTCGCGGATGGCCCTCTCTAGCACCAGGTTGAAGAAGAGACAGGCAAGCCCATCTCCCTGGCGCAGACCCTGGGTGGTAGCAAAGGATCCTGAGAGTTTTCCATCCACCTTCACTTGGCATGTGACGTTGGTCATGGTCATTCTTGATAGCCTGATCAGTTTGGCCGGGAGGGGTTTAGATATTTATCTAAAATCGCTTTAGTTTTTCAAAATATTAAATCTTCTTTAGAAACGATTGTACACTTAGCGACTAAAATAAAAATTAAAAGATTTTGTTTTGTATTTGGTCAACCTCTTTGAACCTTTCGTTGCAACAAAACGGACAAAGAACGGCACAGTGGCAGGGGGAAATCAAATCAAATCGGCGCTATCGCATCTGTCAATCAGCTGCACCGGGCAGGCTCCGGTGGGGGCTTGTTTTCTCATCTTGCCATTGTCTTTTTATCTCGCTAGCGCTGGTCCGACGTATCTAGAATGTATCTCGTCTCGAGGCGACGATGGTAACAATGAAAGGATCATGCAAAACCCTCGACTTACCAACTGCTGGAAACATTTTTAAGCGCATTATTTGCAACGCGTTCTTTACGCGCTGATGTTAGGTAATGGGTTGTTATCAAGCATAAGCGTTCATGTAATAAAATTGACACTACAAAGTAGTAAAACGGGGTAGCAAAACACGCATTCGCACTCATGTGGCCTTGCCTGCTCAATCGCGTCCGATAAGATGTTTATCGAAATCAAGGGAAAGGTAAAGCAAGGATTAGGAAACAACATCATCGCAGGCTTTGGCCGTTACTCACCTGCTTTCGGGCAGAACATAAAAAATAAGGCGTTGTTTATTGTTTGTTTACGATCGAAAGGCTCCGATCCGGTGTTGTGACCTATTTGCGCGTGTTGTTTCGAACCGGGTGTCAACCGGACAACCCGTTCCTGCCTTCCTTCTTCGCACCGAAACGGCTCGCGTTCCCTCAGGAGGGCTTGGTAATTGTTTACCAGCAAGTCGATAATTACACACCGAGAAACGCGTTATCAGAGTGCCCAAGAAGCGGGTGGAGTGCAATCAATTCGTTAGACAAAAATAATATCAGCCCAGCAACGTGTCCCGTGACGAAGATACGAGGTGAGCAAGATATACATGAATGTTTTGATACGAGCAATTAGTGGCGTTTCAAAGCGTTATATTAGTTCAAAGCTGCCTAAAAACTACCACTTTAAAGGAAAAATAAATAAAACCGATGGATAGATTAAAGTGTGATAAAAACCGGCTGAGAAAAGACGTTCATCTCACTAGCTCACACACATTTAGTACACTTGTGCGTCTTTTGCAGTGTTTATGGGAAGTGTTGTTGCTTAAGTTTGCAAAACATCCATTTTTTTCACGCTTGCGTCCATCACAAACAGTGATAACGTGCTGATCGTTGGCTATAATAAGGTTCAACGACGGGTTACGCTGAGATGCTACAAATCCTTCACGCTATACTGTCGGTGAAGTGTTAAAGCGTAAAGTTTTGACGCCCTGTTAAGGCTGGAAAAGAACAATTTGTCTTCAGAATGCTAGGATTTGATCTGGATTGTGAATCTAATTGTTACACTTTTATATGAATATAACATAAATAATCAGGAATACGCGATAAGAGCTTCGCGCTACATGAAACATTAAAAGAAAATGGGAGCTCGGGAGGGAGAATGCCTTGATATTGTAATCTTGCACATTATTTATATAATTATATGTATGTATTTCACACCGAGTTTCGATGAGCTTTTAATTCAATCTGTTTCAGACTCAATGAGCACAATGTTGAATTTTTAAAACAACTCTAACGGATTACTTAACGGATAATTTATTTTCTCTTTCAGGAGTGGTTGGTAGCGCTTAATTGAATATCAGTTTTATTCAATTCAGAATTGCATATTGCACACACAAATGGTTTCCATCATAATAAAATTGTCTTACGCCAGTATTTTAAAACCTCTTTTCCTATGAAATGTTCAGGTTCCATAAGAATGTACTCAACACGTGCTGAAGCTTGAAACCCTTTGAATGCACGATCCAACTAGTGTAGATCACGATTATACATAGGATTATGCTTCGTTTAACCCCGGCGTTATTGCAAACTTGGTTATTTATTTACACATGACCTCCTCTGCCCAACATTATCTTCCTCTCCTTAACTCCTTGTAAACTAGGATTTTCTAGTTTGTAACTAAATTTTTTTTTTATTGTTTTTAAGTTAATGTGCTAAGAAATTGTTTATAGGGCTCCAAAACAACCTCCGAAAACGCTCACGGTCTCGAGCCGTCCTCTGCCAATTAGTTTTCCCGGCCTTGATGGCGGACGGCTCAACACCATCTTTCCACCTCAGCTTGGGCCTACCACGCCTCCTCTGTTCATGTCCTCGAATCCTAGTACACATTGGATTCTATACATATAAATAGCAAAACGTAGTTATTAAATAGTTAGTCCTAATTTAACCTCCATACCACACACAGCTACTCTCAACAAATATTTATATTATTGGAATTCACAAACTCTTGAGATTCAGAAGACTTCCACAGCACACGCAATGTTCCATATATCACACATTGATAGTGTTGGGTAAAGTAGCTCTTTTTAAAGAGGAGAGTGCTTCTACTCAGTTAAAAACAAGAGGCGAGGGCTCCCTGTAGCTGCGCGCGCTCTAGAGAGCTCTGTGCGTTCAGTGTGTATCCTTCATCTTTTTTCTATTCATGCATTTGAAACCAGATGCAGTGATTTGGTTTGATATTTATCCATAAAATGATTTTTTCTAAATTTAACTGAGCAGTGAGAATCGATAAAGATAAAATTTTATAGTCTTTGCCCGATGTGATATAGAAAAAGAGCTACATATATGAAATCACAGAGCAAGCTCAGAGCTTTAACTCGAAAGAGCTGAGCGCTCTTTGTGGCTCTTGCGCTCCTTGCACCACACTACACATTGATAAGGTTGGTAGTCCTCTACGGGCACGAATCCTAAACTATGCTGGCGAAGGACGCCAATCCGCTGGCCATCGTCAGGCAACGAGTCTATCTTTGGCGATAAGGGTAGACCAAATAGAATTGAATGATAAGTGAATTAATTAATGAAATATCCAGTCTTTATTGTCCAGTTCGACGGTAGAGGCGACTGTGGCGCCGGGTTACGCACGTAAAAACTGGGGTGCAAAAACCCCATTAAGACCCCATACCCCCCAGGTGAGTAAAGACTATGCAACTACGTGATATGAATTAGTCTAGTAAGCTTACAATTACCGATACGACCTAAGAGCTAAAAACACCGATTGAAGCCGAAAACAACAAGAATGTATCATAACAGTAATTTTAATCAATTTGCAAATTGAAATAATCACAAAATAATGAATGCAAATCGTCAAAGCAATATTCAACGCTGTTAGAAACGCTAATGCATTAAATTGGAATGCATCTGTGTAGTGACCTGCTTTACTGATACGGAACTCACCAGAAAATGGAGCGATAACGAAAATCAATCTTTAGAATAATAAACAAGATAAATTGTCCACAATGCGTGGTCCCGAAAACAACAGCTACATTGTCAGGACGTCGCAAGTTCGATGCTCGTATGAAAGAGGTGTATTGGCATTTATATAATGCTTTTAATAAGTAAAAAAACAAACAAGTTATACTGTTGGTAATGTTATAACTTGCTCATCACAAGGGGCATTTATCGAACATTGCTTGAACGAAAAGAGAAAAACTCATTAAAAGAGGCAGTCGTTATGAAAGAGTCCAATTTGGAGAGTTAAATAAAATCTAAATAAAAATTAAATAGTACCTAGTATTATTCTATTTATTAAATTAATTTTTTTTTTGTTTATTAAAGACTTGTTAAGACTAGTCGTGATGTGAAACAATGAATCTTTCATCGATGTTATCTATTTAATATCTTTTCTGTTCTGTTTTAGTAACTTTTACAATGCATTGCAGTTCAGATGGACATGAACTTCAATTAATTTTATAGGTGTTGGTGCTTCCATTTAGTTTAAAATAAATTATACAAATTAGCACTGTTACACAAATGTTTATACAAATAATATTATTGATAGTGCGTTGGTGGAATCGTAAATGCAACGATTATCTAAAAAACACTGCATCGATCTAGATATTTTTGTTACACTAGCAGGAAACAATTAAAAACGATAATTTTCGTGCAGCCCCTATAGCATCTACTGAGCCTGTTGGGTATTACCAGGATAAAGTGCATCTCGCAACCTTGTTTAAGTACATATTGTGTATTTATAGCAGAACTAAATTTAAGCCTTATATGAAGAACCCGCATTTCTCATGATGCTTTTTGCTGCTACAGGAAAGCAAACTATTAGTGATGTTATGTACCTTTGACTGATTTTTATTACATAAAATAGAAGAAAAAAATTTAAATAAATACGTAATAAGGTAGCCCACCCTTAAGGTTCGACGTTATACGACATCCATGCTTACTTACTGGTTAAGAGGTCTTCACGCGCAGGACTGACTATCCTGTTATGCGGTCACCATGTCACCGCACCGAAAGGTTCTAGCATTAACTCTTTTTTTAGTTGAATCGCCAACCAATTATATTTTAGCCCAATGGAGTTCGATTGTATCGGCTGATTACCTGTTCGCGCTCAACCACCGTTAACGCCGTTTATGATCGTTTTGAACCGGGCATGTCGCGCACCGCGTTCTACAACTGTATATAGGATGTGATTGGATCTTTCGTTAACAGTAATTTTAATCAATTTCGTTGAATTAAAATGAAAGGGCCGGCTCGGTGGTCCAGTGGTTACGGCGTAGAGCTGTCAAAAGGCCCGTCGCCGGTTCGAATCTCATTCGGACCGCTGCCGCCCCCCATAAGCAGGATTGACTATCCTGCTATGGGTACACTAAAATCACAACCTCCCATATCCAGGATTAACAATCTTGATATGGTACACTCAGTCATAGAAAGAGCCAAAGCACATTAGTGCTCTGGTTAGGCCTTGACCCTACAGGGTTGTTATGCCACCGAAGAAGAAGAAGAAGAATTAAAATTATTGAAATTAAGATTAAACATACTGTCATATCAAAAGCCTTCATTTAAACTTTGATTTCTGACTTCCATATCAGAATTTACAACTAAACTGCCAGTTCTAATGGCTGGTACTGTCTCGGTGCAACTACATAAATATCCACACAGCTTCTAAAAGCTGTAAAACTATTTGATTGTAGACTTTTCTTTATACTTTATTAAAAATTGGAGTAAAAAATCTTTAGGACGGATATTGGTGGATATCAATGAGCTTTAGACCAAAATTGGAATTTTTTTCCAACCAATCGGTTTGATATCGTGGTACGCAGGCTGTTTGGTTATTTTTTTATGATAACGTAACAACGACCATGCAATACAGCTTGGATTTTGATTATGCTAGTCATGTACGATACCCTTAAAAATGTGTAACATTAAACTAATTCAAAACGTGTTCTAATAGTTTCGTTTCAAATGTTTCAGTTTTTTTTTAATGATCCATCCATCCAAAGTCAAAAAGGAGTGTTTTAAGGTATAGTGGAAAAGCTAGCGACTGAAAGCAGAAACTTAAATTAATTAATTAATTGTTCAAGCCGATATTTCTGCTATATTACAAACACTTAAATCAGTGTAATCAATTGAAGAAGTAGAAAGAAGTAGCAAAATATATTTTTCACATTATTTCAAATGCGATCATATTCATCGAGGTCTCTATGTCGGATTGAAAGGTGTGGAAGGTTTTTCTCGACATGCACGGTACCAGGATGTATTTTGGTTATTTCTATTAGAACGTTGTACCGTACCTTCCACATCAAATTTTTAAATTCAAACTAATTGCAATATCTTGTAAAGACTTAACCATAAATAACCATAGATTTAAAATAAGACTGAAATAAAAAGGGCATATAAAATTCAAACTTACCAACTCAAAAAACCTAAGAAATTTCAGGTAAACTTTTCAAGAATTGAACACTAATCTGATTTATTTAAGTTTCTTTAGACTTAGTATACCCAATTTTATCAAACCCCAAATCCATTATTGAGGCATATGGGGGGCCTTATGACA
>KB671838.1:0-66424 GCA_000349105.1 Anopheles epiroticus | reverse complement strand
TTTGAAAGTGTTTGGAATTATATCATCCTGTTTTTTTTTTAATAAAACACTCAGGTACTGCGAAAAACTTTAAGTTCTCTATGGGAACGGAATTTTTCGTAATCTTTTTTTGCTGGTCTCTTCTAGAGCACTGGATGGCAATTTTAAATTAGCGAAAAGGATGTGGAAAACACCAAACACTTAACCTCCAACTCTAACCACACGTTATGCCACCAAGGAAACAGTTTAAAAGAAGTAATTATCCAACATCCCCTGCTCGGAGGCTTCATCCACCGACAGAGTAATGGGTTCGGCGCGTGCTGCGTGCCACCTACCAGGTCGACGTGCATTAGTGACGTTGTACCAGGGGGACAGGAAGTGTGCAACGCATCCGAACGACACGGAAAGAATTTTTCTGCGCAAAAGGTCTAAGTAACTATCAGCCCCCCATATTCTTGGGCGATTATTTTACTTTGTGCGCCACTTCCTTCTTTCGCACTCTTTTACCGGATCATTCCACCTTCGGACGCGGCTGGGTGAGTTAATCGGATTGCCCACCCGAAGCAGGAGCTCGGTGGAGTAATTGAAAAAGTTTAACAAGATTATTTGTAGCTTCTTCAGCAGTGCTTTTGGGTCTGCTGTTCGCGTCGATGCACGTAGCGGAAAGTCGTAACATTACGCGGTACCGTGTGAGAGTTTGCACTCCGTGGAATGGACGCTATGGTTAAGGAAGAGTGATATTGATGCAGGCCGTGATTTTTTAAGTCAAGCGAGAGCAATTAAAAGGATGCATGGAATGCCTTTTATGCGGTCTTTTCACATTGCTTATAATGGGAATCAGAGTGGAGAAAGCAATTAAACTACATATTGATTACTGTTTCTTTTAATTCGTCTTGCTTTTGTAAATTCGCTAAGCCTATACTGGAATAGAATTTTGTTTAAAAAAGTCATCTTTTCAAAAACGCCTTAAAAAGATTGTTAGTGTATGATGATATAAAATGATTCTCATTGATACGAATTTGTGGAACACAATAGAAAAACACAATAAACTTTAAACTATAAAGATAAGCAGCTTTTATCATTTCAAAGCTTCAATTTCCATTATCCAAACATACGTGCATTAGCAATCACCTTTCAATCTCACGCACCTGTCTGTTTGAAAACCATCCACCCCTGTTCCGATTTTACGTACGTTACGCTCATTCATCTTTCATTTGATTCTTTTTCGATCACATCCTTAGCTATCAATATGGCACTGCACCCATACATGCTTGGTGCCGCCGTTCGTACACGGGTGCCGCCAAGGCAAGGGATACATCATAAATAATCATATTTCATTCGCATCCATCCACCCCGGGATGGAAAGATCTTTTGAGTTTTCACTTCCATTCACACGGCGAAATGGCTGAAACGTTACGGATCAATCTCACGTTCAACCGTGGCGGCGGCTTCTTGCGGGGGGGTCCGCTTTTCGCGAAGCTTTCCCTCGCTTATCCGTTCGCGCTCTTCCCCGTCGTCTAGCGCACCATTTTCTCGTTAGCACGTGGTGTCATTTTGCATAAATTTGTCCTTACCCACTCACGCTTTTATCAACTCATACGCCGAGGGATAACTTGCAGATGCGCTGCGAGCAGCTGATTTCCGATCGCGCCTCACTGTGGGTTGGATTAAAACGGTGCCCGTTTTTTTGTGGTTCGAAGCAAGCGTTGAAAAAAAACAACATCAAACGGCAAGACATAGTAAGCTTTAGGATTTTATCTTGCCCTCTTTCACACACTTTCTCACAACGTCACAGCTAATTCAGTACGCACGCCATAGCACGACCCGCAACTACCTTGGCTGCTATTTGCAGCCATCTTTGCATGACTTCCTTTGCACCTGGTTTGAGAGCTTATTGCTTCCATAAAGCCAGTTCGTCCTTCCGTGCACAATGTTGCATATTCAGAGAAGATTTATGCCATTTTTTAAATTACGCTCAGCCTTTCTGCCAGCTGTCTAGGCTTTCATCCGTTTGTGCAGTGAGAATGAGAGCTTGGAATGGGTTTACGTTAGCGGTTTGAATGGTGGTGCGGCATAGAAAGAGGATTACAAATAGCACAAACTTAATGGAAAGGATTGCAGTTGAAAAATATTGAATTTGTTGATTGGAACTATCATTATATAACTTTTTGCTACTTTTATGCTGGTAAAATTGGTAAAAAGCGTCTGCGCCAAGGGGATAGGCTCGCCTGTTTCTTCTTCAACCTGGTGCTAGAGAGGGCCATCCGCGACTCGGAGGTGAAGACTTCGGGAACCATCTTCTACAAGTCAATCCAGATCTTGGCATACGCTGATGGCATAGACATTATTGGTCTGCGGCTCTCCTATGTGGAGGAAGCCTACCAAAGGATCGAGCAAGCGGCAGAAGACCTCGGGTTGCAGACTAACGAGTCTTAGACCAAACTGATGGTGGCACCACCAGCGGCCCTACTAACAAATACCGACGTAGGGGTGGTGTACGGATAGGTGAACGCACTTTCGAAGTCGTCCCAAACTTCACCTATCTCGGGTCAAAAGTCAGCACTGACAACAGCATAGAAGTCGAGCTGCGCGCACGGATGCTGGTGGCCATCTGGTCATTCTATAGCCTGAGGAAGTCACCTAAGGATCATTTCACCTCACAAAACCTGTCCCGACGGACGAAGCTGGGTCTATATCGCACCTATATAGTTCCATTACTTCCGTACGCCTCTGAGACATGGACGCTGTCCAAAACTGACGAAACCCTTTTAGCCGCGTTCGAGAGGAAGATGCTCAGAAGGATTGTTGGCCCCATACGTGAGGAGGGATAATGGAGGTATCGGCTCCTCCGACGACGAGCTGTACGAGCTGTACAACGACCTGTCTGCTCTTTAAGCGGATTAAGCTCGCCAGGCTCCGGTGGGCTGGCCATGTTATACGCATGGACCCGGACGACCCAGCCCGTAAAGTCCTCGTAGGCCGTCCACATGTACAGAGGAGGGGTGGTAGACCCAAGCTGAGGTGGGAAGATGACGTTGAGGCGCCCGCCATCAAGGCCGGGATAACGGATTGGCAGACGACGGTGTGAGGCCGTGTGCGGTTTCGGAGTTTGTTGTAGCAGGCCAAGACCGCGAAGCGGTTGTAGCGCCTGATTAGTAAGTAAGTAAGTTAGTAAGTAGGTTTTATCTAAAATAATAATAATAATAAAAACATATTATTTATAAGTTTGCATTACAATTATATGAAAAAATATTCATAACAAAATGACTCATACTTACTTCATGCAGTCCTGAAACCTATTCTTTTCCCATTACTACTTCAACAATTTGTCGTAAGCTAATTCAAGCAGCAAACCTTTTTCTTGCGGAGTCTTTGCCACTATCCTTCAGTATACATTTATTGAGGCGTAAAAATGTGCGAACAAAAGAATTTAGTTAAAATTGCAAAATGCGCATTGTTGCTTCCTTTTTTTTTTCATTTTCATTTGCTTATAAAAAAAGCTTTTAATGGTAGCTTTTCTTGAACGTTCCTTCATAACTGCCTGGCAGAAAATCAGTTTCCACTAAGGAAGTAAAAGCTTTCCCTCCTTTTGCAATGAAATGCACCTCCGCACAGCAAATTTCTGCCATTTATTGCCAGATGGAAAAAAAAACTTTCTAACAGATAGTATTGTGACTGACAGCCACATTGCATGCAGCGAGCAAAAGGGTGACAGAAAACTGTTTTTAGATGCTTTTATTGCATTGAATTTGTTACTCTCGTCCTGCTCCCGGGTACAGCACACCTATAAAGGGCGACTGGTGAAACAATTCCGTAAGAAAGGTGACTTTTTTCAATTGTTAATCTGTGCCTGGTGTGAAAGCGATGGAAATTATCGCCCTCCCTTCGCTGAGTTGAAATAAAAACAATCTATTTCAAATCTTTTATCGACCGTAAAAGACCCGTAAACTTTAAGCAAAACTTTCGGACTGGCAAGCAGGGAAACTAGAGTGGCAGTGGGAAATTTAACATCAACGAAAAAAAGAATGAAACGCGCGCACATTGGCAGTCAGTGCAGTGAGGGAGAAAATTTTCCATTATTATACGCTATCCGCCCCGTTGTCTTAATCCACGACCCGTGTCGGATAAATGAATCTGTTAGCTTTGGGTAATGGGTTGTCCCCGAAAAAAGGGGTGCTTTTCTTTTACTTACGGCAAGCTCGCTGGATTCGGGGGTTGACTGTAGTCTTCAGTCTTTGAAATTAGCAAGAATACAGTAGTGAAGGTAGCATGAAGGAAGAGAGAAAACGTACGTTGACAGATAAATATTCTATCTTTTTGTTTCGAGCGGGCTGTCGTTGGCAAACAAAACCGCACAGTTTTTAATTTGAAATTTTTAATAAGTAAAAATAATCAATATCCCATCGCAAAGGGGCAGAACGATAGCGAGACACTGAGGTTGCTTGGAAATGACAAAATAAATGGATTTTTGTTTGTCTCCACTTGTGATTTAAGAATTTTAGATTTTTGAAGTATTAGGAAGGACAGCTTAAAAACTAAACAAGAATCCTTTCAGTATAGCTCCGTTGTAGTATAAACCGCTCTCTTTGTTAATGTCATCTTAATTTGGAGATTAATGTTGAAGAATACACTTAAAACACATACAGAACTTTGCTTGGAGTACATTAATTTTCACAGTTTATAAAGTTAATCAATAAAGTAATACAATACAATAACGATACATGTTGAAATATTTTTAACAATAAGTGGTTAAATAATACATCAATAATCTATTTTTCAAAGTTAAAAATTCACTGCAATCACAGCATCGGAAATACTTATCACATTGTTCCAGAAGAGCTCAAGTTTTCCTATTTTCTATCACACGCCATAAAAGCAGTTGTGTTACTTGGATTTTTTTAGTCTTATTTGTCTTCTTTGTCTATTTTCGGCTCAATTGTTACGTTCAAATATTTTACACATTCGAGTTAAGATTTTACGGATCCACTATCCTGTGTTACAGAGCTGAAAAAAGTTAACAGATCCGAGTTGCTCGTACAGTTTGACAGATACATTTTACCAAGTTTGAGAAAGTGTGTTACGATGTTGAACTGGCTTGAAAACCCCTGTACTCTAAAAGCTGCCAAAAAGGTATATGAGTGATTTTTTAACAGTTTATTGAGTATGACGAAAAACGAAAAGACAAAAAGTTTAAATTAATCATGAAAACTTAAAATACTTCGGTGGTAAAATATTACGGCGTATATTACCGGGCTGCTCTTCCCCGAGATACCTGATTTTATGTCATGTTATGTTTGTTATGTTAGGTTTTTTTTTAAATATGTCATTATTCGAGATTTATTTTTGTGTTTTTGTCGATGTCTATGTACTGCATTTAAATATTCAAATTATTTTTTACTCTCAAATGCTCATTTTATTTTACAACTAATCTGTTCCTTCATTTCACGACCGTTTCATCGACTTTCATGAATTTGCAAAGACCATCTATAGTTACACCTTTTTAGCCCTTTCATTGCTCTCGCTACGCTTGACAGAGTGTTGTGTGCGGCAAAACGGGAAGCTTCTCAGGGCGCTATAATTAATACCGTTTATTTAAAGCTATTTTGGGTGCTTGCTGCCAAATGCTGTGCAGAAATGTGTCATCCCGGGTTCGGTACGAAATCTTTGGCGGAGCGCACTGAAAGTAACACTAAAGCATCCACCAGCACCGAAGAAGAAAGCATCCCGTACTGGTGACACAAGGCAAGGCGGTAAACCGAACGGCGGGAGAATTATGAGAAAAGTTTGCCACATCTCTTATTCCAACTCATAACCGGTTACGGTGAACAGAGCACCGGGCTTTGCGGTTCTGTAAGCGCCGGACTGACTTTCCGGGCGACGGGGCACTAACGCGGTGCTGGAATGCTGGTGTGAAGTATGTGTGAAAAGTATCGCACTACGCAAAAGGAAATTCCGGACCGCCTCACACTGACCGTATCGTCGTCGCCGCCGTCCTCCTCCTCCTCGCCGGCATCGTTGTCGTTGGTGGTTTTCGGAATGATGAATGTACAAACGGATCCCTCTCTTGCGCCCGGTGGAAAAGCTATTCTTTTGTTGGCAGGTTTGGTCGCACACGGTCGCGCAGGGAATGGTTAAGGGCATCTAATAAGGCACGGGTGTACCGGTGATGAATAGTGGCACTAGCTGAACAGGGCGAGCTGGCAGAGTCAGCGAACGCAACTTACCAGCGTGTCAGCTGGAACGGCTTCTCCGCAGCACGAGACGAGCGTGTGATATTATTCTTATGCTAAATTTGTGGGCGAAATTGAGTGCAATAAAACGGGGGCGAAGGCATCCCGTCTCGTGGTCGCATGTGTACATTTCGTTTGCGGTTCGTACGATCGATGAGACACGGGTGCAACCAAAGCAACATAATGTACGGTACGGTGGACCGGGCTCGAGCGCCAGCCGGCAGGGTTGCGTTTTACGGCGCTGAGCGTGAGTGGTGCGATAGTTGCAGACAGTTTAATAGCGCCTTTTTATGCGTTGGTATCAATTGGAATCAAATTTTTCAGTGAAGCGTAACGCATCGTTTGCGGGTTTGTTTGGTATGAGTGTTGCCATGTTGTTGGGCGCAAATTTATTGAAGTAAAACTTATTTCATAGTTCTAAAATGTGTGTATGAAAACTGTTTATTTAAGCATTCATTTATTTTAATTTTAGTTTAAATGCACAACTGAAATGTTTGAACTTTGGTTTATGCTGCTTTATTTTTCATTTAGAATTAAAACCACTCAGAAAAAGCCTGGCCATCATGTGTTCGCTAAGCCAAGAAGAAGAAGGAGTATGTAAATCTTGAGCTGATAGGTACAGCCGAATTTAATCATCTACAATACTTACAACAAACATAAACATTAGCTATTCCAAGAACACGTTTTGTTAAAATGAGACTTTTAAAAGTTGTAGACGCTTTCCAACAACTACGATACGCCTCTAGGAGGAGATTTTTCAAGCGTTAAGATTTTTTAAACAGAGGAGAGATAGGAAGTAAATATTTTGTTACTTAAAGTTATAACATGACAAAATTAGGGAGGTCAGCCAGTTTTTTTTATCCAGTAGTAACAGCCAGGCCGTATTGCTAGGTCAGCCAGTGATTCGTAACATAATTAGTTAGTTAGATTCAATAATATTAATTTATTTATAGTTTTTTTTGTTTTACATTTGGTTACAGACTTTTGTCTTTTACTTAATTGTTTTTCTTAATAAGTAGAGGTTACTTTTTTCTAGCGGTACGTTTCATTATGCGAGTGGATGAGTAGGTTCTAAAATAGAAATATTAGAGGTACGTAATTTATGGATAACCCCTTGGAAAAATTAAAACTACTGCAGTAAATGGCACGCGAATGGAATCCAACTTGAAGCTAGAGAAGCATTATTGTGTCTTGTGTTGTCTCACATCCTCTTTGTAGCTCTTTTCATGTGTGTCTGTTTTTTTTTTTGGAAATTAATTTTAATGTTTTTTACTGAGTCTAAATTAAATACCTTTTGAATACTAAACGTGCTCTACGCTAGTGTCACTTAACAATACTTATAACAGGCCAGATAAAAATAAAAGTAGAATATACGGTATAAAATTATATTGCGTAATCGATATTTACACTAGCGCCTTCTGGTGTTGGTTGGCGGAACCGCGTAGTCAGGCAAGACGATTATGTTCCGGAAAATGTATCAAGTATATTCTAGTATATTCATCATGTATATTTCCTCTTTTCTTTCGTTTCAAGAGACCAGAAAGCTATGTATTCTTCTTCTTCGGTGGCACAACAACCCTGTAGGGTAAAGGCCTAACCAGAACACCGTTGTGCTTTGGGTCTTTCTGTGACTGGATGTACCCATCCATATCAAGATTGTTAATCCTGCGTATGGGGGGGTTGTGATTTTAGTATACCCATAACAAGATAGTCAATCCTGCGTATGGGGGGCCGAAGCGGTCCGAGTGAGATTCGAACTGACGACGGGCTGACGTCGTTACCACTAGACCACCGAGCCGGTCCCAGAAATCTATGTATAATCGATGTAATTTGTTTTATTCTTTATTTTCCCCTTTTTGTACGGCAAGGGAAGAAAAAATAGTACAGCTTTTTGACGCGCCGAAATGACGAAATAGTTTGGTACATCTTTCACCAGTCATCGCCAGGTGGCGCTAGTGTAAATCTTGAACATGCTGCACAATCAGCAACAGCTACGATATAGGTTTTTATCTTATTTTTATCATTTTATCCTGGCCTGACTATTCAGTAAAGTACAATTCTACGACTTATCTGAGCATTTCTTTAAAGGAAAAAGTTTTTCGTTTTTTGGTACACCAAATTCTTTCGGTTTGTCTAAGCTGCTTACAACTCTTAGTATCTGTATTTTGTGGATTACGTTTTATTATGAAAGATTGATCTAGAGTGAATTAAGGACATGATAAAACGGTAAAGCCAATAAAAATATACAAACTTAATTCAATACATTTTTCCGCTCTCTGGAAATGCTGTTAAGACAAAAGCTCGCCCACGATAGCTCAATAAAAATCACAATAAAACGCCCAACAACATTACAATTGCCGAATGATAAAACTTTCCCAATGTAGAAAAAAACGCAAGTACATTATCATTTATATCGCTTTTTATTTCAAACAACCAAAAGTCAAATTCAATTTAAACTCACCGCTCGCACCTACCACTCGAAACGAGCTGCTCACATTAAGTATGCAAGTACGGCGTGCCGGTGCAGTTCGCCAGTTGCAGCGCAGCAAGTGGCTGTCCGCAAAGTTTGGCAGTGTCGTCGATGGTCGGTCTCCCGGTTGCGCCCGCTCGGAACGGTTCTACCAGCACCAGCAGTTATTTATGTCGGCACGGTTGAGTGATTTTATACGCGAAAAGTTAACGCTCAACGAACGTCACGTTCACTTTAAGCTCGAGGATTCCTGTTCTTCCTTTTCTTTCCTGTCCGTTGTATCGTTGCACACACACACATACACACACACACTCAAATACAGTTGGTGTGAATTTTAATCTTGCTGTAATGACAAAAAGAAGTTCGATACGATGTCTCTGCCCGGCTCCCGGAAGGATGAAACCGGAAGGAAATCGTTGTACATTTGTGTTTCGCTGCAGTGTACTGTTCTTTTTCTCGTTCACTTTAGAAGAATAAAACGATTTCACCCGTCCCCTCGGTGAAGCTTGGCGGGGCTGAGGGAGGTATTGCGTTTTCGTTTGCAATTTGTAAAGCTTCTACGGAACATAAATTAACTACGGAAAGGGCGAACGTGTTGTACCGAGCTCTTTCGCCTGCGTTTCGCGATCGGTGTCAGTGCGCGAAGAGTGTTTATCTGCTAGATCGAAACGCTGGTGGGAATGGTAGTTTAAAGGTAACACGATACCGCGAGCGAGCACTTAAAGAATAATAGAATAGACGTTCAACATTTACATTGACACTGGATGTGACTAAAATACGAAAATGTACAAAAATAACAAATGATCTCAAATTCATGTACAGAACAAACCATAGACATATTTCACTAAAGTTATTTAATGTCGACGCTGAATCTGAAAAGTGCTTTAACCTTCGTTTGCTTTACAATATTAAGAGCAAATTCAATACTCCATGGTTAGCGCGTGGGAAGAACTGTTAAGCAGGAAACCACGACCTGATTGTTTCTTGCAGCACCGCAATCGCAGTTGAACTGACAAATCCGTCACTTCCACAATATCCGGCCGTCCCCGGCTTGCTCGGGACTTCCTGATTCAATTTCACCGAAGCAGTTAAATTGAATTGACGTTTACCGGGCTTCGTCTTCTTCGATTCGCTGGTACACGCTTTTCGAGATTTATAGGCACCTTCTGGAGGTGGTATTTTATTGCGAAATAACTAGAAAAATGCATTGCATTTTCACCAAAAAATAACGTCCTATAAAAAATATTTATACAAATTTAAAAATTAATGAAATTCCGGCCAGGGTGTCGAAACTAACACTCAATTGTGTTACCTCAGTGGCCATTGACACTTCATTTCATTGAAAAAAAAAGATATAAAAATGTTGGCCATAAAACGCACAGCAAGATGAAAGCTAGTTCTAGGTTGCATAAGCGTTTTTCGAACGATTTAAAGACCTCCAGCAATATTGTGCTGCGTTGAAAATTTATGCTAAATCGCGATGATTAAGGAAAAGCCAATTGTTGGTCTGATTAAGGAAAAGCCAAAGTTCGGTTAAGTATTTGCTAGAAGCAGAGCCTGAAGTGATCTACAAAACTACAGATTGTAAGAAACTTTGCAGTAACTATTTAACATTCATTGCCTGATCCAATTTATTTCATAATCTTCTGCAGCTCAAGATTTTATACTTTGCACAATATATTATCTAACCTGTCATTATTTCATGCTAACGTATACCATTGTGTCTTCTTGTTTGATTGTGTTTAAATCTTCACCTACTACTGGTAACTAATTTTCATGACCTGTGGCACCACACATGACAGCAAATAAATGTAAGCAACCTGCCATCATCGTGTCGGTCACGCAGCAGCGCCCCCCGCCGCCGTTCCCTGTTGGGCCAAGTGTTACGACCTGCATCGTTACAGCTTTTTGATACCGACCATTACAGCGTCACCGGTTTTCTCCATCTTTACGTTTCATCTTCCTGCTCGATACTGTCTTTTATCGCCAGTTTCTCACATTCTCAGCTCGATAGGGCTGGCTCGGTGGAAAATCGGTGACCGGAATGGTGCTTGATGAGCTGGCAGTAAAAAAGAAGGAAATGACAGTGCTACAATTTTATGGTCACTTCGTGCGAGGGAAATGATGCGAAAGCAACCGAGCGAGCGGGCGATGGCACCATCTTGACCCGTCGCCCGCGCTGGGATGCCGTGCGGTGTGCAGAAAGAAGCTTACATCGCACGGCACCGCCGTTCTCGGGGGAGTCTTTGGCCCGTTTTTCGTTCGGCCACCTCCAATGCACTGAGCGCCAGCGTTTCTCCTCCTCAAAAGTGCATTATCGTGTTTTAGCGGGAGAGAAGCTTTTTGAATCCCTCTGTGAAAGTGTCGGAGTGCGAAAGCTCGAAGCATTCCTGCAGTTTTGGCAGGAATGCAGCAAATGAGGTGGAAATGTGCCGGAAAATCCTGCTGCAAGCGCCCGCTAGGTGCTGTGTGATGGATTAACAGCTCGACGGTGGCTATAGTTTTGTCACATCGGCAGTATTGATAGAGGGGGGTTAGGTTCTTTCAAAAATTGCCATTAATCTTTATTTTTCGTTTGAAAAATGTACCTTGCATTAAAGAATTAGATATGCATTATGTTTGTCAGCTTAATTGCAGAATTTACTCAATACTGAGCTCACATGAAGCTTTCCCTCTTCTTGGCTTTTCGACTTTTTAGATCATGCTGGTCATTTCTGGTTTATTAGAGCTATTGATACCACGTAGTTGGATAGTCACTACATGGGAAGAGTCCGGAAACGTCGCCACCACCACTAGTTCCACTCCGCTTTCATTAGAATGAAGGTTTTTGGAATATTGATTCAATGGTTTTAGTATATGATTCATGTCTTCAGAGAGGCTTGATGCAATTAATCATTTTTGTACAATTTTAATGACCCAGCTTATTCTAATGAAAGATTTGATAAATTCTCATTTTATTTAAAAGTGTGTATCCTTTACCTATACTAATTATCTATACGTTTTCCTACATGAGCCTTTTAATACTTTTGTTCTTTGTACGTATATTACAGTATTTTGCAACTCGCAAAGCGATGGCGATAAAGTTGAATGCTTCGATTTTGTACATTTCAAAATTATTTTTGACAACTTTCACTATTTTTTTGCAGATGACACCTATGCACATCAACATGGATCTAAAATTACGTTTCTTCTACTCTATGTATAAATGATGATCGTAGGTTGTTCGATTTGTTTGAATACATTGAACGAACCAACTCTCGTTCAGTCTTTCGCACTCTCTCCCTCTCTTTATCTCTCTCTCTCTAGCTTAAAATATCTGTTCTCATTTGGTTACGTTATAAATTTCATCGCCAAACTATTACTAAATGTTAAAGAGAAAAAAGTATAGAAATCAGTTTGCACAGATCGATAGCGATACTTGTATCGACACTAGCGCCTCCTTGCGATGGCTGGCGGTACTGTAGTTCTCCGCGAGGTTACGTAAAAGATGTAATGATATTTCATTGTGGGTAAATGTATTTAAATTGATTTGATGGGAAACTGTGACCGTCCTGGTAGCGATCACCAATCGCTCTCTAAACAAACCATTTAGCGGTTTTGGATCCCAATCGTTTTCTACATAGTTCTAGTCTTGAAAAATAAACAAGTTCTGAGCCGGTAATAGATCTCCACATCGCATCCAGTTCCAGAATTAATTTCTAGACCAAACCAGTAATTTATTACAGAATCTGATCTTCTGCTAGATCTGTAACTGACCCCTAGAACTCTTACACACAGACCCTCTCTTGTGATCGAACACTTATACAGATCATAGAATTGATTGCAAACACATGCTACTCAATTATGCTGCTCTCGTAACAAAACGAGTTATGATATTATGCTTGCATGAGCTTGAAATTGAATCAAAAATTGATTATGGTGTCTTTCCCTATGCCAAACTCATTGTCTTAAAGTCGTTCTTGTCGGCAGTTGGTTGGATTTCACACAAAAAAAATATTTTCTTTAGTGTAAAAAATAAACTAATCAATATATTTTTAAATTTCGTTTGTTTTTTTTTTGTTAAAAAAAATCCTACAAAGTTACTAAAAGTATCAAACCAATTAAGAATGTAATTTTACCTCACAATAAACATGTCACCTTTCATGAGCAAACGAACCATTTCCTCATTGTTGCGTGCTAATGAAGCAGCCCGGGCGTGTTAGCAAAACGTAACCTACGCGCTTCGAGCTATTCAGCAGACATCTTGCTCATTTCCGGCGTGTGCTTTCTGCTGTACTCGGGTTTCCCATTTCAAACGAAAAGCGAACCCCCTTACAACCGTATGTAGCCATGGAAACGTCGTGGAAAGGCTACATAACGCAAAGTAATTCTACGCTTCATCGATGCTTTCGAATCGGCAGCAGCAGCACATGCAACATAAAAGCAGTCAGTCTGCCAGATGAGAAGTAGAAATAAAGCAAAAAAAAAGCACCAACAGGCGTGCAAAACCATAAATATTTGATTTTCAAATTAGGCAGTAGCATGTACGTGCAGCACGTGCACGATTGGTTTGATTTGATTTGTACAGCAATGGCAGCTGAGCGGGAAGTTGAAATCGCGTATGTTATGTGTATAGCCACAGCTGTTTTCTTACCTTGTTTTGCCTGACACGACCCGTCTACATTTGTTTGAGCTTTCTACGCCTTCAGTACCTCATTGTTAAATTCTAAAATGGGTGCTCAATATTCTCAAAAATCGTAAAATTGTTATTTAATGTTTATAAGACCATCAGAAAATACATCACTAATACCTAAGCGTGACTTTGTTTGATCAAACAAAAATAATCTATTATTACAAGCATGCAACAATCGCCGCCCGGGAAAAGCACTCAAAGCCACAACGCCTTTCCAGCGTCACAAGAAAACAGCGAATAGCGCCTTGAATAGACAAACATCCGTTTTTATTTATCCCGCACAGTAAAACGATGATACAATGCACCAGTAAACGATAAATCTTCAATTCAGTTTGTTGCCATACGCCGAACAGCAATCAACAACAGCGAAAAGAAAGGCACCCTTCCCGTCTCTGCAACGATGCCCCCCCCCCCCCCCCAAGTGAAAAAAGGTCACAACCACCCTTTTTAGTGGTTGGTGAAAGCTCCGTTGCCTGTGTGCGACAGCGGAAACGAAAAATCACACAAAGCCATAAAAAGGACTGCCAGGAAAGTGTTCCCACTCCCGAGCCGCTTGCCCCGAATGTCTGTGATGCTCCGCAATCGGAATGCGAACGCTGATGGGATCGATCAGAAGCTGTTTTCCCCTATTTATTTATTTTTTCTTCACCCGTTTTCACATCAACCACCACCACCGCTACGTCCGTCCGGTGGGAAGAGATTAGTGATCTAGGAATTTGGAGCCCAGAGGCTCCGCCAAAAAAGGTACTCGGGGGTTTTTTGTTTACTTTTTGCATTAATTCGGTGGAAAGAAGTGGCACGAGATGTTCCAACCGATTGCCGGGGACTTGAAATAAAAAGGGAAGAAAATGGAAAAATTAGCTGTTTGTGATGTGGGAAAATTGCTAGGCGACCGGTGAAGAACGAGGCGCATCTACAGATTTTTTTACACATCCTCAGAAACTCTTCAAAGCAGTGGAAAATGCACAACAACGGCTTTCCCCGGCGTAGGGCGGGAGAAAGGTATACCTCCCGACTCACGACTGACATTGATACCTTTCGCATGAAATTAAGAACTTCCCTCAAGTGTACACGCAACGGGTTGTCTATCGATGATTCAACCAAACCCGCAAAAAAAGGCGACACGCTCCCTTGGCGATGCGTTTGCTTTTCCATCTTGCGTTGCAGGATGCTGCTGGTGGTTGCGGTGATGAAATGAAAACCTTCTTAATCGAATCGAAATAAAAATACATCCCTACACAGATCTGTTTTCCTGCCAAAGCCAATATTCTACAGGGGGGGGGGGGGGGTGGTTTGTTCGGCCTGTAGCACCGTGCGGGTCGGGGAATCGATTCGCAGAAGGGCAGAAAATAGTAGACACTTCGTCTGCCATTTCCGGGCGTTCCGGTTCAGCGTCGCTTTCCCGTTCCCTCTCGCTGTGCGCTTCGCTATGAGAAGCAAAGCAAACGACATGCTCGATGTTCGATGCGATCTGGGGTTTGTGTTTTGTCTCACATTCCTTTTGAGAGGTGAATAGAAAGATGAAGAAAACGGGAAGATTGGCAGAAGACTGGCTTGTTCAGTCTTTCCGATTTGGGTAAGTTTTATGTGACATTGTGTTCGATTTTGCCTTGAATATTCATACCGTACAAAACAGAGTACAGCGGACAGCTATGGTACACCGAACAGCTAGTGCACAGCGTTGTACGTCACAATGCGCAGACAAAACAAAAGTATTTCTCCGAAACATCTTCACACGCCCATCATGCCCACTTACGGCATGCTGTCATTATTCGTCGATTTTTTCTCCTCCATTTCGTCATTCCGCAAACAGATTTAGCACCATGTTTTGCAGCGTCTGTCTCGCTCGGCTGTGTGGCATAGTTTTGCTGGAAAATTGATACCTTGCCATCAACAATTCATGGTGCGCAAACCGTAGCGCGACATGCAGCGCTCGTGCTCGTGGCTGGCACGCAAGGGAAACGCGCGCTCACGTTCGAGCTTCCGTAGGAGGAAACGGTGGTTGCTGTGGGCTGTGGGCTGTGGGCTGGCTGCTGTTGGATGTAGAGTGAAATAAATAATAAATCATTTGCGAATCGATCGTGAAAGTGGAGCCCCGTTAACGGAAGCCCGCCCGGTATTGTACTAAGTTTCATCGACATCAAACTTCAACCGGAGCTCGTATTCGATTAACAATTGTATGACGAATGACATGGGGAGCATTAACTTTTTTTTCCGGTTTGGGTTCTGCATTGCTGTGGGTTGAAAAGCACCATTTATTTTGCTATGTTCAATTTGTTGCGAAAGGTTGGAAACCACATTTGATTAATCATAAGAAATTGTGATAAATTGTGTCGAAGGGATTTAAAAAATTTATAATAGTTGTTGTTTAAGAAACTAGCTGAATAAATCATCTTTAGCTGAATTTACAAACACATGTACGGTTTTCCGCAATGAAAAGTCCTTGTTAAAAATGATCGATCTTATTTTTTTTTACAATGAAGATATAGTGCTTTTTTCTGTTATTGATATTTCATGCAGATCATCCTTATTTCAAATAGTTTTTTTTTAAATAATGATGCTAATTTATTTCAGAAATAATTATTTTTAGTTTTTTTTTCTTTTGAAAACCAGCTAGTTATCAAGCTAAAAAGTTGATCGTAAAGAGTATCTATAAGCTCTCCTTTTTGAGTAAAGTTAGTTTTCTAGCAAAATGATACTTGATAAACATTCAATCATTTTTTCATTCTTAACTTAACAATTTTTTAATTTAATTTTTTTAATTTAATTTTACTACTTTTTCTTGTGAAACGTCCAATAAAAATGAAATTTGCTTTCTTATGGAACACTTGAAATACACAAAATATTATTATTTTTTTAATTATAACATTTTTAAATTATTTTAATAACTTGAACCCCAAGTTTTTGTGGAAATTTTTCATTAAAATGTTCTTTAGTGCAATTAAAAAAAATGAGTGAGAACAATTTCAAATAAACAAAATATGTTCATCATGTTTATAACGACCCTGCAGAAATAATTATGTACTTATATTTTTAGCACTGATAGAAATCATTCAGTTTAGTTTAGTGGTTTAATGTGTGGATATGATTGACGGTCCTTGTAAAACGTCAAAAACTTGTTTCAATATACGTAAGAGCCGGTATGATCTTTTTCTTCACATCCCAAACAAACACAGCAATATGGAGAAACTATGTGTCGGGACTTCAGTTTACTTTGACTTTTGTGGAATACCTCCTCCATAAGATGTATTGTAATAGTGCATCATGAAACGTGATGGCTAAAAATATGTAAATAAATCAGCTGTCATTTTTTTGCAGGATTTGACACGACCAGATAAATCATTCGTGTAACTAACCTAAAAGAAACCAAAACATTAAAAAATCAAAAATGAAAAAAAAATTCCTAATTCAATCAAATTAATTTAACATACATACAACATAGACATCGGAAAAAAAGTGTCAATTCAAGCTCATAAACACAGCAAAACGAAAGGTAGCCGTGTTTGGCTGTATCACTTGCATATGGTCAACAATATTTTAAGCCATCCGCTTATCCAAGCTTTCATCTTTGATTTATGCACACTCCACAACTGCACGTACTGTCTCATGTCTGTGCCTAATTGGTTCCATGCTGGAGCAACAGGGCTGTTTGCTCTTTAATATCTCACCACTCACGAACTGTCTGTCGTTGTTGTCCTTTCGCCAGCCCGGAAGTGTTATGTGTTGCGGTGTTGGTTTTGCTTCGTATCCTTTCTAGCTCTGTACTTTTTTCATGCATTTGTATTCCTTCCATTTTCTGCGTTTGCAATGGGTGAGTTTGTGCAAGAGTGTGTGTGTATTCGTCCACTGCTCCAGGGAATGTGAACGCATAACTAATGAAAACTGTTTTCCCATATTATCCACCAACTCCTTTCCGGGTTAGTTTGCGTAATAACACTGATTCACATGGCGGGGGTGTTTTGGTTGGGTCTAGCAATGGCAACATAGTTTACTATCCCTTCCGGTTACGCTAAATTGCACTAAACTGTTTCACTATTTAAATGACAAAATTCCTATTTCATTTTCTCATAAATGAAGGAGCACCTCTCTGAGTACGGTTACGCCTTTATTTGCATTTGATTTCCTCTACAAACAGATGATTTAGCACAATGCAAACAGTGTACGATCGCGCACAGGCAAACTGCCTTGACACGGGCACACTACACGATTTAACCTCCGTACAACACGCTCTATCTTTCACACTATCATTTCGAAGAAACTGTCTTTCAGTGAAGGAGAAGTTTGAAACATGCATTGAAGAATCATAAGCAAAGCTAAGAGAGAGAGAGGGAGATAGAGAGAGAAAGTGTGTGTGCGGTTTACCATTTCGGAGATGGAGCAGACCGAAATCCAGTTAGCATGATGTCTTCTGCCAGACGATGTTGTGCACGAACAGTCACTAGGTTGACTCTGTTGTACTATTTGCACAGACTTACAGTGCGATGCACGAAAATGGGTACAGAAGTCGAACAAAAAGGAAACGGTACAATGGGCATTAAAAAGAGTATTTTTATAAAACAGTTTTGTTTGAAGAAAAGTTAAAGTAACAGAAAAAGCATTTCCTTTAGCTTCTTTCACAAACGAATACACATCCTAGGGATACACAAAAATCAATAACAATAGCCGTTGTATTGTATGGTCGGTGTTTGGTCTCCACATTGTCTCACATTGTCTCAAAATAGAAACGAAAGAAGTTTCACCACCACTCGGAAGCTTGTATCATAACTGTACGGTTATTTCATCCTTTCACGTCATTCCCGCACACACACAAGAACCCTCACTTTCCCACTTCCGCGCCGGAATGTTTCGCTCCAACAGGTCGGACACATTAGCATGAAGCGCAGCAACCGGCGATGCATTGTTGCTTTTTTGACACATTCACATGAGACGTCAAGGCCGGTTGTACACGGAGAAAGGTCACCACCGACGGCAGGAAGGCACGGTCGACATCATGATCCTCCCCGCCGTTGGAGCATTACCTCTCCGCAAAGGGAAAGGGAGGGGCAGCGGGTGAGGGGACCTAAATCGGATAAAATGTTTTACTTGTACAGTCGGTCGGCTTTTGGTAACGGTTTTTGGTTACGGTGTAGCGTGTTATTTTAAGTGGGAGCGAACCGAGCCTGTGCGCGCTGTACGGGGGCTTGTTTATTTGGATGCAGATTATGGCTCTGGTGAAGTTGATGACATTATGCTGGGGAATTGAAGTGAACCACACTCACTCACTCACTCACACGCACACATACACAAGCGCAAAGGCTGCTTATTATAGATAGCGAAGGATTCATGGCTCCACGATGGGGCAGGCCGGATGGGAAAGGCAAAGTTTGAAAAGCTATTTTAGTCACACGAAATCGCTCGGATTGCGGTCGGCATGGGTGAGGCGACTTAATAAAGTTTTCTTGGGATTTTGTACCGGGGGGTTTTCGTGGGGCGGTAGAGCAATAAGGATTTACTTAAGCGCAGCTACACTTGCAGTGTAATGTAAGCGATACCGAAAGCTTTGAAGTAAAGGGTCTATTTAGAGTTGATTTAAAAAATAAAAAGTGTTACAAAAAATAAACGATTAAATAAATAAATGCTAAAATATACTAAAACTTCAATTAAAAAAGAAATTGTATACATACTTGAATCAAATTAAAAATTACAAAAACCCAAGTAAGTAAATGGAAAATAAACTCCTGAGATAGAAATTGATGTCAAATAACATAAAATTTGTTTCGCTTAGTTTCAGAGCTGTTTTGTTAATTCACAAATGTAATTCTTGTTGTTTAAAAGATAAATTATATTTTCAAATTCCCTTTCTAATTAGCTAAAACCTCAAGGCCAAGTCATTAGCTGCAGGCACCAGCACTGATGATTTTCATTGGGAATTGATAATTGATTGCTCGCAAACTCAGTAACAACTTCACACCCCATAAACGCTCCTCCAGATGTTTCGTGTAACTTAATCAAACCGAACCCTCGTTCTAATGATTTCGGTTATGTTCAAGCAGAGCATCCTCCAAATTTGCACCGCCCTGGAAGTTATGAAAAGGTTCAGTTTTGAGTGGTACATTTTTCCCTCTCCACACGGAAGGGGGCCCATTCTTCCGTTGTCAGTTTTGGTCAGTTTCAGTGCTATCACAACCCTCAAAAGGATATGAATCGAACGTTTGCTTTTTCTGCTTTTCATTGCATTTCTCTCTTTTCTGCTTTCACTCAGCCGAGGACCCATTTTAATGATGGCGTTGAAATGAATTGTAAACTGGTTACTGTGCCTTGCCCTTCGAGTGTGCTTTGAGCAGGGGAGAAAAAATTAGACGTGCCAAGCAACAACACACGGAAAAAGGGACCAAACGGTTTGTTTGACGAGAAACGACAAATGAACCCAAGGGCACGGTTAGATCCTCCCGCAGCTGGTTTCGGGTATGCTGGTTAATTTCTATGCAACCGTGAGCAAAGTTTACCCGGTTTCGTAGCCCGAGGACACCTTTTCCCGACTACCTGAACACGGTTTAATGTGTTTAAGAGGAGCTAAGTGAGTTTGCACAGATTTTGAATTAAATCAGAGACACGCACCGGAATCACGGTGATTTGCATTATGCAAGGGAAACGTAGAGTTCAAATATTGTTTGCTGATATTAAATCCAAAAACGTTTAAAAAACTTCTTATTTTGCTAAAAATTTAATTTCAATATAAAATGGAGACGCCTGGTTGAATTGAGTTCAATGGAGCCGCCCAGTGGCAAAAAACGTATGGAGGCGCCTGGTTGTTTGAAATGAATGGAATCGGATAGATCTTTGATGAGATCAAAACGGCCTTAAATACACTACAATTTAGATGTTCACTTACTGCAGCTTTGAAAATGACTAGGAAATTTATTTTTTCTCTTTATTTTTTATCATCACAAAAGCAGTATATTTATTCACACAGCATGTAATGCTGTTCATCACTCATTGTCCCCGTTGAAAACGCGTTTGATTAATGTGCCAATTTATTTTTAATTTCAGTTCACTTTTGTTGCAAAATTATTATCACCGAGGGTAACATTAAACGCACCTAATCTAGTACAAGTGAAGTTGCGTTAGGGAAAAAAAAAGCATCCTCCACCATCACGCGGTCATTTATCACCTAACACAATGTGGTTTTGTTTTTCTCGTTCGTTTTTTTTTTCTGACCCAACCAGATAATGTTGCCGCTGTAATGGATCTGAAGGCTGGCAAACATCTAGTAGCACCAGCGATAAATAATATCAGTTGCACCCACAACCGGTTCGCCGGCCACTTCTTCCACCAGATCGGTCCGTTCGATGTGCTGCAGGCGCTCTTCATCGTGCTGCTAACGTTTCTGGTTATCAGTGTGAATCTGATGGTGATACTGGTAATCAACAGCCGACGCTATGCCGCCTACATCCATCCACAGCCGCGCTACCTGCTGACGTCGCTGGCCCTCAACGATCTGGCCATTGGGCTGCTGATCATACCGTTCAGTGCCCTACCTGCCTTACTACACTGCTGGCCTTACGGGGAAATCTTCTGCCAAATTCAGGTGGGTTCGTGTGTCTTGTGCCGCTGCTAAGCTCGCCCACTAAGAACGTGGCTTTCTATTTTTCCTCTCCACCCCCCCCTCCCCCCCTAAACAGGCACTACTACGAGGAGCTTTATCACAACAAAGTGCTGTTATATTGGTGTGCATGGCAGTCGACCGCTATCTGTGCGTGCTACATCCACGGATATATCATAAGCGATCCAGCAAAAAGGTGAGTAGAAAAGTGTGACACCCCCCCCGGCCATCTAACTCGACAGTGTCGGGATTTGGTGTGTTACGACATTATTTACGAGTGGTAGGCTATGGGGGAAGATCTTATATGACATGTTGCCCACTATGCGCACCGCTCTAAATTAAGCCATTGAATGGCTTTATGAAATCGACCGTAAATGTTTACGCTACACCCTAGCACTGCAAAGCACACGGATACGCAAGTCCCCCTACGGTCCCGTCTGTCCCCGTGCCTTGCCATTGTTTGATAAATGGCAATAAAAATACAATCAAACATCTCAATAACATACATCCACTTTGGGCCACGGGTATCGTTCTAGTGGCTGTTTTTATGTTTGTTTTCTGGTTTTGGGCCCGCGGCATCCGTCGGTATCACCAGTACGGATGCGGGAGGTGGATAGCAGCATAAACAAAAGCACACAGCGCAAAGAGCGGTACATAAAAAACAACCTCCCTTCCTGCTGTCCTTCGTGCTGCGGTCCGAACCCCCGTCAGGCTTAATAAATTCTCCGATGTCCGGTCGATTTCATCAGCATTCCGGGTTACCCCGAAAATATCGCTGTCGTTGATGATGAAGAATTTATTTTCCTTTCCCGGGGCGGAGTGTTTTGTTTTGCTTTTTTTCCCACGCTCCGCTCGCTTTCCTTTATCGAATTGTGGTGACGGTGATACGATTTTCTCAGAAGATTCTCTACAACCAGGGTGCTGCTTCCCTCGAAAGTGAACCATCTCTTTTCTCTCTTTTGTTTCACACGTTATCATCGTACTGGTACAACTATTGTCTTGTGGGTTCATCAGAATGGGAGGAATAATAGATTCACAGGGAGAAAAGCGATAATAAGCTTCTTAAGTTACTAGCTTAATGTTAATAGCAATTTTCGTAGCAATCAATAGTTAGGGACAGGAAGGATATGATTGAGAAGGGAACATCGATAACGCGATGTATCAGCGAGCTCTTTAAATTGCATTACACTGATCACTCATCCATCATTGCAAAAAAAATGTGTTCACAGATGAAGTTTTCCCAAATAATAAGAAAAAAAATAAAAAAATGCTATAGCCAAGAGGAAGATTGAGGGAGATATGGTATACAAAACTTATACGTTGCTAGTGTAATGTGTATAGCATTTTTTGTAAAATTGTAAATCTTATCAAATTTTTAAAATATTTTTCAATTTTTGCTCATTTATATAGGTTTTAGATTTACAAATATGTCTCAAACATATTTTTCTATTAAAACACATTCTTAAAGGTATTTCGATCAATTACATTCAGTTATAATTGCATCAGATTACTCTTATGACAAATTTTCTTTTTTTCTTTCAAAAAGTGATGGTTTTTTAGTACGTTAGATTGATGACTGGTTTTTTACTTTGTTCTTGCCCATCTCCCATATCCCGGCCCAAACACTCGCACTCCTTCATAAAACCACTTGAAATTGGATGACACGGTCGTTTTCGAAACGATACAGCACAACTCGAAACGAAACACCCGTAATGTGATTACACGAATCACGCTACTTAGACCGCTTTGGTCGTGATTCGTTCTGCCTTGCAACATGTAAGAGAAAGTTGATTGACTTTTCGCTTCCCACGGCTATAATCTTATGCTGCAAAACCGTGCCAAAGCTTGTTAGCTTTGCTTATTTAGCGTTTCGATTTACTTTTGCTCACTTCGCTAGTGACTAGTTTCCCATTTCCGCAACCATACCCTCCCTACAGGAGGGGTTTTGTTTGGATCCTTCTTTTTCTTTTGTTTTGTTCTACTCTCTTCCTTTCCTAGCTTCCCACCGCACGGTGGAAAACCGTTGTCATGACCCTACGTCTTTGTCACTTTTCTTTATCGTATAATCAAACAATCAATTGTTTACGCTATCGTGCTAGAAATTCACACGATAGCCCCGGTGGCCTGTTCGATTTTTGGCCGCACTAGACGTGAAACTTTCATCCGCTGAAACCGTCGGCCACCGGGCTCCCGAAGGAGCAATCAATTTTTTACACTAGAACAGCAGTCGCTATCTCGCTATTTCCACCCCACGGTTGGCCTATCTTGTGTTGCGCGATAGAAAAAACGGCCATAAAACTTTGCTCGCAGATAGAAGAAAGCCAAAACGTATGAAACGAAAGCGCAACTCAAAAACCCATTACAAACGGACTTGCACAGAAACGCACGATACGCGCAAGTGAATGGTTCGTGAGCGAGAGCACGTTAAATGGTGGCGAAACAACATTAAAATTTGATTTACGGCTGTTCGATTTTGGGGCACTAGGCTTCTAGTGCTCGCGCCAGTTCTGCCGGGCACGAGTTTAATCAATATACGGTGTGAAGAGATAGAGCCGATACTGTGGTTGGGGCCTGTCATGCGGACGTTACGTTGGTTCGTTAAATGTGTTGTAGATGAGTTTTTTGGTTGTACATTAAACATGTTATCAATACTAGCTTCCGGGTATATAAAACGTGCTTGGTGATTATCTGTTTTTTGTGTTTTCAAATACAGCTTCTCTTGGGGTAGAAGAGGATATAAAAGAATGTCTTAGAAACGGTCAAGATAACACATTTACTAATCCATTTATATTTTAAGATATTATTAAACTCATTGGAGATTTCTCAAGCGCAAAGGTACAAGCAATTTAACACTGAAAATCAAACAAATTAAAGATTCATTCGATAAAATAAGCCTTCCCTTACAAATTATAAATCATAACTTATTTTAATTTTATTAACAATTTCAAATATCCTTGAGTGGTTCAACAACCCTTGCAAGGTTAACGCTTACCGAAGCACTAATATACTTAGATTTCAAATTTAGCATTTCATATTTTTGATGAACGTAATTGCTAAAAAATCACAAATAAGTTCTGCAAAATCTTAATTGAGTTTGTAAAATTGAAGCGATACTACACCCACCCTTTATTGTGATAGATTTCTTTAAAGCTTTTTAAATTTTATTTCAATATCCTGTTAAACCAGACGTCCTGTTAAGTCATTGATCAATTCTGTTTTTATTATTTATTATAATTGATATTTTGATTATTATTTATAACTATGATTTATATTTCAAATACCTAAGCTCAGAATGCGTACCGTTTTTAAAACAGAGAAAAAAAAACTATAAGGAATTCAAATGTGCTGGCCCAAACAAATATTTTTATATACTTGTTTAAAGCTTTCAAATTGTAGTAGGTTAGCTTATTTTACTTTAACATTATTCATTTTTAAGACTTTTCTCATGAAAAAGATGGGAATTTTACGAAAGGAAACCAAAACATTTTGAATAGAAAATTCATGTTGCATTTTGTGTAAAATCTATAGAAATGAAATTGAGCTGTTAATTTGATTTCTGTAGGCTAGGAAAATGAAAGAACACAATTCGATGCTAGAAAACGATCTTTAAATGCTAGATTTTTACCTCGCGCTCTTCTTTGCATAAAAATTTCCATGTTGTGCGCGCCATTTCTGGATTACTAGACGTCTGGATGAACCACGTGGTACCCGGTCGTTCCGTATGAAAACGGGCGCTGTAGTTGGCCTCCGTCATCGGGCCGCAACGTCATATCTAACCCAAAACGGGTTATCAAACGCAATCACTCTGGTGACTCTGGTACTGCAGCGTACGAACAACCGAATTAACGTGGCACACAAAGATTATCATTTAGCTTTCGAAGAACGTTCATCGTTCAATCTTCCCTCCCGCTTAGCATCCAACGCAGGCCCAAGGCCCATCGCATTAAAGCCAACGCAAACGATGGTGGTCACTAAATGGCCAAATCTGTGCTGTGCTCATAAAATTATCATTTCCGAGCACGTAACCGTACCATGATTTGCTGCTGGCAAATGATTATGAAAAGCCGAGAATCTACAGGCCCAGCCACTTGGTAGCCCTGCCTGCAGTACGGCACTACGAACGAGGCTGGCTGGAAAACGAAATCCCACCAGGAATTAAAGCGTACCAAATTATTGCATCCAGAATACTATCATCAGCCAGATTTCGGTTCGGAAACCGGTCGTACCGATGGTGGACAGCCGAAGTTGCGGTGCCGTTAGCACAGCGAATGCGGCAAATGCGACAACGCCGCACCACCGATTGGGTTGTCTGTTTTCTGCTTATCAAATACTCCTCTTCCTCCTCTTGGTCCTACTTGCCGCTTCGTCTCGGGTGTACTGTGTAAGCGACCGGAGAAAGGAAGCGAAAGGATTTATAGATTAATTAAGGCAAAAATGGCACCAAGAACTAATGCACTACGTATTCTCTTTCGAAGCGTTTCGGTGCTTTTGGAACTTTCTTCCATCCGTGTTGTGTTTGTTAGTTTTTTGCTTTGGTGAAGACAGCTATACGCCCACCGAATTCCGACGCGGCGGGTGGAAACAGTGTACAGCAAGGCGAGTACAGCGATGGAAAAGTCTGTACTTGAGCAGAAATGATGAGCTGTGGTGAATTAAGCGTGATGACATTTTCGTGTCCTGGTGACGCTGACTCCACGCGCGGGGCGGTGGTGCGGCAAGCGGGGTTTGGTATGATATCGCATTGCAAGCAGAATTGCTATGAGGAATACGGCTGGAAAAAGGGGTGTTAGTGTAATAAATTGGGTTCATTAATTCTTTCCGAACTTTTGCATTAAATTAAATTAAACTAAACGTCACCATGACGTCTTCGAGGTACGGGCGATCGTTATGATTTTAGCTTTGTGCGATTTTTGGAGTTGAAAATATATATTTTAGCAGAATATCAAAAGACGGTCCGTTTTTTAAACGGTCTAACAATAAATTAAATTGGTCTTTTGAACTGAATAATTTCAGTGAAATTAAATCCCCTCAAATATCTTGAGTAACATTTGCTTCAAGCAGGATATTTGTGCCTCAAAGAGAGATTACTGATTTGTATGTTTAGACTAAGATTATTTGTCTCGATCAAATCGTTCAGAAGCGTATTCAACAGGCAAAACCATGCAGCACATTGAACATGAATGCCTTCCTTTAATACTGAAAGAGTTGTTACACACTCACATTGCGAAGTTGAAAAGAAAACTACAATGAAACCCACCTGAACAACTCTCAACAGATCAGGGTTTTTTTTTCATAATGAATTCAAGTTTTTAAAGTAGTTTCATACAACATAATCCTTTGTTGTGATTATTTTCAGAATCGAATGTGAAATATTCATAAACTTCAATTTGCCTTTGCAGCTACACTTAAAATATCAATTCAGTTCATAATCTCTTTTGACACATTTCATAGATGTATTAATGAATAATTTAACAATTTTCAAGTGATGTCATCTAGCCATTTTTCAATACCATCATTTCACAATCGTAATTCTTGGGTATCCTCTTCAAGTTGTTCGTGACATTAACGTAACTACACCTAACATTGCTTTACTTCAAAGGGAAATTAAATAATGAAAAAGATTGTATATTGAATACTCTTTATAAAGGGTTTATAGCTACTTACAAGTAAAATTTCGTAGGCTTTGATTTGCTTGATTATAATGAATTATATTTATTGCTGTTAAGCACGTCCTGAAAACGTTGTTTGGAAAAATAGTTGAACACGCTTGGGTGCTCATTGCAATTTTAACTACGAGTATCTAATGTCATGGGTTCTCTTTAATAGTTCAATACAATGATAGCAGTAGTTTATTCAACATACCGGTCAAGTGTGTTAAGTGTGGTAAAATAATCATTTTGACTTTGTTGTTCAAACAAGGTGGAATAAGAACAAGTATATCAAACGGATGGTTCATATTTATTTTTCTAAAATCTTTAAAGCATACTGCACATGATGTTCCGACCATCTCTGCTATTTTATCTCTTTTATATCTATACCGACCGCTTTGATACTTTACTCACTTTTAATAACAATTAGTTCGTGTTCACATGTGCTATTTCAGTTGCCGCTATTTTCTCTTTAATAACAATTCTACGTTGTCTTCAAACATTCAGTGAAAATTAAATAATATAAGCTTATCAAATAAGCTTTACCCCCTATTTTTTCAAGCATGTTTAAAGTTTGCAATACAAAAAAGGAACTTTAAAGCGAACCCCACGAACAGTGAACAAACTCAACACACCTCTACAAATAATAATGGTATCCGAAATGGTACACACACGTAACTGGATTACACCGCACGACCCGAAAAACTACCCGGTAAAATGTAGGCCGAACCAAAACCGAGCTGACTGGCTCCAATTGTCCCTAGTTAAAGCATGTCCCTCTCTACTTCGTGCCGAATCTGACCCGGGACCGGGTGGGCTCATTTTTATTGATAATCCTTTCGCTCCGTGTTAGTGTGCTAGTCTCTTGAAGTCCCTCTGTCACACCGGCGTGCTGATGACGATGACAAATGAAAACGCCTCCCGGACAAACAGTGTGGAGGAAACGAAACGGAACAGCAACTGGACAACGTGAGGGATTTCGGTCCGGTTATAGAGCGAGTCACAATGGTATTCCCTCTCTGTGCCTTTGGCGAAACCTGGTACAAAAACTCGCCCCCAGATTCGCTTCGCTAGGGTTGTGTTAGCACGATGGCACAGTTTAACGGCCTTTCCCCGGTCCGAACCGAATGCCCTGTGTGCGTAAGGGTTCGGTGCGAGACGGTCTTCCGTTTATTTGGCTCATTGACCAGAGCGATAAGTCTCGCCTGTATGGGTGAGAGTGTATGGGCGTGTGGGCCAGCGTACCGGTGCCAAATGTAAACAACGCATTTTCACGCTTTTCCGGCTGCACATTTCCGAACCCGAGCGGGTACGACATTGTAGCGACGGTGTGACGGTCACTGACGGTACTGACGCCACTATCGCTTTCGGTTCGATCGGCACTGGATGCCGTCGGCGCTTCCGGCAGATCTTGCTCTCTGATCTCACCGGGCACGGTTGCGTTCGATGCCAGGAACAGGATACGTTTCGGTCAGCGCTTCAACTGTTTGTTAAACGAGCACAGAGCTGGTGCAATAGGTTCGCAGCGCGAATGCAACGAGAGCAATAAGCAAAAACCAGTCGAACGCGAGGCGTACCAAAATCGATCGAATCGAACGTGGCGTCATTTGCAGCGAAATCATTCCGCCCCCCAAAAGCTGTCAAATGGAACTGTTTCTGGCTGGAGAGGAACAGTACACAAAAAAAAATACACACGAAAAACCGTTCTATCAGACGGACGGATTCATCCTTCCAGGCGCAACTATCAATCATAGTTAATGTGAACAATATTGTCCTGATTCGTATTTATCACTATGACACCCCGACAAACGAATGAGTTGTTTGAGCGTGTACGCTCGCGCCGTCATATTCTCGCTCCCTTTCACTCCGCCTATATCTCATCTTCGATCACGTGCTACCAGCACACGCTCGTCTCCGGCACCCCCCGGCTGCGGCTGCGAGATGAATTGCCCTTCATTTTGGAGCAGCCCAGCCGCCCAACACCCAAAGCCCATTCCGGGGTGTGAAAGGATCACCAGGACCAGGCCTAACCAACCAGCAACATCGAAAAAAAAAAGAAGGAAGCGAACGTTTTGTTCCACCCTTCCCGCTTCCGGGTCCGTTTTGCTGCGCAGGCTGCAAAATTTATTAACCTCTGCTCTGAGTGATGACATGACGTCGCCTGTCTGTCGCTAGAATGTCCGGTTGTGACTTTTCGACCCCGCATCTCATCCCCATTCACCGCCCCGATCCATGCCGGAATGTCCGGAAGTGAGCTTTCCGATTTCATCCCATATCCTGTGCCATTCGTGGCATTGCCCCAAGAAGAAAAAAATGAAAAGGGTTACGTCGCACGTGTGTATTGCTCGTATGATGGATTAATAGGTCCTGGGGCAGGAACAATGATGTGGCACGTTCCATCATCACGGATCTTGCGTGTTGTTGGGGCGAGACTCGCGCCGGAAGGCAGACATTCGCTTTGAAGGCTTCAAGTGTGGAATGATTTATTTCTATTTCCGGGACCGAGGGTGAACGGAAACTAGTGAGAACACGTTGTAATGATGAGAACGTTTCGATGTGATGCACAGTTAAGGAGGGGCGAAGCAAGGCGCAATGAAATGTTAGGCTAGATTAAAGATGAAATTAATGTTGTAGCTTCAAATGGAAACTTTTACGAATTTTACAAACATTCTTGATGTATGGTAGAAAAATAAATGTTTCATTTAAATCTCCAGTTTAGAGTAACTACTCGAGTTTTGGAAAGCATTTTTTACTTGCTCTACAATATAACTTGAAAAGGTAACTATAACAAACAACGTTTTAAAACTTGAAGAAGATAGTTCCAACATTATTTTTTTTATCATTAGATTTCAAGAATTTAGGTTTACGACAAATTATAAGATGTTTATACGAGGTGTTTAAGCCCAATTTTTAAGCCTAATTGAACTACCTTCACATACGTAAGACTAAATATTCTGCTATGTGTACTTCGACAGTCAAATCTGTTTGACTTGTTAATGTTTCTTAAACACTACTGTCACTGTCTGACTGTCACTTTTAAGTGCAATAAGTATCAGAGAGCTAAATTAATTTTATTGCTGTTTAGTAAATTAAAAAATAAGACAAAAAGGGAGAAAACTATACACAAAGGATGTTATTAGTAGAGTCCTTTTAAAAAACCCTACATCACGATCAAAATCCAATTTAATTTATTATAAAAAAATACTTGAACTTTACTCTCTTTGAACAGTTTCAACGGGTTTAATCACATGTTTTCTTTCGTTTCGAAACATTATTAATGTGCAATACTTTTGACATAACAACTCAAAATACCCTGATTTACTAGTCATTTAAACGGTTTCATGGTTAAGAGCTTTTTTCAACTGAGCTAAAATCTACAGACTTTTGATCAAAAGTCTACCTCATAAAAATGGCAAACACTAACTAATAGTTTTGTAAACTGTGCAAACATCAGATCTAGTTTAAATACCATGAGGACTTTACTTGCATAGTAAAATATGAAGAATGTCTCAAGGTCAAGGTGTAGAGTGTCCAAGGTTGTTGCCGCCGACCGCATAAGGCTGGCTGTCCGGTGTCTTCGGACAAAACTTAGATCTTGGTGAGCCTTAAAGCCTAAACCTTAAAAGATCTAACTTTCCCAGACTGAGAAAACTCGGGAATAAGTCTGTACTTTAATTAAGTTATAAAGAATTAGCTGATGCTTGCATGTCATCAGCTCCAACATCAAACGTCACATCCGCGGATCAGGTAAACTACTTCAACCACCATCCCGATCACAGTAGCCACAGACATCTCTGTGACGTCTTTGTTCTGCTTCCCTCCTGTTGTCAGCTAAGTACAAATTCCTTCTGTGTAGAAAGTTTTGCCCAATTTCCTCTGTTTTTGTTTCGATATTGGTGCATAATATCGGTTGAATCAAAGCATGGATTCCCACCCCACAACATCAGTCGTCTGTGCGTCCAAATCATCCGCTGGAGAGCAGCAGCAGCATCATCCTCAGACTTCGTCCAGCCACAGGAATGCAAACGAAACCGAAGACGATGAGGAGGGCGAGTCCGGGCTGCTCGATCTGGCTATCGTCGGGGCGGGCCTGTCGGGCCTGATGGCGGCCAAAACAATCAGCGAGAAGCAGGCGGGCATACGCTTCCGTCTGTTCGAAAAGTCGACTCACCCGGGCGGCATACTCGGCGGGCTGAAAACGCGCTGGATCACGCCCCACCACTACCACGCGATGGGCCTGTGCCGCGAGCTTCAAATCCCACTGACCACCGTTTGGCGCCAGTCGGACGTTAGTGATGCGCGACGCCCGCTCCAGTCGATTGGACCGTTTCGCGAGCCTTCCAACGAAGAGGATGGGTTTTTCTCCTCCCTACGCGACCTGTTGGTGCGGCTAGAAAGTGACCGCTTTATGGCGGAACTGGACTGTCTCTGCACGGTAAAGTACATCACCAGCAACGGCCAGAACATGGAGCGCTTTCTCGAGAAAAAGCTGCTGTTTGAAGCTTCGCGGAGATTTTTTCGATTTCTCATCAAAATCGGCACCGGCTTCTATCCGGCCGAGCTGACCGTGTCCGGCTGTCTGCGCCTGTTTCGCTCGATGTCTTCCGTGCGCGATCTGTACGACATGCTCGCGTTACAGAGCGGACATCTGCACCCGGTCGGCACGGCTGCGTCCTGGGACGTGCTGACCGAGCGGCTCGTGGCACGCATCGGCGAGCAGCACATCCATTATTCAACCAACATTGTGCAGGTGGAAATTAGCAGCGAACAGCGGTCGGACATTGTATCGCTCACCGATGGGACGGGCCGTCGGTGGCGGGCCCGGTACGTCATACTGGCCGTCTCCTGTCTGGATCTGGTACAAATTAGCATCCGGCCGCACGGTCCCCTCTACTACCAGCAGCCCGACATCCAGCTCGGCCTTTGGTCGATGGCCAACTTTACCGTGCGCTATCCGGCTCCGTACTGGCGCGATCACGGCTACACCGGCTGCATCTTCTGCCCCGCCCAGGCACTGATCTGCTACGAATCGGGTCACAATCAATTATCCGGCACCTACTTTTCGCCGCTCCGTGGCGTGCTGAACGACACCGAGCGGGCGCTGATCCGCGACACGATACTTCGCCTGCTGCGGACGAACTTCACCTGCCGCACGATGCAGAAGCCGCTGGACCTTAGCCTCGAGGTGCACCCGATCCCGTTCTACTTCGACGTGTTTCCTACCTTCGAGCGGTGCGTCATCTTTGCGTCGACGAACGTTAGCTGCTGGTACCGTGGCTTCATCAACGGTTCGATCCAGGGCGGTAAGTGTGGTGGCCGGCGGAAGGTTGTAAACACTGCGTCCACTCATCTCATCTCGTGCCTCTCCGCAGGGATACGGGCCGCAATTTTGGCGCTGCTCGAGATCCGACCGCAAACCATCACCTTCCGGGAGGTGACCGATATGCAGTGCATGCACTTCAAGTACTTTAGGCGGCGGTCGGCCTACGAGCGGGCCTGGTACGCGGTGAACCTTGCGAGCGTCTGTCGGGCTGTGATGGGGGCCGGTGCCCTCCTGCTGACTTACGGTGTTTACTGTGCGCTGGTGAAGGCTGACATTTGCTCCTGGTGGTCAAATCGTTAACGTGCCGTTGACTGTTATATAAAATTTACAAAGTGTTTTCTATTCCGATTTATTGGCCAATTGTGTTCGAATAAAATTCTTTAATGCTGCTCTTAAAGAAAATGGTTAAGCTTAAATCACTTATGTAATTTTTTTTCAACACTACCACTAGTGCATTATTGTCCCTATGACTCTGTTCCGATCCCTAGGTGTAGCGAGTTTGGAAAGCTCTTACGGGTACGGTAAGTTTATACGGGTTCAAACTCTTGTATGAATTTACTGAACTCGTATGAACCTACTAAACCTACGGGTAATAATCGCTCACGTGTTACCAAACCTCCGGAACTTATCATTCTCACTTAAACCTACCGAACCTGTTTTTGGATTAGCGATGGCAAAAACACCTCATTAAGATGATGCAACTCTGAGTTAATGAGAGAAACAAGTGAATTATTTTTTTGAACCCACATTTCAAGAGCTCTAACAAATTATTAAATTATTTAACTCACTACCGTTTTTATAGAGTTCATTCATTCTGAATGAGTTAACTTTCCATTCCGAGTAGCAACTCACAACTCGAGAGTTAATTCTTTCAGCGTTTTGACTCTTAACTCTTTGTGCAGAATAACAACTCACTTGTGAGTTTGATAACTCATCAAGAGTGAACTCATTCGGAGAGTTTTTTTAGCTCGCGAGTGAGTTAAATTACAGAGAGTGAGTTGCTAGTCGACATGGAGAGTTAATTCAAAGATTAGTTGAAATCATTCGTGGAGATCATTTAATTCGACTCATTCACGGCAAACATTTCGCTCACTCACTGACTCTGATTCATAATTCACATAAGCACCATCTTGCGGGACCTGGCGGAACCGTTAGGCATTGCGAATCGATCTAAACGTTTTATTATTTTTCATCTAAATTGTCCAGAAATAGATTTTAAATTAATGTAATAACCAAAAATGTATGTCCATGTATTCATGTCATGAAACATTAGTTCATTGCTGCGAAAATTGTGGCTGGAATCGACGGGGTGCAATTAGAGGAGAGTAATCTTTATCCATACTGGCGCAATGTACTTACGGGTAGCACAACTATAATCCATCTCCAATGTAATTTTTCTTTTTTTTCACATAAACTTTCTCAACAGGAGTCACCAGCGTTAAACAGAGATACGCTATTTTGCCTCAAGTATCCTGGTTTTAAAGTTCTTCTAAAAAATTCAAAAATAAATCCTACCGGCAGGTGTTTATTCCCCCAGCAACTGTCACATGTCACACATCGATTGAATGTCAAACCAAGGATGAAAATGCTCCACCCCCAAGCGCTTGCTTGAAACCAATCGATTTCAATCGGCAAACGTTCAAACGACAAAATTGAAACACTCGTACAAATTGAGCGAACGTTACAAAGGTGGGAAGGCCATCGTTCCGTTCCCATCGTGTCAATCGCAGCTGACAGATTGCCAGTGTCACCGGTGCCGGTGGTGTTGCAAAAGGTGCAAAGGAGGAAATCGATTGGAGTTCCTGTTCCAGTTCCTGTTTGCTTCCCTTCCCTTCCCGGCGTCCTACAGGTGTTTAGCTGGAGCATTTAATATTGTTCTATGCGTCGATGGAGGCTGGGCCGTAGTTCGCACAATGATCGGTAATAGTTGCACTGATTGTGGGGTGTCATAGCGTTCTCGGGAGCTACATCACCATGCTCGAATTGAAGGTGCCCTAATGATAGCTTGATGGAAGCGGCTGCATTAAGGGGGGGAATGCAGGATGCTCCGTTGCAAACGATGAGCGTCAATCGATGGGGTGGTTCCTGCACAAAACGTTTGCAGTCAATTTTACCTAATTATGTCATAAAAGCACTGCGCCTGTAGAGAGGTAACTCTGAAGGAGCGAGAAACGGTTTGACGATTGACGATTGGAATACTTTAAGGGAGTGTTTAAAGTGTGTTGATAATAGAGTGCAGCAATGTCAACAACTTTAATGATTGCAGTGTTTCGAGACCCACCAAACCCTTGGATTAGTTTTGCTGCAATCATAACTATGATGTTTAAGTCTTTAAAGAATTAATGTATATGTTTTCACAGACTATTACGCTTTATTAAAGTCATGACATGACAAGTCATGTCAACTAACATTTTTTGTTTATTTAAGATCTAGTCCCTAATGGATATAGCTCGAAATCTTCCAAAGATTCTCAACAAACTTAACCATTGGTTCTGTCAAAAACATGTATTTTATATGAGTTTCAAAATTTAACCCAAACCTGAAACGCAGCAACAAGCTCCAAATCGTTTTTGCTCTAGTTTCTGCTTTTTATATCAAATGCTTGTTTCATGTTTTCAGACGTTTTATATATGCAAGGGTTACACCTTCGAAAAACGGGGCTAATTGCATTAATGCCTCACCTACCTAAATCTGTTTGGCGTGAGGAGGAAAAAAAAACTGTCAAATTCCAAATAAAATCCCTAAAGCAAAAAAAACTAAGAAATTTGCCTCGTATACAGGCCACCAACAACTCCCATCTGTTACCGATCAAATATTCAACACATTCTCTCTACCTAACGAGATTAAACGGTACATCCCGTGTGTAATACGCTTGCTTACTAAACGCGGAAAGAATGTATATTGTGTTTTTGCCTTTTCGCTGCCGTTGTTTCACCTGCCAGTCCCTGCATCTAAATTCTTCACTCTGCAATGTTGCTCCAATTTCACATTCTGCCCAGGAGGGAGAACAGAGACCCTAACTGTAGCCACCGTATGTGGTGCCATTTTTTCGATCAACTTTTTTGGGGCTTTGTAGTTATATTCGCTCTTTCTCACCATCTTCTGCTCTCTGATATGATTTTCCTCTTGTTTGTTTTTTTTTTTCTAGGGCTGTGTTGCGGTTTTAAGCGTTACGTGGATATTATGTTTAACCTGCTATGGAATGTTGGTACTTCCCAAAGGTGAGTTGGAATTTTAATTTATTACTGTAGTTCGATGCAATTCGTTCGGTCGTTCTTGTTTAGGCCATCGTAGTTATGAAGTGTTTTTCGAATTGTTTGGTTAGCCATAGAGTTTTCAAATCATAAAAAAACAATTTGATTTTTTTTACGATTGATTGTTCACCACGTGCCAGGTTTTGCTAGATCTGTTTAGACCTATTATCTATTGTATTTTTAGTACTTTCAATTGTAATAGACAACAAATAATAATAAAGTATTATCTATCACGCAATATATTAGTATCGTGTTATTTAAAAAATAAGTCTATGATTTTTAAACGAGTAATATTTGTAAAACATAATAAAAAAACAGTTGAATTTCAAACCCGTATCCAGTAAATTATTGCAATGTCCTAAAATTTAGCACAAATTAGGAAAACGACCATGGACACATTAGTGACAAGACTTTTTATCATACAAACATGCTAAAATCATGTGCACAATAACCACCACTGCTTGTGTAATTAATTTCATCTCTTTGCAATTAATCTTTAATAAAGCTTTTAAAAGGCCTCTGCGATTTCTTCGCATTACTTCCCGAGACTGCGTAAAACGTAATACACCCCATTTCGAGACTTCCCCCTCTCCAAAATCCTCCTCCTGCAAGTAAGATCGTTGTGCACGGGCCAGCGGAAACGGAACTTCCAAGAAAGTCCTTCATAAATTGCACGGTACAGCACAAGCCCTCAACTTCCGGGATACACCCTGGACGGATCCATGGAAGACGGTTTGTGCGAGTGCACATAAATAAATTATTATAATTAATACCGCTTCAGTCCACTCTGGCAAAGGTTCGCTGCTACCCCCACCCCCCCTCGTACCATGCCCGACGTGCCCTAATACACTGCCGGACGGTGGGCTGTGGCTTAAGTTAAGTTTACAATGTCGCTCGCTTGGATTACTGCATTCCAATGAACACACACGAGCAGAAGTGCCCATCCATCCCGGCAGCCCACTCACACATGCCGTGGGACGGTCCGTTTTGCACCAGTCCTTCGGTCCTTCGCTAAACCCACTACGGCCAAGTGTGATTAACGAATGTGCGCATATAAATTTATCATTATTAGGTTATTACTTCAACAAAACGGGCCTGTTGGCATGCGAGCCGTTCTACAGTAAATCATCCTACCGGATCCTGTCCAGCTGTGCGCTCTACTTTCCCACCACCATGGTGCTGATGTACTGCTACGGATCAAGTTTCCACGCGAATCGATACCGTCTGGCGACACCGAGTGCTGCAACGCTGTCGCTGAGCGCGTCGAACGGGTGCGGCAATGGCGGCCGGCGGCACTCCCCGGACGGGCGGCGGGACGGAGCCGAACCCCACGGCAGCGAGCTCACGGCTAATGGTTCCGGTCTGGAGCTTCATCCCTGCGACGGGAACACGCTAACGGGCATCACCGCCATCACACCGATGTCGGTCTCCTTCTCCGAGAAGGTAAGTCTCGTCTGTGCGCATTAACTTTTATGGAACCAGTGTGGATGATGTTGGGGACAGTTTTTGTCTGCAAGTCATGGGCCCAAGACGCACAGCACATACCGTTGCGTTGTAACGATTTGTGCCAGATCTGTGCTTTCGATTGAAACGATCTGCTATTGAATAATGGAAAAAGTGGCTCCTTTACATTGATATGAGTTTATATCACTAGCCGCTAATAGACGCTAGAGCTGTAAACTTTTCAAGACTAATCGAAATCAAATCATGTCCAAAGGTCGTAAAGTTCACTTGTTTGAGCATTTGTTTTTTATTTAGATCATACTTAACTTGTTTTTTTTTTTTGTAATACATCTCACATAATTTTTTTGAAAATCAATTAAAAATTATCGATTGCTTATGTACATCTGTAAAATAAATTAACCGTACACATTTTTCAAGCAGCCACTATTAATAATTATAACAAGTAGATACTGGAGATCTTAAGTTCATCAGGTACAGTTTCCACGTTTTGGTCCTCCAAAATTGTGTAGGAAGTATAGTTTTTAAAAATCGTATGACGCGCAGCAGTAAAATCGAGAGAACTATTCTTAATGTATTGGTAGTTTTCAATCATATTGCGGAGAACTCGGATCTCAAATTTGTTAACAATCTAGTGAAAGAGCTACAACCTGTCATAAAACTAGTTTTGATACTGGTTTGCATTAGGGGAATCGTACCATCGTAGTATCGGAATCGAAGAACTTAATTACTTATATAAAGGCACTTAAATGAGGAAAAGAGTTTTGAAACAATATCGTGTTAATATCTTGTTTTAATATGTAATTATGACTTTCCTATCGAATAGACTTAATATTTGGGGATAGAGATTAATCCCATAAAATTATGATAACATGGGCAGTTGCGCAATTAAAAGCCAGGAGCAGGCTAGTTTCACAATCAAAATAAAAAAATCACAATGTAATCCGTTTCGAAGGATCAAATGTTCAATAGCTCAAGAATGATGTGTTCTGCTCGAGGGTTCAGCTTAGACTCTAACATTTATTGTTCGCGCGTTTCAACATCGTTATAAACTAGTACGTGATCTCACTTATACTAACCCTAGTTACTCAGATAATTATGGCAAAATTGTATATCACTTAACCTTGCTATACTGCATACATTTAGGCGCTAACATACCTGGATTTCGAGTCTCCTTGGTACAAGCTACTGATTTCATCTCCATAGCGGATCACCGTACTCGTTTTGGCAATCTGAGTCGCCTTACCGTTATATTTCGCTAATTTAACTCGGCATGCGGTTTTTCTTCGAGGCCGATATGTCACGCTAGAAGAGCTAGTCTGCCGTATTCACTACTTCATCAACCGCTAATCCACGATGACGATCCTCTGTAAATCCTGTAAATGTATTTTGTTTCTCACCTTTCTTCAACATTCGATGGGACTTCTTGCCCGTCGAATAATTTAATAAAATAAAATTAAAATGAGACTAAGCGGCTGGACCTAAATTGTAATTCTTGCAACAATTGGTATTTGTGGAAGAGCGTTACAGAAAAGGTACTTAAACCAGAAACAATATAAATTTAACAAAAATTAATGCATAGACAACTTCAATTATCTAGACAAGCAATTCAAAAGTTTTTCTGAAAACTCCGATCACTTCTGTAAATATCGATTTTTTTGTGGGAACATACAACATTTATAAACGTTTTATAAATATTTCTTCAATGATTTGAAAAAAATAATAAAATTTCAAATTCAATGTATGAAACTTAAACAAAACGGCCTTGGTCGTTACTACTTTAACCGAACAGAAATGTAAGAAACTGGAAACAACATCGCGACGAAAACGACTTTAAAGCGAAAGTTTTACTTAGTTGTTCACTCGTGAGGACCGTTTCATCTATTAAAAACAAACTTTATCAAACAAGCACCCAGCTCGGCTACAAAATGTGCTTTAATAGCACTTTTATCGTTAGTTTTATCACCCTCGTTATCACGTTTATTTTTTTAATTATCTTTACAATTCTCAGACACGTTTTAGTCCATATCATTACCAGCATCAATTACAGAACTAGAAACATTTTTCTCACGCAATGTTCCTCGACATCCTTGTTGCTCCTATCAAAACGCACGCTCGCATACACGCATCATATATCATTAAAACATTACATTCCACTTCACAAAGTAAGTGCGTACTTTTACGATCGCCTGTAGACTTACGGTCCTTCCCTGTTTACGACCGCCGCGTCGCTTTATTGACGGTTTGATGGTAACGCACTTATGTGTCGATCATAAAGCAGAAATGGTAATTAGCAGCACCGAGGGTGCTTATGATTATGTAAATCGTATCTCATTATGCAGCGTATAATGCAAATCATGTGCCAATATAAATGGACGAGAGTCATTAGACATGGCAAAGAAAGAACACGTTAACTCCACGTGAAAAGCGTTAATAGATAGATTTCAATTAATAACCGTGCATGACACATGTGCTTGTTGCATTGAATTGTTTTATACTCTATTTTTATTTATTTTTTGTATCCTTTACAGGAAAAGGATCTTAATAAAAACTGCCTATAATTATCGTTGCTATATCCTTTGAAGCTATTTGCGCATTGTGTTGACTTGTGTTGAATTGTTAATTATCTTTTATCAATGCTAATTGTACGCAAAGCTATGTATAAATATCAACTATTTGTAGCACTAAAATTTCACAAAAATGTGTGACAGAAGTGAACGTATTCACAAATCGGTAACCTTACACAGGGATGGTATAGCAAGTACCACAGTACAAATTGTCACAAACCAAACCTAATGAACTGAACTGGGTTGCAGACAGACAGGAGAATTGCATGCACGCTCATTTAATTGCTTCTCAATGTACGTGCATGTGTGTCTGTCTGCGCGCATTGTGTTAAATGTGATTATTGGTGCTAATGGAGCCAACAAGGCAACATTGTAATTCTGTACCCATTACCACGCAGCCTTTAATCGGACATATCGGTAGTCAAAGGGATTGCCGTTTGATGCTGTACAATATGGCCAATGTTTGTCTTATCTGTGTTGCTACGCTTTATAGCAAGTTTAAATATTTTTTTACTAATACTTTGTTTGCAAAGGATGATAATGATAGCTTATATTTATATAAATATTAATTTAAAGTAACACCACAGCTCATTAATCCATCACTGCCCTCTTCAACACATCGCTCCTGTTTAAAGCGATCCGCACGGCTTTGTAATGGAAACTTGCACTAATGAACACCGCGTAAATTATACTTGCGTATGTATTGATTAAAGGTCCATCTTGAGCAGCAGGAGTGCAAAGTAATTACCACAGGAAACGGGGCATGGGATTCGTTTGATTTATGCCGTGTCCGTTTTCGAGCCCGATAATTTGATTCCTACATTCAATTAACTCCTGCACGGTTTGTGCTTTTGTGGTTGATCTTACATTAAATTACTATGTTGGACAACTAACGTTAACATACCACTTTGTACGGCAGCGTGTGGCGCTTGAAATGTATAATTATGCTAACAATGTTTGACATTTTATCTGAATTACCCATCAGATAGAAAAATTTGAAAAAAAAACTGCACTCGTACTCTTTTACTTTTAATTACCATATTAACTTAGCTCTCTTTAAGTCCTCTTTAAGAACGTCACACGGTTGAAACGCTTGCGACCTGAAGTACATAGTTTCAACAGTGTTATTTAAAAAAATTAAAACCATAGTTTGTCACTGCTTAGGGAAAAAAGAAGAGGAACAGAGTGTTTTATCTTTGTGACATGGTTTGACTAAGGATTGAACTGATAAATGCACTATTGCCAGCTCAAGACGTTACCTAGAGGCTATGAGCTGATTGAGAATGAGCCGCTGCGAAAATCGATACATCTTGTTTTACTGGATTGGACCAATTCAACAATGTCCATTGGTTTGCTCTTCTTTTTATTTTTTATAACAGTTTATCAATTGTGGCTGAAATTGATAAAAAAATATCCGTTGCATGCCATGAGGAGACATGAGAGTTTAAAAAAATGTAAAATTGTAACGTTTAGAGATACAGACTGGCTACTACCATAGTACAAATTGTTAACTAGATACGATTAGCTTAAAATCATCATCCCAGGAGAAGATATAGATTAAGGCCAAAAACAAAAAACTACATGGCAGAAAAGTACCTTAAATTGTTTAAACTCCTTTTCTAACGGGTTCTACGTCCAAAGTTTCAACGTCTTTCCTAGATCAATCAGTCTTAAAAATGGTTGTCAATGGCGGTGCGTAGTGGTTTAAATCCTTTTAGCTTGAGAGTCTTAGTATTAAGATATATTATCTTAAGATCTCATTAGTCAGTACAATAACTCATTATCTTTTCTCTGAAAAAGAACAACTGAAGATAAGTACACTTAGGTTCAATCAACATATTAAACGCACTTAATTGCGATAAAAATCTTCTGATTGAATTCAAAGAAATGTATTAAGGAAATGTTTTTGAAAACATTATATTAAAAGTTTATGAGCCAACTTGAACACATACAATTTTTCTGCTGATTTTAAAACACTATTTATTGGAAAATGATTGACATAAATATTGATTTCTTACCAAGCCCATCTTTACGCTATTCAGCAATTCATAGCACCCATTTAAAATAAACACTCTGTGATAGATGTGCAGCAATATACCAGAACAGGATCAATGGAGACGCCCAGCCAATGAATCTCCTTTTGTTATTAATTGACGAGCAATTACATTATTCTAAACATTGTCATTGCTCTCGACGTCCACCGTTGTACCGAGCAGTAGTTAAACAAGCAGTAAAACAACGAGAAAAGAACCGATAGCCACTCACCCGTACCATCTACCCACCTAATGGTTTTCAATATATTTTACGACACCTACCGCCCGGCTGCAGAGTGGAACACTGCGCCGGGGCGACAATAAATTTATTAACTCACAAAACCGCCCACAACCCGGCTTCAGATTCGGTGGTGAGCTTACATTTTGGCCTGCTTCAGCTTCTTAATTTTCTTTCGACTTTCAAACATTCTTTTCCGGCATTTTCTCGGCAGATCGTTTGCTAGGGCCTTTTTCAAACCAACGGCAGCAAGCGCTTAAATATTCAAAGGCCACAAATTTATTCATGTGCGACAATCATAATGTGCAGCCGTACGGACGTTACTTTGCCGTAGCACGAAAGCTCTGCCACCGTTTCGGGGACATCTGGGTGCGTACGACAAACTACCCGCACTTCCCGCACAACATCTTCCTTCCCCGTTCGTTCGCTGCCGACTTGCGACAGTTTGTACCGCTCTAGATGCGGACGACCTTCACTCTTCACCTAGTTGATTGTTGGCTCACGCGCTTTTCTTGCACACTTCCCGTGTGTGTGTGTGTGTGCTTGTGAAACTTCCCAAACGAAAAAAAGGGCATCGCACTTGTCCGGCATAGGATGGATGATAAAAAATGGCCGGCTTCTAACATGCGGGAAGACGATCCTAGTCAACAGCAGCAACAGCAGCAAACCTTCCGCTTCAATCTTGCTACACCACTCCAAAAAAAGATGTTCTAAAGTCGAATGAATACATACGATCGGCAGGAGAAAGAGTGAGTGAGGTTTGAAGGGGGGGGGGCAAAAAATCTTAATGGCTTTTGAATATTGCTTCCACCGGTGTCTTTCGCTTTCGACAGCACCGTCCGATGGCCTTTTTGCTGGTTGAACGAACCCGGCACGCCGACTGACTGGCACAAGCACCATCCAAACACTTCCCAAGCACACACATTGCAACGCCCGAACTCCCGAGTGCGAACGCAGGACTTCGGTCACCCCGGTTTCAATGGCAATTTATTTTTTGCTGGCCCCTACCATTTCTTTAGAATGTGACACGGTGTAGCCGTGACTTTCCGTACCGTCATTCCCGGTGGATGTTGGCTTCTTGTGCAGCTAGTGCTGCATTTCATAGGACCGTGCTCCAGTGCCCGAGACGGTGGTGTGAACGGGAAAAGCTTGCAACGTATGTAGTATACCGGAAGCACTGGCATCGCTCTCGTAAACGATGAGACTCTTGCTCAACAGCCTAGCCACACACGCAATAATCGACTTTTGATTACTGGTACGACCGGAGACGGTTGATCTGGATGGAGGAGTTGACCGTGTCGCCGGTTTCTCTCCGGTTCCAAACATAAACTTGGAGTGGGGTTTTTTTTTTGGTACCTTGATTGCTCCAAACAATTTTTCACAAATAAATCTCAAAACCTCTCGTCCTCATGATCGTGCGAGTTTGAAGTTGGATGGCACTTGAAACGCTGTGAGTTGTTTGCTTCTCTGTCAGTAAAAGGTGTTGCCAATGTATTCATAAACTTCTACTCAATATTAGTTGCTCCTAAGAATTCCTTGAAAAACGACTGATTGAAAACTGCTTGAAAACCATTGCGGCATGAAAATTGTAACTGATGAATCCTGGTTTTGCCTGGGTTCAAGAGTTCAAAGAGGCTTCAAGAGAAGAAGTGTTGCACTTGGTACGTTCTTCCCTGGATAGTAAATTGGACAAAATTGCATTCCACTCTTGGTATGAAATTGAACGTTCGGAATCTAATACGGTGTTTCGAATGGAACATATACAGCAATCACAGACTCTAAAGCACAACATTTGTAGAAAACTCTTCAAAGTAATCGACCCAATAATTGAAGTAATATTTAATCTTGTTTTAATACAACCAGTCTCAATCGTACTTTTTTATAATTATTCCAAAAAATCGTTCAAAGTTTCACATTAAGTTGGTTTTAATTGACAAGATACTTGACACTGATACATAAGTAGATGTAGATGTATATTCTGTAGATGTAGCCTATTCTAAGTTAGGCTACAAGTAAGACTAAATGATGATTAGCATGCATTTAATCCATTGAGCACATTTTTATAATTTCACATGTGCAAATCCAAACAAAAACCGTTCAAAAATCCATGTTAAATCGATTTTTTTAAGCAGACAACTAAGTGCAAATCAACTGGACCTTACATGCAATGTTATGAGACACCTTTTACCTAATACAAGAATATCAGTTTGTAATTGATATTTTCTCTGAAATGTTTTTTTTTTATAAGATTAAACTGTTCCAGAAACTCTCCTATTTTTAACTCCGCCTTACGTAGTTGCAGTTTTTCGTTATGTTTAAAAAAGAATTTAAAACAGTACAAAGATTTTTGTTTTTTCGATTTAAATTGCAAAACCAAAGGACAAAGTACGAGCTTTAAAATTGATCTTTGCCAAGAGAGGTACCACTTACGCCATTGATTTAAGTTTCCAAACTCTTATTCATTTTATTAAATATATTTATAAAAGGAATCCAAGCAATACGGCAAGGTTACAACCGAATTAAAGAACTGAAAAGCAATCCAGTATTTTTCTGTTTATTAATAATTTTCCTAAGGGTTTTATGTGTCTTCTAGAAACACCAGAAAAAATGGCTTTTTTGTTTCGTACGTGTTTCACATTAAATCCCACCACTTCCATAAGCCCAGCTAATCGTATTTAATTGCTAACTTACTCTTTTTAACTCAAGCTAGTCTCTCAGACGCATCAATTAAGACCTAGGCATCTAATTCAGTCAGAGCTGGCCTGCATCCCCCGGACAGTTGGAAGTTTCGCTCACAGACAGTGCAAAACATTTACTGAATTAAAGGGCCAGCCCGGCCATTCTGGCGCGATTGTGGTTTTGCAGTAAAAGCAGCAATACACTATCGCCGAGTGTTTCGTTGCATCGTTTGCTCTAACTTTTTCCAAAGTAAAATAAGCACACTTCCACTGTTCACGAGTATCGTACGGTCTGATATCCTGGCTTCTCCTCCCAGCGGGATACTTTCACAGTTCGACTTTTGTGCCGTGTCTGCTGTGTGACACGTCCTGCATCGTGTCCATTTTTTGCCTTCAAACGCTTCGCACCCACTGGTGTGCCCCTGCAAGCATCCCCCACTGTTGCACGTTGAGCCACCGTTCGATTCCGTCCGCACATCGTGTGCATATGCACTTACATGTGCATCGGAAATAATTTATGCATTTCATGTGTCATCCGCTCGCACTGTTTAACAGAAGCAGCAGAACGGTGCCCACCCGAGGCGCCCAGCAGACACGGGAAAACATTATGGCTTACCAGAAATTAACAATTGCAGGGAGGTGTAAAGTACGAACAGAGTTGCACACCGTTCGTTGCCCGTTCCCTGCACCGGCAAACGTTTACGTTGCAGCAACTTTCTGCCTCAAGCGTTTGTGTCTACTAATTGTGTTTTATGTGCTTTAAGTGGGTAACTACAGTTGACTTAGTGTTTGTTTTGCCAAAACCAAAAAATTGTTTGGCTTAATTTTTGCACGTCTGTTTTGAACTCAAAACAGCAAGAAAATTGCAAAAGTTAATTACTATGAAAATTATAAAATACACCCTATTGTTTCACAATGTTTTTAAAAATGTGTATTTAATGTGGCAAATTATTAAAAGTGATAATAGAGAACATTTTTCTAAAATGTTAGGCATCTTTGCCTCACTTAGAATTTTTATTTCATAAAAAATTTGTTTTGGTATAGGTGCTGGTAAAAATATCGGTACACCATATTTACAGGCCTCTTTTAAGTGATATGAAAAATGTGTTTAATTAAATTTTGTTCGAAAATAGTACAGTTAATAGTTTGAATGATATCTCATTTCAATGAAATGATTCTTTTATAAGCGGCATATTTCCAATATAATTGTTAAAATAGTTATATTTATTGTTAATATTTTGTTTTTATTTTAAACGATAAATATGTTTATCAAATGCAATACCCTGCAGATACAATTAGGCATATCTTATTCTAGGTTGAACGACCACCTGGAGAGTCATGCAGGATATTTCTTTCTTGGTAGACTTCTTCTTCTTAGGTGGCACAACAACCCCTGTGGGATCAAGGCCTAACCAGAGCACGTATGTGCCTTTTGGCTCTTTGTGTGATTGAATGTACCCATCATCCCATGAAGATTGTTAATCCTGAGTATGGGGGGTTGTGGATTTAGTGTATCCATATAGCAGGATAGTCAAATCCTGCGTATGGGGGGTGGCAGCGATCCAAATGAGATTCGAACCGACGACGGGCCTTTTGACAACCCTACACCGATACCACTACACCACCGAGCCGGCCCTTCTTGCTAGACTGTTAAATACTATTAAGTTAGAAGTCACCCGAATTGTTAGTCGATCTTAAATTCTAATTTTAAATTCCTTTTCTGTCTTTAATAAGGTTTTAGCCTTTAAAAAAATACTTAAAAAAACAAAATTTAAAAGATTTTTTTAAGAAAGTGTAGCTTTTATTTAGCCCAAACAGAAATCCTGTTTTAGCTCATGTACTCCAAGTAAGCCATTTTTTCATTGAACAAAAACGAACCTCTTCATATTCTCACACATCAGAGCCCACATCGTAGCAAAGGCAGAAAATAGAACGATTTAATGCGAGCAGGATTCTGACGCTGCCGCTTTCCGCTGCCAACCAAACCATCCTCCAAACGATAAACAGCTCAAACAGTGTGTACGACACAATAATTTATCAAGCCTGTCATCATAAATAAACATTTGTTTCGTGAAAACAGACTAACAGGCATTAGAATTGGAGATGAGTCGTGATGTCGACAATTCGGGCCATGACAAATATCGTTCCTTTCGTAACCCACTGCGTGTACTTAAAACACAGCGTTGTAAGCAAAATGTTTCCACATGAGCTGTACCTTAAAATGTAGTTTTTAAAATTGACATTATGTGTAATACGAACCACATTCATTGCTCCCAGCAGTTCACCGGCACCATGAAACCGTTCAACCTATTGCATCCTTTACCGTTCTGCATCCATGTTCTACATTTTCTGGTTGTAAATTTTCGTTTCTACTCCCGTTTTTTTCTTCTTTTCGTTCACTTGCAGTCTCAGTTTACAACGGAGGAGGACGACCCACAGATACATGGTTCGACGTCGCGAACTATGGCAGCAATATCATTAGGTTTTATAGTCATAGTCACCCCCTGGACGATACTGGAGATAGTGGCCACGTGCACCGGCTCGAAGGTGAGTGAGTACCGGGCGATGTTTACGACCCTTGCGGGACACTCATTAGCGCACAGGTTTCGATAAAGTTAGGCGCCTTGCGGTGGAACATCCTTGGAGTATCATTTACCCCAGCCAGAGTTCATCGCTTACCGCTGACCCGCTTTACGGATGACCTACGCGGGAAGTTTCGCTAAGGAGCACGGCGTTACTTGAAACATCGCACAAGCTTATCCTTCCACCACTGCTACTGCTGATCATCGTTCGATTCCTTGCCTCTCTCCCTCTTCACTTCAATCCCTCCCAATCATGCTCAACCCCTGGAACACGTTCACGTGTGGTTGTTTACCTTTGAACTTTGCCGTTTCCGATGTTCGCACGCATTTGCATTTCGCACCAAATATACTAAACCGTGTTAATGACACTCCTTCGCACCCTAAAACGCAACGGACCGGAAACTATGCAAACTCATTCGCACCTCATCACGATTCTCCCGCACGGGTGAATGGTACCGCAAAAATCGTTCGGACGAATGATTTTCTATCGCGAAAGCTCAAACAACACAAACACACACTCTCTTCGTTTGGGTGCCGAATTCTTAGTATTCACACCACGAAGGAATCTATCTAAACCGAACGATCGAACCTCATTGAGGGCAATGTGTTTTCGTTTACATGCGGAATCCGGTTCGCCCATACTAATCGTGTTTGTGAAACCTCTCCCTCTTTGCAGATACCACCAGCAATTGATTTCTGCGTCACTTGGATAGCTTTAAGCACTAGTTTTTGGAACCCTTTTCTCTACTGGCTGTTGAATGCGCGATTTCGAAAGATTTGCAAGGAGCTCTTGACGTCAAAGGTACGGTATTAGAGGGTAAATGGTTATTCGCATGGAAACGCTTGACGATAAAATGCAGATGAATGGTTTTATGATTGTTAGTTATGTTTCAATCCAATCGATCTCGATATGACAGGATGGGTAAACTGTAAAGAATTATCCTCGCACGATTTTTAAGCCCCTCAAAGTATGCAATCCCATGCAACCAATGATTTTCTGCAGTGAAACTACACATAACAACTTTTTTATAAATGAGAAAGAGTTTGTTTAATTGAGTTCCAATATGAAACATATATTTTGTTTTTACTTAAGCCTAATAATTTTTAAATGTTAAGCAATACGGCCTGGCCGTTACTACCGAATAAAAAAAATACATATCTGCTGGTGTCAGAGCAGTATCAGCATTTTATGTTCAAAAGATTTCAAACACAGTTGTTTATTTAATCTCGAATACGGGAACTTTTTATTCTATGTATTGTAACAGAGTAATGAGGTTTACATCAGTTTATCTTTAATCTCAGAAACAATATTATCTTTCTATTACTCTAAAATATTTAACTTATCCAACAAGTACGGAGAATTTAACGCTACGAATGCTTGAAATCCCTTTCATGCATTGTGGGTTATTTCCTTCTTCAATCATTTAAAATGATTATTTCATTTTTCTGTTTTAAACTTTCTGTTTACACAAAACGTTTACTGCTCGAATTTTTATTCCCTACGATTCTTTTTTAAATGTGTTAATACATTTGTGCGGTGTTCGTGATTCTTTTTCGAGCAGGGAATATTAAACACTGTTGGCGGACAACACAATTCTAATGAGGACGTATATTTAAAAGTTTAAAATAGAAGAATTGCATACTTTCAGGCGAATTCTCTTTACTTTTGCCGCAGGATTTAAGTTATTACAAAAAAATATATGGAACATAAAGTCAAGAAGCCTTATTGTGCGTATTTGTAAATAACAATAAGGAAATTAAATTCAGTATACTACAAAGCACGTAAAATAATCGATATCAATGTTCATTAACCGTGAACTATGCAATCCGCCGTACAAAATACTCCAAATTGTGTCCATAGGTTAGAAAATTGTATCTTTCGCTTGAATAACTTTCTAAAATTGATTTTACCTTTTAAAATTCACAAATAATTTAGTTATTAATTACATGGTATACACTGCTCTATAGATAGTAACATGTTTCGAGTCCATCTCTCAAATCTTCCATCTCCCGCACACAGTGTACCGGAAGTCGAAGCTCGTTGGAGGAGAAGTGTAGCATAAGTCTAGAGTACGATCATCATCTAACATCACTGCCACTGCCACCGGGCCCGCCGCCCGCCACCATCTGCCGGTCGGCCAACCAGACGCCCCGGCCCGACGTCGAGTGTTCGGAAAAGTACTGGGGCGATATTCTCGAGCGTACCTTCAGCAGCGGCAGCGTCAACACACTGCACCGGCTCGGTTCGGGCTCGCTACCGTTCGTGAACCGTGCCCCGGCACCCACCCATCTGCCTGTGCAGTATCGCTGCGAGGCACACCAGCACCATCTGATGCGAAACGCGAGCAGCACCAGCATCGACAAGGAGCGCCATTCGACGGGCAGCTCGCACTACAAGGATGCGCCCAGCGCAAAGGATGCATCGGACACCTTTGGGACACTGTACGCGCCCGGCTCGGACCCGCAGGTGTGCGATCACGAGCTGCACGACATCAACTGTGCCAAGAACAAGGCGTTCTTTCGCGGCTTCAACCTGCACCAGGGCCTGCCGGATATCTAGTATTTCCGGGGTTTGCGGTTAAGCGCTTTCAGGGAGATCGGAGCGTGTTTGGGACGTAGCGCTCGTAACGGTGTGTCTGGAAAGATGGAAACAATTCTGATGCGTTCTGTCGTGCCAATGAACCAGGGATCAAGCGACGGGTTTGCATTTCTATTAAATGTTCAAATAGAGTTTAAGCATGTTGCCAGTGAGTTCCTCCATCTTTAGGTTCCTTGAGAGGAAGAATGAACAATTATAAATGTACGTTTATGTTGCTGTGTGAAGAAGTTGTAAGCACAAATTATTGTTGCCCTTGTGGTTAGTTTGTAGGCAAAGAGAGACTTACACTTTTATTTATCTGTTTTAGTTCGTTTCTATGCATTTTGTAACCATCTCACAGATGCAAAATTAAATGAAACGTCTTTTCATGGGCACGCCGAAAAAGAAAGCTCGCCAACAGGTGCTAGGACGTGAACCGTTAACGTAAGGACAACGCGTGTCCGCCAAACTAAGTGTAGCATGTAAGAAATCAGCAACTAACTAGCGCACTAGCACAAGTAACTGAACGTAATATAGAATAGAGTCGTAGTTAATTAACCACTAGCTCTAGCATGGTAACAGTGAAACCGCGTTGAACATGAATAAAACAATCGACTTTTTTTTACCGGATGACCAATTTAGTCCAGCATTGTGTGATGCGTTTTTTTTTAAATAATTTTCTGTATTGTATTTGCTGCTCTCGAACTCGAAAACAAAAGGTAAGTTTAAGCTGATCCATATCGATCAAACGTCGAACAGTAGCAAGAGCGGTACAAAGGAGTGATTACGGCGGTATTAACCCACCAAATGAGGCACATAACGAGCCGTAATCCGAACAAACAAGCTACCAAAGTCAAGTAAGAAAGGTTTGTCAGCAGTGAATCGTTTTATCCTTTGATCGTTGGTACGTTGTAAGCGCATCAAACAATCGGTTGGTGATTGTGTTGAATGCATTGTGTGTTGATTCCGGCTGATCGGTGCATTATAATGCTTCGGGCTCAATGTTTAAATGGAATACTTTGTATTGGACCATAAGTTATACCTGAACACTAGCAAAACAGGTATACAAGGGAGGAAAAAAAACATAATTGATATAGAGAAATTTTTAACCTTAATTATCCCTATTGTCTTTGGAAGAATAAATAAAGCAGTTTTCATGCATGTGTGATAGTTTGATTATAGAAAAAAAAGTATTGGAAAAACTGCTAATGCACAGGAATTTAATTACAGTGATTTTTGAATAAAATCTGCCAAACTTTATGGACTTAGCGAACATGATTTATCTTATTTTTACATAAGAGTTAGTTCTGAATACCATAATAATTTATATAAACTAAATTTGATCAATTAAATAAATCCTAATTGCTTATGATTAAATATGTAATATTAATGTTTTAGTATCGTTTTAACTAAGTGCTAACTATTTTAAAAATAAAAACTGTAAACCAGGCAAGGTTGAAGCTATAAAAATTCATCTAGAAAAAAACAAAAAGTAAAGACCTAAATAATGCAAAATTTATGACACTAACTAACCGCGAAAATCATAAAAAAAAATAAAATGTGTAAAATTTGTAAAGGGGAAGTATACATTAGATATGATCAAACGATGTTGTACAGTTTATCCGATGCGCATTTGTACAATACTCTTCTAATACTTGAACGATTCGAAGCGTTGTTCTAAAAAAGCGTTAAAATATAAAAGAACATATTATTACATTTTAATTAAACCTATTACAATAGCAAAACTAGAGATTCTTCTTTCTATTCGAAAAAACAGGGACTCGATAAAAAATATATTTTTCTTTAATTTATTTATAACAAAGCTACCAGTTTTTCATCAAAACCAAGCCAGCTACTCCCGAAGCGGGTTTTCACTTAATAAGTATTCAGCAAGGCTAAGCGTTTGATAGTTATCACCCTTTATTAACTCGATCTCTATTATCTAGCAGGATTTTCACACCCTACCCACACCGCAACAGCCCAACGTTAACTGCTGATTGTTTGACACTCCATTTTCCAAAGCTTTTAATCGAACGCACTATATAAAATTATCATACCTCTAGCACATCAAAGGAAATCTTTACCCGAAAACCCAAAAATGGTGTCGTCACCCACTGCACCGTTTCGGAGACGCAAAATCCCACCCGAAATGGAGACATTCCTTTGTCCCACGGAGATATTTAACCAAATCGGGGGTTTACGTACCCGGCGGGACGTGTGGTTATCATCGCACAATGAATTCATTTGCAATTCATTCCGGAAGCTTTGTCTACCTTCTCTAACGACTATTCCCTTCCCCTATCGCTCTCCCTCACTTAAAAGGCTACGCGTTCTTGTGTTTGCCACCCTTTTCAGGTATGTGAAGCGGTTTTCGTCAACCCCTTCTTCGTAGCGCACCACGTACGTAAGGAATAGATTATCGAGCACGGGGCAGGACATTTCTCTGCATCATCATGAGATAAGAACAAGGCAAACCGAGCGGTTAAAAAAGGCCACACGCCACGAAGCGGGACGGGAGTGCGCCACACAATCTCGAAACGATTTGGGGGAAGGAATTGGAAGCTAATTTCAATCACAATGCCACGAAAGCTCAATGAAGGGAACATGGGCACGGTGGCAAATAAAACCGGCGTCCTTGCTCGCTTGCTGCCACGACCAGCACTGGTAGGCACCCATCAAGAGGATGGTGAATCTAAATTTAAATTTATTCATTGAAGAAAACCACGAAAATCGAACATGCCTTCACTTGGGGGGGGGGAGGGGGAGCGTGGGTGATGTTTTTAAGTGGAAACCGAGGGCGGTTTTGCGCTTGCAGTTTAGCAATGTGAAGAACCACGAGCAAGCTGATGGATTGAAATGTTATCTGAGAAAGGAATGGATGGTCAGCGTTCAAAGCGCATTGCTTAAATTTCAGTCATCAAGACTTGTTTCGATTATTACTGAACAGTTTGCTTTTGTCAATATAATTTTCTTCTCATTCAATATGATATTTGACACTTTAAAAGCATAATTTCATACAGTTTTTGATTGGTAGGGTTTTCCTTGTTGAATCTATTACAGAATTTACCAAATCCTTCGGCAAAACGTGCTGCATACTGTAATCTTCTTGATTAACTGTCCATAAAACTAAATCTAAGTTTTTTTTTTGCTTCTTTAAAAGCACATCAAGGTGAGTGAAAATAATATAAAATTGGTTTGGAAAGTATGAAACAAATACAATTAGGATCAAGTGAACTTTCCATACGAAAAACAAGACAGATACGGGTAAAATAGACATGAAAAAAACTCAATCAAATGGTATTGAATACGTGTAACTAAAAGAGATTTAAATCTGTAGCTCACTCTTTTTAAAATCATAAAACTACTAACTCCCATTTCCCACTCACTCCCTGCTCCGAGAAGAAAGAACGATTTGAATTCAAATAGTGAAAATCCCTTGTTGACACGGGAAGTGAAAAAAATGAATGAAAAACGATTGTGTTAAGAATTGGAATCAAGAAGGCATGATTCACTGAGCAGTAGATGGAGTTGAATCCAAAAATCTGTTTGCATGCTTCAAACCACACATTCTTGTTTATTGTAAAACGAAAAATGGCAAAATACTGAAATATAAAATAAAAACATCTCGAACTCGTCAATTGAATGACTACAACCCAGTTTAACTAAACCCTGTTAAACAAGCTTCGATAGTTTGATCCTCAAATCAGTTTTAAACTTTTTAATTAGTTTAAAAAAAATATTTAAACTCTCGTTTCAATGTGCAATGATATGAGCATTTTTTATGAGTTTTGCACGACTAAGCTTTATCTCTGTTTTCAACATTAAAGCTTGTGAAAAATCACGTACTTCCACGTTATGTTGACCACTGTATGTAGTATGACATTCCTGTCGCGAGCAAAAAACATCTCTTTTCCAGTAACTTATCATTCTTAAAGCTGTCCCTATAAACAACGAAAGCCAAAGCCGTCATCACTTTTCGATTTTCTTACACCACGTAGCTTCACCTAGCGCCTTGCCCAACCCCCCAACTAAAGTGCCATCGGCATCTCTTTATTTTTTTCATGGATTTTCCCCTTTTCTTTGACTGGCACCGCAAGGCACGCCACCAACCTTTGGGCACAGTACACCACAACCTGCCGAAAGTTGATGACCAGTCAAAAGTCACAAATTTCAGCACTTTTACCCAATCCGATTACGATGCTCTTGGCCCACTAGGCGCCAGCCAGAGTCAAACCACGTACACATACATAATCGCACCAACACACATGTATACAAATATGCTTATCTCTTTGGCTTGGTCCTGTGTGGTACGCGGGCAAAGGATAACTTTTCACTCCCTGTTTTTGCCTATGATGCAAGGATAAAGAAAAATGAGGAAAATGCCTAGAAAATAGAAAGTACAGACTGAAGCAGATGTTTCCCTCGTGGTTGAGTGTTTTTCTTTTCTTATGCGGCCTACAGCACGCAAACACCATCAGCACTGTTGTTTTCAATTGCAAAATAAGCTCGTTTCGCTTCGGTTGTGGATCGGGTGAGTGAAGGATGGGACGTATTTCGCTTGAAATCAAACAGTGACGATTGCAACTTTGCACGATTGAGCACACCATCCGAGCGGGTTAAAACGGGAAGGTAATTGTGATTTTCGTGTGACGGATTTTTTTTTATGTTTGTTATTTCGCTGCCGTTGTTGCTGTGCACACAAAACGAAAATTCAATTTCCGGCATCACCGCACACAATCGGAAGTAATCAGGTTTGTGTTCGATCCAGCACCACCGCTAGGATCGGGCCATTTAGTCGTTGGAAAATCGCTCCCGTTCCTGGAACGACCCGGAAACCGTGCTAATTGAATGATTTATTTCTAAGCACTACCGCTGGCCACAGTTTTCGCCTATCGAGGGCAATTAGTGCTCATTAATCTTCGTTTTTGGTGGATTGCGGCCATGCGTTCGGAAATGACCAGCCAGTTTTTCACTGTCGTTGGGCCTCTGTAAAGGCACGTCCGGGAAAATTAGCATTCTTCTTTTCAGGCGTTTCCTTAGAAAAATGGCAAACCTGTGTGTACCGATTAGCTCGGAAGTAAACCAGCACCTTGCCTTTCAATGTATTATTCATTGTAATTAATTCGTTGAATTCTCGAAAACCGATTAGTTGCATTAGTGCTTTCCATTGCTCAAAGGTGGCGCTACGAACGGTAGTTAAACAGAACAGCTGAAATAGGAGCCCTCTCTCTTTTGGATCATCAAACGAAATAAACGTGTGCAAGAGATTCCTAAACCTGTGATCCGAAAACCAATATATAACTCCAATAAGTTTAAAAGCCACTTTCCTTATTAAAGCCCGGCTTTTGACTACCATCTACTAGATCCTTCCTAACACCATGTTCGGCAATGCATACATTCAGGCGTTTAAATGTCATAAAAAGATCACATTGGGTAGCATACATCCAGGCGTTGAAAAGATAGAATACCTTCCATTAAATAGCTAATCGCGCCATCCTTTAGAATTCCTTTATATTGTGGTAACAAATCAATATAATTAAAACTAGTTGTTGAATTTCTCTGAATAGCTTTGGCACAAAAACCTCTGCAATCAGGTGTGACTAGCCTGTTGTTGCAAGTACTCAAAGTCACAGACAGCTCCAGATCCTCATTCTCCAATATGGCTCGGGCGGTCTAGATCGAACATTGCTTGTGTTGGCCAGAAGACAGCAGCAAACCACAAATCTGACGTTAAAATGAATTTACTTTTCTTTCTTTTTCATTTTTGTCAAACATTCACCATAAGAAGTCAAGAATTGTTAAAACCAATCAAATCGTAATGTGATAGCTACTACTTTGTTATATTCTGGAAACACGAACAGGCTGTACTAATTGCCCCTATTTGGTGAAAGGAAACATCATAAGGCACTGAAAATTGCATACATATGTATTGCATACATTCAGGCTTCTAACAACTCAATGATATTGCATACATCTAGGCGTTTGAATTTAATTTCAATCAACATCGACTAAACACTAAAACAGAAAAAAACATCAAAAATGAAAAAAAGAATATTTCTGAAATGCATTTCTCCCTGCGTTTGGACCATCGGCTCATTTCATTCCAACGCACGCGTTTCCGGTATTCAAAGAGCTGCAAAGCAATTTACTGAAGGCAAATGATGATTGCCACGAACTTTTTCCATCCAACCCGTTATCGGGTATACATTGCGCTTCCGTCGCTTCCGTTCTTCATCTTCCGCCTACGCGAAAGACAACATTTGTTCTTGTGTTTGTCTTCGTACTGCACCGCATAGTACCGTTATTTAAGTTTCGAGTCGCTTCAAGAAGTGCTGCCGGTAATAAAAACCCCTAAGCATCTTTAACCTGGTAATGAGTCAATTACGCTGCCATGCTGCAATTCATTAATCCAAACCGTATTATCCTTCACAGAGGCCCAAGCACCAAAATGAAGAGGCGAAGGGCATGAAGATAGTAAACTTTATTGCTTGCTTAAATATAAGATAACTCTCCTCAGAATCACAGCCGTGCCGGTTCGCCGCCCGAGCTGCCCAAGGGGTTTGCAATTATTATTGAAAAATTAATTTCCCCATCAAAACATCCTCCCCGGTAAACCATTCGGAGCAGAGTGATAGGAAATTAACTGTAGCGCAAATTGCAAAAACATCCTTTTTGCGGACGGTGCACTTGCAGGCATAAAATGGAAAATATTTTAATACTTGCCCGCTTGAATGCAGGTACTGCATGGTAGGAAAGTGAAAAAAAACGAACCTCGCACAACAAATATGCAAGAGATTGCTGGGTAGGGCAGTGGGAAAAGCGGGAGTGTAAAACTTCATCTCCGTTCATTGAATGAAGGATGCGTCGGTTCCTGTTACCGGCTGTTACCGGCACGCCGATGGTCCGGCGGTCCTGGTGGACGATGCTGTTAGAGATAAACTAATTACATCCTGCAAGCGGTCGAAATGTAAGATAAAGATGCCACTGTTGTTGGTAATGTTGATTATGATGGTGATGATGATGATGACGATGTGATGGATGCAATTTGGTATGACATTTTTGCTATGGTGTTTTAGCAAAGCATATTCTTGCATTACCTCTCGATTAAAAATGCATTTTTAAAGTATATTTTCTATTTTCCAGACGTCAGTTATGTGTTTACTGAATTATGTGATTTTATACAATTCAATTGTGCTACAAACATTCAATTGATATTAATTTATATATAATTTGGCAGTTTAAGGAGCAGTTATGTTTGTCTCAAACACAAAACACCAAAGCATACATCTTTCTCCATAGGCGGTTAATTTGAAGCACACATATGAAGAATAATGTTCAATATTTTTGGTGATATCCAAAAAGTTTTTTTAACAAAATATTTTTTATTTCATTTTTTATACGTAAAACTGCATATGAGAGAAACTTCATTAATCTATTTTCACTGGTCCCTTTAGTTATCCATTATCCAGCCTTCACGTGTTGAAACGTTCGTTAAATTAAAAAAATCTTTCTCTTTGATAATTGTTTTTAAATAAATAATAACAGTACATTGAACAGTATCCTATGCACTGTGCATCAATTTTGCTCGCATCCCTAAGCAGCAAGAGTAAAATGAGTGGAAAATCTGTTTGTCCAGGTTGCGGTTGCCTGCACCCGAAGGAAACCGCGCCAACATGAGCTCCGGCTCGTCAACGGCATCCAAAATGACCATCATCCGTTCAGAGAATGCATTCCCTGCGGGAAGAGGGAGGGGGGGGGAATTGCCCTAGTCGTGGTTCCTCCGTGGACATCCGGTCGACCACAATCATGTGAACCGCATCGCTGATGGCTGTTGATGCAAACACTCAAGCATCTGCCATCCACCTTCCCGGCACGAGCACGGCACCATCCGTCCTGGCTGTGACGCGAGTGTCCCAAGTGATGCCAACTGATCGACACCGTGGCAGCAACAGCGCGCCGTATTTTCCGTCCGCGGGCGGACGGAAACAATTTAGGAAATGAAGGAGGAGATTATTTTATCTTCGTAAGTTTATCAAATCAAATATAAATTTTCCGAATGTCACATTTTGCCGTCCTACTCTGCTCTCTGCGGGACAAAAAAGGAAGGTGATGAAAAACGGTCCGTTGGGAAAATGGATGCCACTCACTGATCTCCGGACAGCCACACAGTGCGGTGTGTCCGGTGTCAAGAAACGCGAGGAGGGTGGGAGATAGCGGAGAAGGATTTGGATCGAGCTGGGCTGCGGTTGGGAAGGATTGGCCACGAACGCTTCGTACACTGTGGTGTGTCACACTTCCAGCAAGCTTATTTACGACGTTCTTTCCTTTTTGCTAAATTTAATTACGCTTCAAACGGGGTATGCGTGCGTGTGTGTGTGTGTTTGTCACCCAACGTTCCTTCCATTGGGGAAACCCGTTTGTTACGGCTGCGCTGGAGAGCTATGATTTTGTGCTCCACACGGGTTTTGAATGTCGAGGGTTTGTCTTACACAAAAGTGTAGTGAGAAGTACTTTTCGACGGGTAGAAAACTCCAACCTCAACCAGGATGTCAAAAGGCTTCAAGTAAGTTTGAAGGGCTTTCGCGACTCGCGTATAATGACGCACACGAGCGTTTTTTATCTCCTCACAACGACAGTTGATGCACATGGGCCGGGAAAGTATCAACGCTCGGTTGCTTGGAATTAGTAACCCAATTGGCCCTTCTCACTCTATAATAACTTTTAATAATGTCATCGTGGTTGAGTTATGCGCTTACAAGCGTACAAGTGACACTCCCGGCCGGTTAATTCCATCCGCAATCGTAAACTTTCCATCTGAGCGAACCTTCTATTTTACTCCCTTTTGTCATACTTAAATTTGTCCTGTCAAAACTGTTCCGAGGAGACGGCTATATAAATCCATGATTAACTTTTTAATGAATGGCAATGGTTTAGGGGCTTCTAGCAGGATTCCTAGTGAGACGTGAGGGTTATGATGGTGACTTAGTAAAAAGGTAAATATCACTTAAGACTTAGGGAATATAAGGAGAGGTTCATTGACTGCAATTGTGTGTAATACATACACATTTTATCTAACAATTAACATTTACAGGACAGTTTGATGTGTTGAATTTTCATTTACGTCGTTCATAATGACTGCAATTTTAAATGTTTGGAAGTAGTCAACTTGAGACTTGAAAGGAGATCTGTAATACATTCTAATCGTGTTCTTCAAAGCGGTAAACTAGGAAAGATAAGCAAAGTAGCATTTAGGGCAAATGTACGGAGTAAAAAAGCCCTTGGGTAGAAAGGAGGGGTCTTTTCTTCTTCTTAGGTGGCACAACAACCCAGTAGGATCAAGGCCTAACTAACCAGAGCACTAATATGCTTTGGCTCTTTCTGTGACTAAGTGTACCCATCCATATCAAGATAGTTAATCCTGAGTATGGGGGGCTGTGATTTAGTGTACCCATAGCAAGATAGTCATCCTGCGTATGGAGAGCGGCATTGGCCCGAATGGGATTCGAAATGGCGACGGGCCTTTTGGCAGCCCTACGCCATTACCATTAGACCACCGTACCGGCCCAAAGTAAGGGGTCAAAAACAGCTAAATGAAGAAACGGACTGGAATGGCTCCTGATCAGCTTCGAGAAGATGTTTTAAAATTATTAATCGATTAGAGGCTTTTGTCTCGTGCCCTCATTGGTTAGGTATTGTTTTAAGAGTTAATATGGACTGTCCCATCCAACTTTTTCCAACCTTCCCGACAGATCTTTTTCGCTGTACGAGTTGCAACATTTGTGATCTAAAAAACAAGTTTAAGTTCATGAACCAAATCCAACAGCTTGAACATTCCAGGAAACATTGTCGCATGATCATGACTGACCATAAAATGCCTCAGAGTATCAAGAGAAAACTTTTCAATCAGCAGTTTAAAAACTTTTAAGCATAAAAAATGGCTCTTGTTCATATCCTTCAATCAAAAGGTAAGTAAAGATCTCTTCTCGAATTAGTGTATCATATTTTTGCGAATGAACTTACTAGAACCATAACCAAGAACTAAAGAATAGCCTAATCGTACTGGTATCAAAGTCTGGAACGCCCATAACCCATAGATGAAAGATTAAAGATATTGCATATAGCTTGTAATTTTATACTGTTTATATGATGTTGTTTATTTCATTTCGTAAATGCACTCCAGTGTTGCGGTAAAATCATGACCGATTTCTAATTACCTTATCAATCTACAATCATGAAAATAGTCTAGAAATTTGCTTTCGGCATTTACATAAGATAAAACACATGCTACAGTAAGAATGTAAGGATTTCTCCGTTAACAGTAAATTCGGAGTTGGAACAATGGTTATAAAAAAAAAATGAACGCGACGTTTAATATTCATACGCCGATATCATCAGGAACAGCTTCGCCACGTTGGTACCGTACAGCTCACCATTGTTGAACACGCTCATGGTCAGCTCCAGCTCAATGTCTTGCGGGCCTTCGATGCTTTTCTTCAGGCTCAGCTGTGCCTCGTTCGTTCGTTTTTCCAGCCTACAAACGTTAAAAAGGATAAACAATTTGGAAGGAATATCAATAAGAAAGATTGTTTATTTGGTTCGAACTGGAGCAGAGCTTAAATATTTACTGCAACCACTTACCCAAAGTAGTGAATGTCGACCGGTTTCACATGCGGTGCCGCATCGACCGAAACCAGCTTCAGATCGAAGTCAATCATTTGAAAGTGTGACGGTCCGGACAGTGAGAACAGTCCGCGTCCCTCCGGTGGTATTAGAATTTTCGACACGATCGTTAGGAAATTGTACATGTACGAGTGTGGACGGCGTAAGCAATCCATATCACCGGCATTACAGTACCGGTTGGTACGTTCACAGCGGCTGGCAAATTAAAAAGAAAAACGAAAAGTTCACAGTTGGTGATATTACTGAGCTGGAAAAGGAAAACAAAAACAGAGTTTGGCCTTACTTCTTACGGTCTGGATCCTGCCGGTAGCCGTACGGACAGTCAATGATTGTGCAGCGATAGCTTCCACCAATGTTGGTGCATATCTCGTTACGTCCGTTGCAAATATTCCCTGTCAGGCACTCGTCAATGTCTGTACCAATGGTTCGAAACGCAAACGAATCAAAAAAGGAAAGAATGTCATTAAACAAAGTAAGATAAAATCGTAATTAGCTAAATGTGTACTAAGTAAACGAGGGAAAAGAGTTTAAAGAGTATTGAAATCGGCAAAAAGTGTAAAAGAGAGCCCTGCTTTATTATGCTAGTTGTATATCGATCAATTATCACGATTTAATGAAATGCAATGATTTTTTCAGTACGAATTTCTTATTTTTGTATAGAAGAAAACGATCTTTAAAGAGTAAAATTAAGGAGTATCAGAAATGAAACGCAAAATAAACCGTTAGCTACAAATAGCACCAACCACCAGAAAAGCAAAATAAAAGAAGAGAAATGCAAAGTGAAGATATAACATACGATCATAACCCAGCAAAATGGCCAAAAAAACAACAAAACAGCAAACTAGAGAAACTGTTTGCGACACATCACTGAGTTACTAGCTTTTGATAAGCGATTAATCCATTTAGACAATTTTTTAATCGCAAACTAAAAAACGGGTTATCCTTAAGAACATACCAAGAACTTGTTCTGCTTCTATTACTCAGAGCTTGAATGGTTTTTTTATGAATGAAACTTGCGACAAATCCTCTTAAGATATATGAAAGGATAAAAAACTAGGAAATAAAAAACATATTTAATCCACTTCTTAGAATCGACAAAGTGCATGATATGTGTCACGGATTATATTCAGCCTTTAGCGTTTATTTTAACCCTGTAGTTAGGCCTACATAAAAGGTGTCCATATTACCCCACATGCCCACTTTGGTCCATGTTCCCCACCTTAAGATGATGGTATAAACGTACATAATATACTACTCTCCATAAACTCTCAGTGAAAGGCTAAATGATTGCAGCGTCCAGTGATTTAAAGCTATTAATATGCTACTACTCACCAATACAGCTCCGACCATCGGATCCCAGCTTATACCCTATTGGACAGCGACAGGCGTACGAACCGGGCGTATTCTCACAGATGCCCACACACAAATTAGCCGACTTGTACTCCTCGCACTCGTCCACATCGTCACAGGTGCGGTTGTTGAAGCTAAGCCTGTACCCCGGATGGCATCCGCACCGGTACGACCCCCAATAGTTCAGACAGCGCTGGTGGCACAGTCCGGGAATCTCCTTGCACTCGTCCACGTCCGTGCAGATCATCTCGTTCGGACCGTTCTTGAAGCCCTCCTTGCAGTCGCACCGGTACGATCCGATCGTGTTGACGCAGTTCGAGTTTGCTTGGCACACCTTCGACCCGTGCATTGCACATTCGTCAATGTCCTCGCATCGTTTGTGCCGGCCGATCATATAGCCCGGTGGGCAGAGGCACACGTATCCACCCTTCTTGTTCTTGCACGTCTGGTCCGGCCCGCACTCTGCCTCACCAGTTGCACATTCGTCGATGTCTTTGCGATACAATAAGTTAAATAATAGAGCTTGTGTGAATTCGAACATTAACTCTAATTAGCTAAGGAGCTCACCTAAACACTCGGTAATGTCATCGTTTGGTCGATACCCGATGGGACAGGTCAGCAGATCTCGGCAGCGATAGGACCCATTAGTATTGATGCACTGCTGATGGCGTTGACAGACAGCACCCCGTGCACACTCATCAATATCTGAACGAAGTTTTAAAGCAACCGAAGTTTTTTTGTTAAACATGAAAGAATAATCAAAGTATGTTAGACCAAAAGTTTTGCTCGTGTATATACAAACGGTCAAGAAAAATGGCAAGAGCCTAGAACATTAAGGATTTATGGCTGCTTCATAGTCACCCACAAGCACATCCGCAGCATTCCAAACGAGAGAAAACAAATGCTTAAAGTGACTTCAATCTTTTTACCACTCTTTGTAGGTAAAATGGTGTATACTGGTGTTCGGTAAATAAGTGATTTAGTAGAACGTCTATCATCCATGGTACAATAATTTGAAAGCTCCAGAAGAAAGTGTCCATTAATGGTTGACCATTATATGGTTGAATTAAGTTAACACAAGAAACAGTTGAAGTAAATAAAGATAAGCTATAAAGGTGATTTATATTCCATATTTTATAAAAAAATATATTAAAGAATTTAAAGTTAACTTAAGCCTACGAAATCCTAGCGCGGATTAAAAAAAAAGGCCTATATATGTATAGAAGGATCGATTATTCAGTATACGTTCGGTCTCGAACACCCCGGATAATCGACGTTCTACTGTACTTTGAAATAAATCAATGAATCTCAATCTAAACTGAAAAGGATCATGAATATAGAAATTCATAATTCTTGTGAAGTAAAAATCTTGCAATACATTAATATTGGGGTTTGAGATTTAATGTTCATGAATCTTGGTGTAGATAATTCTTAATATTTATAAATTCATGCATCATCAAAGATCTTCACCATGCATTGCCAAAAATGTTCGAGTTAAGAAGAAGCAATAATGAAATATGAATGTTCGAAGATTGTATGAATCATTAATTTTTACACTTTCAGGAAATAATTCATCTTTAAAGAATCGTGAATTCTTATAGATCCTAAAATTCATGGAACCTATGATTCCAAGATTCGATACTTTACTGAAGATTCATATGAATTAACTTTCGTAAACGATTAATGAACCACAACACTAGCATTTACTTACCGACACACGCCCCCATACTGTTGCGCTCCAGCCCGATTCCGCACGGTGGCAACTGCGGCTGGTACGAGGAGTAGCGCGAGTAGTGATTGTAGCCCGCATTGTACGGCGTCCGGACCGTGGTGCTGGTCGTCGTCGACGTGGACGTGCTGGTCAGCGTGTGATATCTCGACAGCTGACGGCACCGGAACGAGCCCTTGGTGTTGAAGCACTCGAACGGTGGCCGGCAGTTGTGCCGTCCAAGCGCACACTCGTCGTCATCTGAAGCGAAGGTTGTTAGTTTGTGGGTACCGTGGAGCCCTGGAATCCGTGCCGCCTTTACTCACCATCGCAGTTGCCCGTCTCAGCGTTCAGCGTGTAGCCGGTGCCGCAGCTTTGCAGCCGGATGCAGGTGTAGGACCCGATCGTATTGTCGCAACGCTGCGTCTCCAGACACTCGTGGGCGTTCACCTGACACTCGTTGATGTCTGCGTGATAAATGACGTTAATTAGGTCAATTGGGTCAAGTGATTACTTCGGGTTTAGCAATCTTCATTTTCTCGGGTGAGCTTAAAGTTTGAGGTGAGAGAGATTCGACTAATCGATTTAGCATACTAAAGGTGATGTTTCATTAAGGTTTCTTAGTTCTTCTTTTAAAACTTTAATCTGTTTTGAAGAATTTCACATCCTTTTTAGCAACTACCACAAACGGTTATGACAGCCACAAAGAAGACAACATTAAAGTCAGTTCCACAAACTAAATGAATGCCTTTCTGCTTAATGATGAAAGAAATGGCACACCGGAACACATTTCCTTACCGACGCACGCGTTCGTAACAGTATCTAGGTTGAATCCAATTTTACAATCACACCTGAATCCACCGATTTCGTTCGTGCACACCTGATTACTGTCGCAGGCATTCTTATCGGCGGCACACTCATCAATATCTGCAAGAGGACGGGGAAGAAATCTGATCAATAACCAACACACAGTCAGTTCTAGTAACGTGAGTATTGAGAGACATGAAAGAATATAGCACTGGAATTACACAGGATCTCATCTGTTCGAATGATTTCATGTCCAATGTAATCCGGCTTGAAGTGGGACGTTCAGACAAACCGTGTGTTGTAACACAGGGAGCAGGTCACAACGTGTAGGAAGACTTACCCACGCACTGATCATTATGTCGCCGGAAACCGGGCGTGCACGTTTCCACCTTTTTTCTCGGTGGGCTACAGCGGTGAACGGGGCAGATAAGAAAGAGAAATGGAAGAAGGTAAACGTTAGTACATTCGCTTCACCAAACAGTCTTCAAAGTTTAGCGCAACGAGCTTGCGAACTATCGGGCACGTACGTTGGATACATCTTCACCACGGCGATACACTCGTACGAGCCCTTGATGTTGACACACCGGTATCCTTCATCGCACGCACCGTCCTCCTCGCACTCGTTGATGTCTGATTGGGCGGTTGGGCGAGTGTTTGCGCGGGAATTGATTGAGACAAAGTCGAAAACATGTTGCATCAGGCGGGAGGGGGGAAGGTGTACCGCACGGGGAAAAAAGTTAATTGAATGTATCTCGGTTATGTTTCTTTCAGACTTTCGTTTGGATCGTCTCCATCTTATATCTGGTTCATTATTAGGTTAGCAAACTATGAATATGAGTGTACAGTGATGGACGGATGGTGTTCAGTTGATGATTTTGTTAGGAAGATGTTCTTTCCAGGATTTTGACATGTGTGAATTTATGAATTTTTACAATTTTTCGAGTTTAATTTAGTTCAACCGTCGTATCTTGAAATTAAAGTTGAAATATCCAGCTTGTCCTCGCGACGCAGTACTTGATATGCGCAGATTTTGACAACCCAAAGAGTACTCTTAGAAAAAAAATTAATCAAAATTCTAAAACATTATGATTCTCATTTTTTTTTAAATGAATATAAACTTTATAATTATTTAATATACTTCATTAATTCCACGGAATAATATAGGTGTATGCAAAGAACTCATAAGGGTTACAAATTATGTTATTATTCGTGAATTGTAAGTATTCTTCTTGGGTGGCACGACAACCCATTAAGGAACAAAACTCACCATTGCATCAATGTGCTTTGGATTTTTCTGTGACGTATTGTAACCATTGGAGGATAGTCTATCCTGTAAATGGTTCTACAATTGAAATTTGAGGAAGAGTTAAAAAATAGTTTCTCTTTCAGATGTACTTTCTTACTCTTTCTCTTTTAGGATTCTTTCTCAAAGACATTTCGATTAATCATATTCTAATATATTGATTTTTCTCTTCACTTGAGTCTCTCTTATCCAGATTTTACTGTAATTGAGTAGCTAAAACCATATATAAGAAAATATAGTGTGTCGTAAGCACAACCCGTACTAAAACAGGATCTAAAGCCCTTGTTAAGAACTAATTAAAAATTAAACCCGAAAGCCTTTCCTTTAATCCGTCCATCACTGTACCAGTGCGACACTGTCACCGAGACGGATATGAGATAAGTAAGAATGAACAAGCAAAGCATGCGACGGTGAAGTATCACCTATAGTAGTAGCATCCAGACGGCACACACACGCAAAGCAGAAACGGTAAGGATGAAGATGAGAAAAGCAAGCAAACCTTCGCATACGCCCAAGCTCGCGTTGTAAGCAAAGCCCGGCTGGCACATGGTGACCGCCTTCGGCAGACAGGAGTAGTTGCCACGTCCGTTGAGACAGTGTTCCCGTTCCCGGTCGCAAGCGTCTAGCTGCTCGAGGCATTCGTTTACATCTGGGCGGAATTAGAAAGTAACACCAGAAAGCGAGAACACAAACAAACCATAGTACACAGTGAGCGAAGCGGAAAGCGTTGCCCTGCCCGTTGGAAGCCCCCGATGAAATACTCCCACTTTGCCTGCTTTTTTCTCCGTCGTGTCACTTGGTGTCACACCTCGGGAAACTAATTTAGACATTACAGGATAAGTGTGCGGACACGCGCGTATGATTGTGTATAAGTTTTGCTTTCACTCTCCTGCTTCTCTTTGTTTCATTTTCCGCTAACGAGAAAGCAGCGTTTCTTGTGCGCCGATTCCTAGTGGCCGGAAGTGTAAAACTTACCTTCACATTTGCCATTTTTCGGCTCGTAGCCAGCGTCGCAGGCAATGTCCGGAGCGATGATATCAATGCAGATGAAGCTTCCGACCGTATTACGACAGATCTGACTGGCCAGATTGCACGTGGCCTCACCCGTGGCGCACTCGTTCACGTCCACGCACTCTTCCGTCCGCTTGTTGTACTGAAAGCCGGTGTCACAGCTAGATGAAAGCGAAGGCGGTGTAGGATGGCAAAGCGAGCAAAACGAGTGATTGTGGAAAGCGTAAGTGATAAAGGTGATAATATAACTAGGAATGTTTCATCAAGCTG
>KB671837.1:56769-78433 GCA_000349105.1 Anopheles epiroticus | reverse complement strand
TATTTTTATTGTAAAATCAATGCAGTGGCCCCTTTTAAGTGTGCCATAAAGATATATAAAAAATAATTCAACGCGTGGTGGGCCGCACAAGACGCAAACTGATTACGAATTGCGGCACGAGACAAAGATGGTTCATGACGTTCACATTCAGTGTTGAATTCACAACTCATGGACAGGAACGGATCTGAGACATCAAAGCGACTACGGCGTGCCTTAACGTCTAGTAGTAAATACGAGCACGGAGCGATCTGGGAAAACAGCACAAACGAGTCGATCCGATTGTTCAAAAGTCCTACGACAAAGTTCCTCTGGGCGTTGCAGTTCCGCTGTTTGAGGGACTCGATCCCGAGCACATCGTCCTGCGTAGTCTGTCTGCACACTCCAAGACCTGAGAGCCAACCAGGTGAATTTCCGCTGGTTCGACTCCAGACGGGCTAGAGATCGTGTCGCCATTGACCACCATACCACGGACGCATACTCTATCACGGAAGGCACATGCGAGCAGAGCAGCATCTTGATGACGAATGGATCCTTGACGTCGTGCTCGATATGTTTCACCAAGCCAAGAATTTGGTTGCCCTTAGTAACAATATGCTCGAGCTGGTCGCGGAAGCTCAAATTGTCATCAAGGAGCACTCCAAGGTCGCCGACACAGATTTTAAGGTCTTGAGTAGAGCCATAGATAGCATAATTGTAAACTAAGAGGCAACGTCTCCTAGTAAATGTGATTGCGACTCTCAAAGCTGAGCTCAAGGTCATTTGTGGAACATCAGGACTAGAACGCATCTAGAGCTCGCATCTAGAGCGCATCAGGTCTTGAAGCATAATTGGCGATATCTTTAATTGGCATTTACTGTTAAGAGGCTTTCAACTCTCCGCAAGATTAATATTGTTTCTAATTATTCTTGAGCTTTGGTTTTAACCAGTTTTCGGTAAACAATCGTTTTCATGTATTGCTGTAACATTAGATCATTTTTTGTCATAATTTTCACAATTCTCAATTTTTTGCCAAACAAAGTAAGAGTTACGATTGATAGCGAAAACTAAGTGTTTATTATAAACTATTACCACTATTTTATTACCACTAAAACAATTCTAACAGTCAAATATGGGATATGTGTGAGTAAAATCAAGAGCAAGTGTTACCTAAAATGCCATTTTCGCCACATAACAAAATATTCTATTATATTTATCGCCCCAGTCAATGTTGTGCGTTGGAAGTGGCGTCGCTTTTTTACTTGCTGCCTTTGCGCTGTGATTTATTCGCCAACAGTTATCAATCGTTAACCCCGCGGGGCAGTGTATGGATCAATGTGCGCGCACTCTGTGTATATTTGTTGTTGTCATTCGCGTTTATTTTCCTTCCGCTGTCCTATCTCGCCTTCTCTAACCTTCCCTATCCGCACGCCGGTGATGGGTGAAAGCTTGGATGGACGAGAACGAAACGAATATTTTATACAATTCAATCGGTTATTCGAAAACAAATCATACCGCGCATTGTTTCCATTCCGCAGTTCATCCAGCAGCTTCCCCGATCGTACCCTGTTTGTTGGGGAAGAAGGAAAAAGAAATGCGATGCGAGGCGAAAGAAGTCAATCGCATCAATCAGTCGAAGGGAGGAGGGGGGGAGGAGGGGTGCATGGTGCCGCACTGGGAGCTAGCAAGTGAAACTGTAGGACCGGGCAAGACGATGATGGAGTAGAGTACATTCAAACAAATCGACGAATGCAAAACAGTTGGTGGATGATCCGTTGGACAGCAGCCGCAGCGGTGGAGGAATAAAATAATAACAAAAAAAACCCTTTGCACCATTTGTGGTGGTATGATATTTTCGGTTTTTGCAGCAGTCTGACGTTTCATGGGGGGGGGGGGCGGGTTTTAGAAAATTCATATCGCTCGTTCGCCTTGCTTCCGTTACGCTTGGGAAAAAAAGTGCTGCAGACCTTCTGCTGCTTTCCCATTTTTTTTTTCCTCATACGTTCGCCTTTGTCCTTGCTCAACTAAACACGTCAGCTTGTCAACGAGATATCACGAATTTCCATCTGGGGAGGGGGTCGCATTGCCTGCTGCCGTCGCCTGAGCAGTGTTTAACGTTGTTTCCCCAGTGTTTCCCCTACCCTGTGCCTCATGCCTTCCGAAGCATTGGTAGCGCCATACGCACCATCTCGAAGCTCACGTTTGTCTGCGCTTGCAAAAGTGCGTACGCAACGCCGGAGTGTAGCTAGCCCGGAGCTTACAAGCAGCCGTCGTGTGCGTGCTACGGTTCGCTGGACCGTGTGCGTGTATCAGCATGAGAGCATGGTTTGCGTGGCGCGCAAGTAAGCGTGCTTTGCCGCCGTATGCGGATACAGCGTGACACGAAATTGTTATCGACCCGTTGACAGGGGCCATTTGGGTGGTGGGGGCAGGGGTCGGCCCATCGCTACCACGGCACGTTAACGATCTGTAGAGCATGTTTTATGCTGAGAAATGTGAAAAGAGAAGGGCCGTTGGAGGGACGTTTGTATAAAATTTATAATTTATGGTGGCAAATAAACTGCAGCCAGGGTGATTGGCGACGTGTTTTGGCGTTGTCGTTTGTTATAAAATGTTAAAGAAAAACAAAATTTAGACTTTAATGCTCTTGTTGTTTTCTAGACATTGCTAAACATTGAATATGATTCGTTAAATAATTTGTTTGAATATTTGGCTTATAATATTGGATATGCCATTAGTGTTTCTCAACTGTGCCTCGTGTGTGGGTATTTTGAACATCAACACATTTAAAAGCTTGCGATACTCATGATGATAAACTGAACCATCCGAAAATCTCATGGCTAGCAGTGTATTTTAGTCTCCATGATGATTTAGTGCACAAGAGCACAAATTTATCATTCTCGCTTGGTTCGGTCGCTGGCTTTTTATCATCGCCATTTTTCTGTTGATTCTTCTTCCAAAGCACGCTGCAGTGAAATTTGTTCTCGCCGCCTATCCACGAGACAGCATTAGCCTTTTTTCCGGTATGTGAGAAACTCTATGTGTGAAGCTCAAAATTTGTTCTCTAACTTTAGTTTCAGCTTCTTTCTTTTCTGTCTTTCTGAGGGGCTTGTGGAAAAAGTGTCTACCCGTAGTCCCGCCAGACAACAAATCGGTGAAGCAACCGGCGACCGTTCCGTTGACGAGGAGGATTCTCTTATCGCGCGCCCGTTGTCGGCGTGTGACGCTTTGCATGTTTACGATTCCACAGATCGCCTCCCCTTCTGGGTGGTGTGAAATTCGGAAATGTGTGTGGGAGTGCTTTGAAGCATGGTACAAGGGGGTGGGGGGGAGGTAGGGCGAAGCAGCCAGTGCGTAGATTTTGTGCTTTTTTATTTTACATTTAATAGTGATTATGGTGGCACTTTTCCTCCATTAGGGCGTGGCGGCTGGGTCGTGCCCCTGTCATCTCGGCGCGTTTCATTCTCGTCCGATTAGAGCGCATGAATTCATGGGGCTGGAAGGGCAATAAAAAAAAAGCGACCCTCCACCGAACCCCGGCTTAGTTTGGGACGAACCCAAATTTTGGCGCGCTGTCCCCGTAATATGTCCTGCCGGGGTGTACTGGGGCGAACATCGACGGCTTAAACGGGACCGGAGGGACGGTGTTGATGGCGATCGTTTAGACAGGAACAAGTTAATGCTTATGTGTGTGTGTGTGTATGTGTGTGTGCGGGCTGGATTTGTATGCGTGGCGGCTTAACGGTTTTATCTGTGGCAAAATTTCCATGAACGAAAAATGGGATCCTTTGGTGTTCTATTTTTTCATTCCTGACTTTTCACTATTTTTTGCGTTGCATGGGGTGTATCAATTTAGTGGTGGGTGGTGAGGTGGTAACGTTGATAGGTCGATGAATGGAATATGGGGAACGGAATGAAAGAAACCGATAATGGGGCCTTTTACGACGCTAGTTAGATTTTTTATTCGAGCTCACGTTCACGTTTGGTGACTGAAATGATGTAAACATTCCTTACAAAGCCCCGTTATAAATTGTTATTGCGTTTCTGGTTAGAGTATTTTCGTAACGCTTGTACTAAGTTTCGAACAGTCGCATGACAAAATGTTGAAACAATTAATGATGTTGAGACTGATGCATGCCACCACAGCAAAATCGTTTTGTTTAATATATTTTATTACATATTTTATTACATTCAATTAAAACTCGCTTTTTAATCTAAAAACAAAAGATTGAAGTGATTTGCGTTCATTTGAGTATAGTTGAATGAAGCTGTTGATAAAAAAAGTTTATCCCATAGATCCCAATTTATTAAAAAGAAAATGAATAAGAATCCAGAAAGTGTTTTTCTGACAACAAAAACATTCTATTCAACGTTAACATTCTATAAGAGTTCAAATTCCGCTCAATTTTTGTTTAAATGATGTGTCAATAATTCACGTCATGCGACGTCCACTGGGTGTCTACTTTTCGATTTATAAACTTGTAAGTTTCCAACCATTATGGCCTGCCTTCCAAAACCAGTCTCCAGGAAACTTCAGGAAACACGGTGTGATCACATATTGTATTTAAAATATTTGAATTATGTACCGTCGTTTCTATCGAATAAAAAAGCAATCGATATTCAATTGTTTATTATAAGAATACTACTCGATCAGAGCTCGAAACTGCTTATTTGTTAATGGATATTTTGACATATAATTACTGAAAGTCTTCAGATCTTCAGGTCTCCAGAATTTCAGTCTTCAGATTAGTGTCATAAAAGTACACAATAATCATTATTTTTAATTTTTTGTTATTATATTCACTTGTTAAGGGGATTTTACCAAAAAAAATTTATTTGTTTGTTATTTAAATGAAACAAGAACTGAAAAAGTGTATAGAACAACAATTAATTTTGTTCATCATATTTATTAATTATTTTTATATTTATATTATAATATTATTTTATTTACAGTTTTAACAGACATTTCTTTTTAAACTAGAAGTTTGAAAACTAAACCACTTTTGCACACTAAATTTGTTTCGTCCCTGCTCATTGAAATTATTTCTTAAATTTTCGCACCAACCTTCATTTCATCCCTTTCAACACGCTAGCTGCAGGGTGATTTATTATCAATTAATGTGACTGCCGTTGTACACGTGCCGCAAGTGCGTGCGTGTGCGTGCACCCCCCCCACAAAAAAAATCTGTATGTGTTGATGGTGGACGCAGATGACGTTTATTGCGTTTTATGTACCGTTGAGCTTTGTCATCAAAATCATTCGTCTTGCCCGGCCGGGATCCCAAGTGAGGAAGGTGCCGGTGTACGGAATCATTTTACGATCTTGTCGGCGCCCGGCGAGCTTGAAAGCTTCTTGCGCTCCGAATTATGCTGTGTGGGGTGGTTTTCTTTGGTTAAGAATGGGATATCTGTGGGTGAGTGTGTGTGTGTGTGTGTTAGCGTTTTTTTCATTTATTTATCCCTTCTTTGTTATTCACGTTTCCCTCCCATTTCATGCGGTGGAAATTTGCAATAGGAAGCAAGGCAGGGGTAATGCTATTTTATTCTTGAACAAGAATTTTTCTTTTCCTCCTCCTTTGTTTGCTCTGTATAATGCGTTTTTTGTTGTTGTTTCGTGTGTTCATTCTTTTTGTTCCGAAATTTACGACCATGTTCTTCACAAGAGTATGAATACAAATGCTGCTGCTGCTGCTGCTATCTGCGATTCTCATGCATGTTTGTTCTCGAGCCCGTGTTCCTATATGACTGTCGGCGAGCGTAAGTAAGGAGGGAGGGTGGCTTGGGCCCCGATGTTTATGTTTCCCAGTGCCACTGGGTTCCCGGTGCGGACGAACCACAGCCAAACAAAATGCGTGAATAAATATTTAGCTTCCGACCATGTTGTGCCAGCCGGGGCAAATCAAACTATGCATAGATTGGTGCCGCCCTGGAGTGAGATTAAGTATTAAGGAAGAGGGAAGAACGAGAGAGAGAGAGAGAGAGGGAGATAGAACTTGAACACAATGGAAAGCATAAGGATAACCAAGGTACAAGAAAACGCAACAGAGAACTCAGTTCTGTGTGCTTTCGGTCCGGAAGTACTCGAGTGTGTTCTCGAAGGCTGTGATTTGCTTCGGGGAGCTCTACCTCTCGTCGCTGCAACAATGCACACCCCGGGAAAAGCCACAACGCTCTCCTCGCCTTAAGCCCTTTTCATTTCTGTTTTTTTCCCGTTCAACACACATGCCAAGCAAACGGACAGACGTATCGTACACAGTATCCGGCTGCCCATAAATATGAGGGTAAATTTCAAACATCCGTTTTGCCCTTTCCTCACCCTTGGAATTGTGGCGGGGCCTGCATATATAGTTTGCTCGGTGTTTTATCATAAATCATTAGAAGCATCAGAAGTCATACACTAACACAAAAATCCCGTTACGCAAAAAGGGTCTTCATTCCGGTTTTCCATTTCCTCTCCGCAACCGTGCCTTTTCCCTCCGGCAAGCCGAGCACACGTAACTGAACCCGCTCCGACTGTGTATCTCATAACTATTCCATTATAATTTCCATGATTATTTTTAGTATCACATATCCCTTTGTTGGGGGTGTAATTGAGGCTCTGGTCTGCCGTTCGGACTTGCCGGGCGTTTGGCATCGGGTTTTAGGACTAGCTTGGGAACCGTTCCCGATATGCTTCCCGTGCCGTTTGGGATTAAAAATTTATCTTCTTGTATCGATCGCTCGCTTTTGCTACTTTTAGAACCAGCCAGCGGCCACATCCGTTGCAGAAAAACACCAGCTCCCTCTGCCCCCTCCCTGCCTTTGCCACCGGGAAAAGGTTGAAAGTTTGCCAAGTCGATTTCATATTTCCGACCGGCTTTCTATAGCATGTGGCTGTGGTTCGAAATAATCTCACTAATGGGTAGCCAAAGTTGGGCGCGTAATGTTGTCCGCCGTCGGCAATGATATGATTAGAGGGTTTGTGATGGTTAGATGGGCCACAGGCCATATCGGGGGCGCGTAGCGCATTTCGATCGATTTCGACGGCCCCAAAGGAGTTGCGAGCAATACAGAAGGGCGAAAGAGGGAGAGAGAGAGAAAAAAGACTCCGATCCTGCATAATTCGATTGCGACTGTACCAATTAACGAGGGCAGTGATTTTCTCTCGCCGGTTTGCTACTTCGGAACTGGTGGGTCGGAAAAATAGGTATAGATTTTTCTAGAATTTCCAATCCTTCCAATCAGCGGGGGAAACCGGGTGCGGCAGGCAGGCAGACGATTAAAATGGCGTCATATACCCACCGTTACCATCATCATCGGTTCCCAACAGATGGGGCTGGGATGGGGTGGGCTTGGAGCAGAGCGGTTTGATTAACAATCCGATTGGACTTTTATTACAGTTTTTCCGATCTTTCCAATATATATATATATATCCTCCGTATCGATCGGCAATCAGCCGGCGCACTGCTACTGTTGCCCGAATGGCGTCTTCCGACGACGCTGCCCGGGATGTCCCGGTGGGAGTTGGCTGGGTAAAGGAAACAAAAAAAAAAAAGGAAATGGATCCGATCCCCCCGGTTTTCGGGTATTGGGTAGGTTTGCTTGCTGTTTCCTGCCTATCGTGGTGTGTGTGTGTGTTTTTTTACTGTGCCTACGCTCTTCTTATTTTTGCGAGACAGCCGCTCTCGAAATTGGTATTGATAAAATATTTCCTTTGGGCCAGATTTGTGCGGAATTGGTTGAATATTTCTCGCCTTTTCCCCACCCCTACCCTGTTCGCAAAGTGTCCGGTGTTCGGAATGCAGGAGATACAGCGGCAGGGTCGAGATACAGGCGCCGGACGGAATGCGTAAAGCAGGCGGAGGCTGAGTGGGGGAGTAGGGCGGAAGGAAAATATGAAATAGTAATGTCCATCGATTCCATTTGGCTCTCGGTTCCATTTTGACAGCTGCCTACGCCAGCATAAATTAGACAAGCGGAATGGAACCTTCGCTTAAGCCTTCCCGGAATTGTCGCCGTGGCAAAAGGGATAGCGTTTGTGGTGCTTTTTTGCATTCCGTTTCGCTCGGCCCACACTTTCCTCGTTTTTCTACGCCTTACACTTACCGCTGTTTTTTCCGATAACGAACGCCACCCCTTTGCCCGCAGGCCCGGCAAAATAATTCCACAAAGTTTTTGATGATTCACAATTGGCATTCCGGCAAGGGCCAGCGGGGATTGGTTGCGGCAAGGGTACGATGCGGCGCTTATGTTTTTGTGTGTTGTGTTGTGTGCGTCCGGGTCCGCTCATAAATATGTTTTAAAATGCGGAACACGTCTAGGGTCAATGATTTTTCATGCCATTATTTGGTGGATTATCAAACTGATCGAACGGCAGCATTGGCCGTGGCCGCTTTTTTAGCGCTCAAAAGTGGTCGATAATTCCTTTTTCCAAGGGGGTTCGGTGCCCTCGGATGGGATAACGTTGTTTCTGAAGTACACTCTTTGGGTTTGTATTGTTGTGGCAGTTTGTGAAGAAAAATAAAAAAAGGAGCGCGCTGGGGAACGGTTTAATGGAGTTTTTAAAAGTCAAGGAAGTTGTTTGTTGTGTAGGTGAGCGATTTTGTGGTGTGTCTTTGTGTTAAATAAATGTGTGCTCTAGGGTTCTACAATCGATAATTTGGGATTGGATTATCTTTGTTGAACGCTCTGACGTATACCGGGAATGAGGGATAATTTGATTAGATCCGCTTTATGCTCAAATTCGGTGAATTTGATGTTTTTTTTTAAGGTAAAACATATTACAAAATTTATTTTATAAAGTTAGTAAAGCATAAGTTAGTATCACCATTTGGATTCAAATAATTTTCAAATAATCAAAATTTTAAATTACATACAATGGTTGTTTCCGTTAAAATGGTGTAGTTTTGCTTCACTCTGATTTTTATTATTTGTATCGAACCCTTGTGTATCTATTAATGATGGGAAAATCCGCTTCCCCAACCGGAGCCGGCTTCGACCCACTTCAGACACGTGTGGAGCGAGCTCCGGAGCCGGTTCCACTCCGATTGCTCCAACCGCTCCGGAGCGAGCTCCGGTCTATCCGCTCTGGAGCGAGTTCCGATCCAATAACTCCAACCGCTCCGGAGCGAAAAAAAAGGAAAAAAATGTGTGCGTTGTACTTTTTACTTCATTTACATACTAACTTCTAAGTAGTTTTTTTTGCTGGAGTGATGGGAACTACGCTCCAAGCGCTCCGGAGTGTACAGCGATCGAAGCACCCACAGAATTACCCATACCGAAAGCAACTGTGTGCGGTTGGAGTGGAGCCGGCTCCAGCATGAAGCCAGAACGGACTCCGGAGCGATCGGAGCGGAGCGGCCCATCACTAGTACCTATAGTTGGATAGTCAAAACGCTTAGATGGCGCATGGGGAGCGGGGTAGTAGTTCGAAAGGGATTGAGAACAACATCAGGCCTTATGGCCACTAGACCATCGAGCAGTCGCAAAAAATATTTTTTCTGTGAATTTCTTTTCTTCGAGAATTTTCTTTTAGAATAACAATTCTCGAAGAGATTGTAACAGTTTAAAAAAAAAAAAATAAATGCAAAATTCGGAGTTTTTTGAGAGGCGAGAAGATAAATGCACCATAGTTTGTTAATTTGTCAGTTTTATATGATCCAAACAAGATACTATTTTGTGTCCTAACTCAAGTTGCCGACACATAAGACGTAACAGCCTTGCCGTTACTTCTGGAATAAAATAGTAATAGTTTCTCGCAATAGTTTTTGAATCATATAATTAAAATTAAAATTGACTAAATGTTTTAGGTCTTTAATTAAATTTAACTAAACAAAAACAAAAATAAAAAGGTTTCTAAAACTAGTGTTATTGAAACCGTATAAAATTTAAAATTGAAATGCTTTTTTATTATGTTATTTATCATTGTGTTATCATTTCTTATGCTAAGCGCTTATGCTAAGCGGTAACAGAAACTCGGCAAAATAAATATTTTTGCTTGTATAATTTTAGTTTATATAAAGGTTTCAAAGAATTATGCCTCCGTAAAGATTTCAGCTGCCCATTTTCACATAATTTTTAAGCAAAAAAAAAAGTCGTGTACATTCCAGCGACAAATGGCTTCCGCTAGCAAAGTACTTCATTTTCCGCGATTTATATACCTCCTGAAAAAGCTGCTTCCGCTCCATTCCACCCATCAATAATCGAAGGAAAACAATCCGACAAATTATGCCACTTGACTGACCAGCATACAAATGATTCATAGTCTCCCTGTGGCCGTTGGGCAGTGGTGTGTCAAGTTTCGTGTCTAGTAGTCTCCCCCCCCTCCCCGACCGATTCAAACAGCTTGAAAAGTTATCAAAAAATCTTAAATCACATTATCATGCTGGAGGCTAAATTCCTCTTCATTATTTTCGTTTCCTTTCTTCGACGATTCCGCTCATAATTTACCGCTTTCTGATGCAATGGTGGGTGGGTGTGTCGCCGGTGGTACGCCTGTTTCTTTGCTTTTCTCCATTTTCGTGAGCATTCAGTACGACTGGTTGACCTTCGCTTGTCGGTCAGCGGTCGATAAAGTACCGCCGTTGTAAGGGAAGTCTGGGGAAAAATCTCCCCGTTCGCCCCGCAAGCACAATAGGAAGCATTTATCATATTACAATTTTGATATATGGAATGCTTTTATTCTCGCATCAGCAACACTTCCGACAAGTTAGCTGAGGGGGAAAGAAGATGGGATGTAAAAGAATTCAACGTGTTTGGAACGACAACAGCGCAACAAAGGCGACTGACCCTGGGCATGAACGAACTGTGAACCGTCGGAAAAAGCCAAATCTAATGGCTCAATGTAGCCTGTTCAGTCCTGAACGGTTCTAGGATTTGCTGGAAATAAAAAGACCCGATGAACGATAATGGACCATCGCAGTGGAAATGAGCCTGTGTGCGTGTGTTTTGTCTGTTTTTCTTTTCTTCCTTGCCACTCAACGACCTCTCCGGAGCCAAACGTAACGATTCGATTGGTTTTCCCGGTCATTGGCCGCCATTACCACCGTCTCCACTTGATTGCAGGGAACCGAACCCTCCGGACAAGCGCCGGTGCAAGCGTGCAACATTGTCGAGCGCTAAATAAAAGGTGGCACCTAGATGCTACACGCTTTCCGGACAAGGGACTGGTTCCGTTTTTTTTATTTTTTGTTGTTTCATCCATTTCTGCCATCCCGTGACAGACAAGGGGCCGGAAAATTGGAATTAAGATCGACTTTGGAGCGACGCTCAGCTCGGGTGACAGCAGCCGGCCGGTTCTTCTGGATATAGACGGCGAAATATATGTGTCTAATGTTGTGCCGTTGCCGCCAAGTGCTTACTTTACTACGACAGTTTGTTGAGACAGTGAGGCGACTTTGCCGAGGAAAAACCTTTTTCCACTCGTTTTCCGCTCTCTCTCTCTCTCTTTGTATGTTTGTGTCGCCTTTGGCAAGTATGGGCAGTTGGCAGAATGCTCATTCGTCGGGCTTTAGTTTATGTGAGGAGGAGAGATTGAAAAAGCTATAAACAAAATAAAAGAACAGGGTAAAGGACTAACTTTCACGTCACCCCCGTTGCCGGCACGGGTCGCTTTTGGTCCGGTCTTTTGTTCGCCCTCGTTAGGGTCACCTGTTGGGAGGGGGGGGAGGGGGAGGTTGTTGGCTGCTAAATGCGAGCCTAGTTTATTTTCCGCCTCTCGGATGGCAACGCAACGTGGGCAGCATAGATTGTGTAGTACGGTCTGCGCAACGTTCCTTGGACTGTTGCACTTTGTGTAAGTAAATGTAAATGAAGGATATTGCGAGGAACGTTATATAAAAAAGCACGTACATGGGTCTAAAACTGTTTTGTTTGAGATTATTCATAGTCTTGCTTTGAGGACAATGTTTAAATAGTACAGGATTATAATTGAAGTTTGCTTTAAATATTATTGCATATTCACTTCTTCGAAAACCTTGCCCGGGAACCAGTTGAAGTGGGAAGCAGCGTTGTAATGCCTTTTTTCAAATGCTAATGAAGCGAACAGTGCATGAACCGGGGTACGAGCATTATGCAAATTCAGTGTCAAGCAGTGCGCCGTAATTAGATGCAATGTTAATGATTTTTTCACTTCTACCCTTTCACCATACTGGCATCTCCCAGGATTGGCCAGCCTCATAATTATGATAATTAGTGGCTCGAAGTGCGAATCAGTTTATTCATCGATTTATTAAAGCTGCTGCTGCACGCGTTGACGAGTGTGTGATTTAATTTTTATCCATTTATTCTGCTCACTACTGAGGTTGAAGATAGAGCGCTGGCGAAAATGCGATTTTCGTATCCTCGTTCCAGAATTGCAAATGGACAATTGATTTCAATCTTAAAGGAGTTTTAGATTGGACAGAGGAAAAATGTGAAAGCCATATGTACTGCAGAAAGTATCTGTAAATAGTTTAAGCCTACTTTACCCACAGTTTAGATGAACTCTCAGCTTTTACAGGCTCTGCAGAACAATTTTTGCATTAGCCTGATCCGGAAGTGAAGCGGTGAGCGAGAATGAGCCATGGCGACACTCATGGCCGCGAGTCGCGAAACACAACCCTCCAGTAATGTGAGTACATGTGCGGTTCGGTGTGCGCGATAACTACCTTCCAATGATGTTGCGTGAATCTCTTTCTCTCCATCTCGCTCCATCTCCGCTTTCGATCGTGCACACGCCGGACGGCCTGCAACCGAAGCTTATCTGCGGCGGTTCGGGGTAAGACACAACTTTTTCTTATGTAACGCAAAAGTCGTAAAAAGAGCAATTGTTAATTTGACTCCTGCAGGCAAACGGGCAAACGAGCAAACGATGGGAAATACGGGCGGAAAACGGAGCAGAAGTTGGCCACTGTGTGTTTGTGTGTTGGTGTGTGAAGCTCTGCAAAGAGAAAAGCCTTACACCACCGGGGTCGTCCCGTGTTTCGTGCGAGGGTGGATCGAGAGTGGATGGGAACGAGAGAGCGAGGCGAATGTGTGTGGCAAAGGCAGTATACATGAGATCGAGTTGCGTGTCTAGAGCAGACGGGGTTTTACGGTTGTTTAGTTAACAGTAACAGTGCGCGGGACTGTTTTCAGTCGGATTTTCGGGTGTGCGATAGGTTGCCTGTGGTCCCTTTTTTCCAGCCAAATCGGTACTGTCGATGGATGTTGCGTGTCGGGAAGGAGCCTCTGGGGCAGATGGGGAGAGATCCATTGTACAAAAGACTGGAAAGGAAAGGAAAAGTTGAGTTTTATTTCCATTCTCTACAGGCTCCGACTTTCTTTAGTTAGCTTCCTGCCCGGCGATAATGGTGAGTGGGCGCAATGTGGCGCAATGATCCGTTGGGTTGCGAAGGTGAAGGAAAGTTTCTCGTGGCGAAATTTTCTCACTTTTCACTTCTGTACGGTTTGGTGGAGTTAGGTGTGTGTTTTTTTTTTGTTTGGCGTTGAAAGTAACTTTACCGGCCAATTGAGCTACGCCGTCGCCATCGTCGAAAAGTGAAACGGCGACCACCACCTCAGCTCGGTGCCGGTCGGAAGTCGTAAGCGTTTCGGAAAGTTTTTGGCGCGCAACACCGTTTAACAGTTTTTGAGAGCCGGTGTTTGTTGCGTTTGACTGGTGCGGAGACTATAAATTTAGTCAGAAGGCAACTAATGTTTTTTTTTTATTATCAAAAGGCAGCAACAAAACCAGGTACGAGCGAGTCGAAGATGACTTGGCACCGGCCAAAAGAAAGCAGAACGTTTGAGAATTACGGTTGGTTTAATTTGTTGCATAAATTTTTAATTTTAATTTTCCATTTCTTTATCGTTCTTGTTCACTCGAGTTTGTGATTAAAGGCGAAAGTGTTGCGTGCGATTGAGAAATTAAAAAGAGTTTGTTCATTTTTCATAACTTTAATTACCTACCCCGTTTTCCGTTAGAGGAAAATATCAATCGGAACATAAAATTATCTTGAAAAATTTATGCTTTTACCATTTTTTATGCTTGTGGTGCTGTTCAAGCAAATTCGCTGAAAGCATAACCGTATGTTTTCATCCAAAAACAGCAGTCAAAGCGCGCACATTATTCTGGAAACGAGCCAAGAATAAAAATAAGGACTTTAACCTTCAGGCGAGACTAGCGGGCATAATGGTGTGTAGGTCGTGCCGTACCCGGTGGGACCCAGTTGGTTCCAATACTTTGCCATCATTTGCCCGAAAACCGATCGCAATCGTGCGCGGGTGGTGGCCCTGGTGGGCGGTGTGGTAAGGAAGGAAAACCCAACTAATTGCTTGCTGGCACGTGATGTTTCTATCCAATAAGCCTAAATCAGAAACGCTTGGGCAATTCCGTATGCGTACGCTTAGACGTTTTTTGTTGTTTGAGCGTACGTGTGTACGTGTGGGTGTGTATTGGCGCAAGTGGGTGGGTGTTGTTTTGCGAGATTGTTGGTACAATTCTCCACCAAAATATAAGTATGATGAGGTCTTTCTAAGCATCATAAAAGTGTGTGTGTGTTATGTCTGAGAGATGATGTTGCGTGTACGTGTGTTTGTGTGTGTGTGTTCGGTGGGGAAAAATTGTCTACCAGGCTCTGCCCCAGTGTATGTACGATGGTGCGGTGTGGATAGGCGAGACGACCGAGGGTTGGGGTTTATGGCAAAGAACAAATACCCCGGCCCTCCAATTGAGAGGATAATGACGAAATCGAATCATGCTCGTGTCGGTGCCATTAAGGAGGCAAAAGTGTGCTGTCCTCTGACAGTTATGTAAGCTGCTCAAGTAAAGGAATGGGCACACATCATTTGGAAGAGGAGACAATGGTCGGGAGGAGAGTGGCGGGGTGGGGTGGGGTGTGGGCGAAGATGTTTTGGTCTCGGTCGTGCGCGGGGACCATGCTGCCTAACGGTGCTGTAGGGGTGATTTGTTCGGGTCCGGGCGATCGTTACCGCACCGTACAGCACAGTTGGGGCTGGATGTTTGTTTCCGTATTTAGTGTTTTATTGAAGGACAAATTTGGTTTTATGGGGCGCTATTCCGTGCGGTTTCCTAGGAGCGTTTGTGTGTTTAAGGGAGGGAACTGGTGCACTGTACATTCGGTGGGTGATTAATCTGGTCGGAAGGATTATGATTCATGGAACTGTGTTTGCTTACAATAAGTACCGACGGAAAGTGTGGGCAACCAGGCGCCTCCATTTGGAAGTGACCATGCGTTTTGCATTGAAGGGCACCAGGCGCCTCCATTATGGAATATATTATTTCGGGAATTAAAGTTTTGGGGAAAATGTAGTAAAAGAAGTGCTGTATAGATTTAATAATATTTTATTTACATTGTTCGTTGATTTGTTCAATCAGTCATTGTCATCTACTTATTACCAATTTCATATGTAATATTTTATGAAAAAATCAGGAAACGTGTTTTTAGTGTCGATTTTTGAGATAAAAATTCACATCCGAGAAATAAATGAGAACAGAATGAATTCAGATTTTTTATACCAATTTTATTCACACGAAAATACGGTCGTCATATTTGACGGCATATAGTTACACACATTCAAAAAAAACTAACAATAGTTTTAAAACACTGTAAATTCACTTGAAATAATTGTTATTGAAATCATTCTTGATTGGATTGAACTTGTTTCTTTTGCAATCAGAAAAATAAATGGAAAATTTAAATAGGCCTCAATAAAACCTTATCAAACTACTGTTTTATAGACAAAATGTTCAAGTTTTCCATCAATTAGTCAATCGAACATATTGATCAATCCATTTTAGGATAATCATCAGTAATAACACCGGTCAAGTGACGAATGAGCTCCGAAGCGAGCAAATGACGTCTTTTAGCGTCATCCAACTGCCGCCTCATGTGCCTAATGAGCCAGTAAAATGGCGGAACCTGGTATACTTTGTGACACGAATCAAAAAGTACCTTTGGTACGAATTACCGTCCTACCACAGTTTGGAGGTGTTGCAGGCATGGAATCGCTGCTGCGCTAGTGTTTGTGGCAGTGGCAGCCTTTACTACACGCGAAACCATGACTGAAACCGGTGGCAGCTGTCAATTATCATTTAGCGGAACAAAAGTGTAATCAGTTGGAGCGGGCACTCGTGGTCGGGCCCTACGTAGCATAGCCGTTGCATGATTGCGACTCTATGCATGTTGCAACCCGTATCGGTAATGGTTTGGAGGATCAGCTGCTCGGGTTACGGGAAAGCCATGGCATCCGTAACGCTGAAGCACCAGCTAACCCAAATGTATGGGCGGTATGTGTGCATGTATGTAGCAAGTGTTTCGTGCCGATGGGTCCTGTGCAATGGAAAGTACATTCTGCGCTCGGCCGATGAGTGATCCGATCTCGCTGGTGCGAAGGAACACTCTCGAGGCGCGAACACGCCGCTTCCAACATCATTATGCATAACGGCCATCGTTCGCCATAACCATCGTCATTGACCGTGCCGGGACACCCGTATCGATATGTGGCGGGTCGATGGGCGATAAACATTTAGATGACGATCATCAGCGCTAAAGCGCGCCGCAATCAAACGTGCATTTTCCGAAAGGGCGTATTATGGGTTAGAAACCAAGGTTCTGGTGGATGGAGCGGGCTGGGCGTTGGTTCAGTTTGGCCAGAAAGCATCGATAACATATGCCGATGGTCGATAGAACTTGATGGCAAACATATTTTATGCGATACAGATGATTTTGATAATGATAGGGTGGTGCAATTTGCCGGAGCCACCGATGGGCGTGCTTGGTAAAACGTTCATTTGCATACTTTGCTTAAGAGAGGGATTCTTTCGTTAACGATTTCGTTGGTACCGTCCCGAGAGTTTGGTGAGTGCTTTGTTTGCGAGTTTAATTTGTTCAAGAGTGCACGAAATATTTAGCATCAGAGTAGATCATGTGATGTATCCTTAAATGATTATCTCTCTGATCCGAATGTTTCTTTAAATACATCATATACAAGGTGAAATGAAACTACTGAAATAATGTCGGAAATAATATCAAATTTTAAAATCAATATAGATTTGTTCGCATATGATTCTTTTGGTATGAGCCATGGCCTTTAGGCAGCCCGCTGGTATAGGTGTGACTTTTCTTTGTAAAATATCTCAGACACAATTTTCCAAACGATTTGATTTTGGATGCCATTGTGGGGTGAAACTGTAGTGAAAAATTTCATTTTGTAATTGTTGCTGGGTGCGATGTGGCTAATTCCTGTTGGAATGTCCAAGATCTATGGTTCAAAGGTGTGTGTGTCCAGGACTCAATATTTTCACGATAGATTTGTGCATTTATTTTGACCACCATGACCAGTTACAGTTCAGGTGGCCAACGGAATTTGCTATTAAAAAAAACTGCAGGATTAGTAGTTCTTTTTTTGTTCACAAAATACTTTTTGCGCTTGTGGACTATATCATGATATGCCACAGTAATAAATGTGATGGCTATCATACGAGCGTTTCAGCAAGGAGTCTCACTTTGTATTGTTAAGCATAGGGAGGCAATGTTATAACTTAACTTCCCATCGGTCTTTGTACATTAACACCGGTGGTATCGAATTCTAAACAAACAACGGTTGAATTACAGGAAGCATTAGCTGGCCGTGGGTAATCGTAACTAATTTTAGAGCTACTACCCTAAGGTCATCACTTACCCTTCAACCTTTATCAGCAAACGTATGGGAATGGGAACGGATAGCCGACAACACATCGTAACCATAGGTCAAACTAGCACGCTACAACCCTCTTGTGAGATAGGTCTCTAGGAAGCGCCATTGTGCTGCTGTTACTGGCATCGTCGTTAAGTTTATCCGGGGTTTTATAGCGTGAGCTATCGTCGTTGCTGTCCAACCAAGACGAAACCATTTGACGCAGCTGGGCTGTAAAGGTGGCCGCTTGGCCGGTCTGGTCTTAGCGGCGGGTCGGCAATCCAAACGGGATCTGGGATGCATAAATGCGGCAGGATACGCCCCGGTTTGTCGAGCTAATGTTTTATGTTGGCTGTAAAAGGTGGCGTAAGAGGTTGTGAAAATAAAATAGGAAGCTATTATTTCGTTTCGCCCTCTGTTATTATATAAAATGGCCAATGGCGTTTGTCGATCTAATGGCTAATTTCGTTACAATAATAAACCTGGAAGAGCATAGTTGTAACATAGCTAAGATAATTTCTATGACACTCATTTTGGTGGAGGATCCTAGTAATATGCTCCATAAATGAATAGGAATTAAATAAAATAAATGTTCAATATAATTTGTGTCTCAACATTCTTCAATTTTCAAAATACTAGACAAATTAATCAAAACTGTCTTATTGAATTGTTTTAATTTTTAAATTTTTTGCAAAATATCAAATTTCCTTTTTTATTCAAAATATCAATTATTTTCGACCAGGTTTTATACCATAGTAAAAGATACTTAATTGTTATTTTATTTTGCAGTATACAATATATTATATGAGTCTTCATATTTAAATTATGACGTGCTGCTTTTCTTGCTTTTTCTTGCTCATGTAAGGAAAGCATAATTGCTTGTATGAATGAATCTGTTGTTTTGTAAGCCTGCTGCAACAAACTCAGAAATCGTTCACGGTCTCGCGCCGTCGTCAGTCAATCCGTTATCCCGGCCTTGTTGGCGGACGCCTCTACCCCATCTTCCCACCTCAGCTTGGGCCTACCACGCCTGTCCATGTGGACGGCCTTAGAGAAATCTGTTGCTTAGGTTGGAAAAAATTTTCTGATTGATAAAATATAACCTAAAAAAATGAATCGACATTTTTTACTTTTGTTTAAAGATTGTAAAATATCTTCAACGTTAGTTCCATATTTTGTAAACTACGAATTTCAAAGTGTGTTACTCTTTGTTTTGTAAGCATGATTTTTAACATTTATTTTAATTGAGATTTAGGTATAAGACAATCAAACATTAGATAAAATATTAGTATAAGTTTTCATAAAATTAAATAAAAGAAAGCTGACCGTTTTAACAAAAAAACAAATGTAATGTAAAAGTAATCATTAAATGTCAAATTTTAAAATATTTAACAACATGATTTAAAAACTTTTCGGGAATAGTTCCGAGTTATCGGGAAATTCAGATATAACACATATAACCCATAAGAAAAACCTACTATGATACTATAGCAATCATCTTAACATAACGCTTGTTTTTCACCCAGAAACATTATAATGGAAAATGGATAGAATAAATTTTTAAACACCACTTTAACAAAATGAAATCTCAATCCCACAGGGATGTGGCTGTGAATTTATTCTCCATTGAAATAACCTTTACCAGTACTACTGCTCACCGGAGTGCAAACATTTCACGTTCCGTCGTCGCGACTGCATGCATGTTCGTCAGTGGCAAGCGAATGGAACGCGTTTTCGGTTTCTTGAAATGGATATAAATCTTTTGGTATTTTGCACGGATTTACCGTTAACCTCGACGTGAGCAAACAATTCGCGCGCAAGAGAAATCGCCCCCAGCACAGAGCATAAATGTACTCACACACACACACACTAACGCATTTGCTGGGCAAGTCACCGTAGCTGTGTGCAGCGTTCTGTCACTGTTGTTTTTCAGGTTTTGTTTCCAGCGTGCACCTTGTTGCTGGAGCGTCGTAGCTGTACCGCCATGACTGCTTGTGCATAATTTATTCACGTCACTCAGTCGTGCAGGAGAGGAGAAGGACTCAGGACCGTTTTCCTTCTCGCCTATGCTCACACATTCACGCAGTCCATCCCTGTAGTTTCTGTCGCGGGGCCCGTCTGTTCTACTTTAGCACACCTGTTTGCTTTAGGAACGTAGGCGAACCATCGAGAGACGTTTCTTGATTTTTGTCTTAGCCACTACTAATCTTGTTTTGAAAGCACAAAAACCGACAGATGAACTAAAGTGTTTAGTTTAGAGCACGCATCCTTTAGCAGACACTTGTTGAGATTCGTCTTCGTAAGGAAGGTATGAGCTTGTGAACTTGAAGTGCATCTACAGCAAGGGATGCATTGGAGAAATTTGTAGCTGTCATCGAAATATTTGAAGCTGTCATCTTTTAAAGTGCGAGATGAAAGTGTAATGTTTTACAACATAGTTGGCACGCTACGTTTGTCACCACGAGATCCTGACAAAAGATTGTGAAAGCCACAAGTGAATGAAACCGATTGCTGCAGATGTTATCTGGAGGCTTGCCACCCGCCGAATGCTTGGTGAAGTTGAGCCTTGGCTTTTGAACACACACGATCACCTTGACGTAGAACGCAAGAGTCGCGCAAATTTACATACAACTTGCCGCTGGGGATAAACGGAAAACAGGAGATGCAAACACATAGGATCTTCTCCCACGCACTGCTTATGATGGTTCACTGTTCTTGTACTCAATTTCATCCAAGAACAAGAACGGTGTGGTGCTTTCCGGTAACACTGTACAAGCGTGTTGTGCAGACTGCATACACATGGGTAAGCGGCTTTTGGTACTGCAGCATAATGTTTCACCGATGGAACGTCGTGTGTGTGCTGCTTAGTGTGAACGCGTTATGATGAAGTGTAAATGAAGTGCTGAATGGTCGCCTTTCGCACTTTCCGCGAGTTTAAGGAGGATGTGGAAATGCTGTCAGCCGAAACCAAGTGCGAAGGCCTTGCCAAGCTATGCCATGTCACTCCACTGAGATGGATGAAGATAATTTAGAAAGTCGACGACGAGACGTTTTAAAGACGTTTTGTAATTACTTTCCAGGTTAGTTATCGCGCAAGACTATGTTCTTGAAAGGAAACGCAACGGTTAGTGAATGTGTATGGTATTATCCAAAGCGCGTTTCTATCTTACAGCTTAACACACTTTACACCAACATGAAATTAGAGCAAGCCTGGTATCCCTGGTTAAACCAATACCATCACCTCGAAAATTGAACAGGCTAGAAGGAAAAAGTGACAATATCTATTCTGATTGCAAAGATGCAAAATCAACTCTTCTGAACTGCTTAGAGTAATTAAGACGAAAGGCTTCAACTAAGCCTTCATTTCCGAATTTACCATGATTAACCAGGAATAAATTATATGATTAGAATTATTGTGCTTGCGATTCTAACATTTACGTTTCAAATTTTTAGAGGCCATTTCCTTATTTTATCTAACTAGTTATACGTTTTTTACGTTATCTATGTTGCTTAAGAAGGACTGTTTTGAATGATGTGATTAGCGCTGTTTTTTTTTTTTACTAAATTTTAGTTAGAGATGAGAATAATCACTCTTTTCAGTGATTTAATTCAGACTGTGTGAGTTACTGTTATGGTTTGAATACTTAAATCGCTCTTGAAAGATTCATAAAAAAAAACAGACTAGCGTCTCACTCTTCGAGGATTCAAAGCATTCACTCACCTTGCCGACTAGCGACTTACTCTGTGAGGATTCAAATCAATATCTCACTGTGAAGGATAGCTAATCAATCTTTAAGGATGCAAATCGTGGTAATAACTGATAGCGACAGTTTTGTAAACGTAGTTTGGCCTTCAATAATTTACGCCACAGAAGAATATGATAGTGTAGGCAGCATTGCAAAATAAATTCATAATTCGTGAAGCACTTCTTTACTTTTAAGAATGATTGTCATGAAATGATCTTCGAGGCATTAAATCGTACAAAATAAAAGGTTTTGCTAGTCGAAAAGGTGAGTGAATGATTTGAATTCTTATAGAGAGAGTCGTTGTT
>KB671837.1:7570-54136 GCA_000349105.1 Anopheles epiroticus | reverse complement strand
TATAGTTCATGGATAATGATTTTGATTTGTTTTTATGTTCCGGGATGTAATAACTACATTCATAAAGAATATAATTTAAGTTTGGTATTCATATTACATGTTTTGATTTCATGCAGAAAAATAACAGCGTAGATGTTAAGTATTATAATTTTTTTTCTGAAAGATAATGTCAGAATCAACACACACCCAAATAGAGTCATCGTTATAAAAAAATCACATAAAACACTATTTGTTCTTTTTAGTAAGTATTGTTATCAAATCAATAGGGCTCTGCAGTTTATAGAATATATAGAAGCAGATGCAAAAAAATACGAAGAACATCGCACGCTAGGGTGTGCGTACATGGAAAACGTAAAACAATTTTCAGAAGCACCTTCTAATAATTTTATTCATTAATATCTGTTTGCTTTGCATTAGCACTCAAAACTTCCTCGAAAGTCATGCTCTAACCACTGTACAGACAAATAAGACGTAGAACATAAGACCACCACCACATCCTCCCATCCAGGGTTGGCTTGCCGGCATTCCTACGCGATTTATTCCATCTTGACTTGCTCGGTCGATTTGACCCAATCAGCAAAACGATAGAAGAGCGATTCGTTAAAACATTGGTAGCAAAGAGCGACCGAATTCATTCGGTAGCGTTCAACTGACAGTGTCGTCGGTGGAGCGGTCCTTTCGATAAAGAAACCATCTGTTCCTTTTTTGTACACTCCTTGTGCCGGTCGCAAATGGTGTGAGTGTGCAGATAAATTTTTCTATCTCTGCGTCGAAATCGTAGCTTTGGGTTTTTGTGGTTCGGAAAGGCAAATGGGAGGCCGCTAAGAGAAGGGGTGTACGGGAGACAACGAGAATCCTTCCGGTGCTAACGACGTTATCGTTTTCTACCTGATCTGCCAGCTCGCATACACACCCGCCGGTAGAGCGTAGAGGAGACGTGGCTTGTTGATGGAACACCCCGCCAGTCGGTGAGACAAAAACCGAAATCACGGGCGGGGTGGGGCAAAAACACAGGCCCCCGGAATCACGGATAATGGTTTGAATATGTATTTTGTGGCAAATGCGAACCAGCTTCCGCGCACACACCGATGAAACGGGCTGAGCGAGGACGACACGTTTCTGAGCTCGAGTGCAGGAGAAAGCAAAGCCCGGCCACTATCGGTGTTGTCCGTGTACTGACTGCTGGTGGTCCATACCTGTTTTTGACATTGTCAGCGCCGGCTCCGTGAGATAAGATAGTGTGGGTGGATGACACAAAAAATCTGATCCGTTTCACGTGTCTTTTATCCACACGTTGGCATGGGTAAGGTGACTCTGTTGAATATGCAACCAGCCGCCAGGTGACGTGGAGCTGATACCACGGGAGAGTGGTGGTGATGGGTGGCACGCGGAGACCATCGTTATAGGTCAGAATTTTTCCTTGCGGTCCTTCCCGCAACCTGGAAGGGAAGGGAGCGTGCGAAAGTGACTCGGTGTCGAGTGAGTCGTCCTTCTCACCGATTTCTGCAATCGAAAGGTGAATTGGGAAGAGATTAGCATAGACATGAGACTCGTTGAGCGCCGCCGGTGGCTGCGGTTGATCGTGTGTAATAGAATCGATGCCATATCGCATGCATAGTCATGGTGTAGACGGCGCTGGTCTTAGATGTGGTACGGACCAAAACCGCATAGAACACGGGGCGTAAAATCAACGCATCAATTCGTAGTCGGGGTACGATTTGGAATCAATCAGCTTGCCTGTCGTGCTTCTTCGCCGATGTACCAAGGACAGTTTGAAGCACACGAGGCGAGAACGGTGTACGCACATTAACAAAATCATGTTAATGCCATCGGAAGACGTATTGATGAGAATGATGATGATGCCAATCGACTGAGTGCATAATGGTTTGCAGGTTGGTTCAAGCACAAACGCCCGTCACCTATGGACGATTTATGAAGATTTATAGATCAACAGTTTTGAGTTGCATAAACACCTGATCTTTCCGGGTATTTGTACCCTTTTGAGTTCGTTTAATCATTGAGAATATGTTATATTCCTAGCATTTCTTTAACGTTTATGTAGAAGTTTGTGAATAAAAACTTTATTTTTTAGCATTTGACACAGTTTGAAGTTTTATGCAAATGCTTGCTATAGAAGTTTTATCAAGTAAATATAGAGTGGGAATTTTCATAACAATAGCATGTATGAATTCATTCCATATTTTTTATTTTTTCAGTATTGATTCTACACTATTTCAAGCTTTTTTGTTAATTATGTTTATAGTAGGAGTTTTATTTTGTTATAAATAGAGACTTATAAAGCAAGAAAATGGTGAAAATGTAAAAGTTGTGAAAAAATATTTTTTAGTCAGGCACCTGGCATTGCCACTATTAGGCGAATCTTAGCCTGACGACCTGACGAATCTTTATAAAAATAAAACATAAATTGCCAAAAACTTGCAAGGCTTTAGAATTTTAGAATTTAAAAAGAAAATTTTAAATATTGAGCCAAACATAATTAAAATAATACCTAATACCTCGTCAGCTTACTATAGCTAGCTACTCAACTTCCAATGTCTGCCATTAGTCAGTTTTACAGTTTTCTATTCTTTACCGTAATTCTATTGTAGTACTTTTGCTGAACTTTTGTTGCTGTAATCCTCTTAGGAAATGTAAAATAATATTTACGAAGCAATCATGCACCCAATTATCTCTACATGACCTCACAAATTGTGGCCCTTTTCAAACAGCACACTTTCATAACATAATCGTTGGACAAACAGTACCACCTTCACAGCCACACTGCACTTCGGAACACCATTATTCCAACGTTGCGTGACTCAACACCTTGCTGCACCTGGACGGAACCAACGGATAGCCGATGGATGGTGGAGTCTTTGTTTGGAGTGTCGGTGCTCTATCTCTCAATTCTACAAACTCTCCCTACTGTCGACCGACCTGTGTCCCGCAACTAGTTGAACACGTCCAATGAATGGTTGAGAAAAGTCATCGCGTCATCGGTCTGAAGTCTCTGGTATGGGGTTCTGGACGATCTAGACCGCCACAGTTTAACACACTAACCACACAGCAAAAGGCAACACCGGAAGTTGTGGACTTTTCTGCGACCGCCAAGCGCGACAGAAGACGTCGTCCATTCGGCCAGAGACCTTTCGAGTAGGGGCAGATAAACATTTTAAGTAGAAACAAGTGGTGGCAGCAATTTTCACGCCCCTTCGGATGTCACGCCTTCAACACACAGGCGGACAGCGTTCCCAACTGGTCGAGACCGTGCATGGTGACCGGGCGTGGTGTTTGGCTGTTCATTGCCAACTGACCCCTGATAGCATCTCGAAGTGAAGTGTCATCCCGATGCCGTCCGCCGTCCGGAGTTCTGCTGATGATGGTGCTTTTCGTTCTTCCTTCCGTTCGACAGTCCGTTTGCTGCTCAATTTGTACCGTGATCGTCGTAAATCGTGGGCTCGATGCCTCCGGGTGTCGCTTTTAGTTTATTTTGCCTTGCATTTCTACAAAAGAAAATCTTCATCGTGGGATGCTGTTTGCTGGTAGGAATGTGTTTGTGTGTGTGTGTGTCTGTATGCGTGCTGTCGAGTTTTGTATCTCTCTACCGTTGAATGGTTTCCGAACGATGTCCGCTGGGCAATGACGGTGCTAAGCATGAGTAGCATAAATATTTTCAATAAACTTAAAAGCATTCAAGAGTAAAAAGACGATCCAGGCTGACTGGTTGGCTGGTTGGGCTGGTGTCCATTTTCACCTTTTCCCTTATTTCCCTTGAACTCGATCAACTCGAAATGGCGAAAGTGTGACTTCTGTTCATCCAGTCGGAAGCGTCAGCATGTCGCTTGAGTTTCCGGAAAAGTCTCCCTTTTTGTGATGAGAGTGTCACAGTTTCTCTGTTCCGGAAATGACGATTCACTCCAGTGACGCTCGGGATGGATTTTCTTGGGAAGTGTGCCCTTGTGGTCCAAAGCTTAGGCCAGCGCTAGTGCCTCTAGTTCGGTCGGTTAGCTACGGCTAATGATGGTGCGCTTCTTGGATCACCCATTTCCAGGAAGGGTTTGAGGTGTCTTCTCTGCTTCGGTCATCAAAAATCCGAATTCAGAATTCAGTCAGTGGAGAGTAAGCTGGTAAGCTTTCCTGAACTGTGAGCCATGCCATCCGTTTTCATGGCTGATTTCTTCTCTCCCAGTGCTTCCCTAGCAGGCCGTCCCTCTGATGTGCGCTGTGATGTGTGTTTCGGTAGCTTGTGTACCTGAGGAAAAAAAGTTGTACATAATGTCACGGTCAGTGGGATTGGGATGGCGGCGTGTGTGCATGGCCGCCATGATCTCAGGTGTCCAATAAATTTCAGTTTTCTGCCCCCGAAAAAGGGTTTGATGTCCGTGTGTGTCCGTCCGTCACGTCTCGTGTGGATAATTTCGGCACCGTCGAGCGCAAAACCCCTGACGGAGGTTGCCAGACCGTTGGTCATGCAAACGAGCACAGCCGCTTTTCCGTTCCATTTGATAGGAAGTTCGGACCAAGGCATTTGCCCCATAACCCGTACGTCCGGATCCATATTTGGTCAGTATCCTGCCGGTTGGCGACCTCGCCGGTGCGCATGAATAAATCATGGCCTAAACAAAAAGAACCATTTTTCATCAGCAATCCTCCCGGACGGTGAGGCAAAACTCGTGGGCTTTTCCACGGTTCTGAATGACTGATGCGTCTTTCGGTTGAGCTTTTGGACGGGGCTCGCATATTTCCGGGCAGTCCAGGGACCAGCAGATCCAGCGAGCTGAGGTTGCGTTTTTTTTGCGGGTACGGTGTGTGTGTGTGTGTGGATTTGGACACTACGTGAAATTAAAATCCCACAAATTTGAAACTTGCAAATGGTAGCAGAATTAATGGGAGCTATTTGAAGGGACAAATGGCGCAACAAGACGGACAGAAACGATTTGGAAATTTAGGCGTTTTGGCGCAGTTACTTTTTGTGGCATCATTACACAATGTTTCTCGCTAATGGAAGGGAATGATTTGCCTCGCATGTTTTTTTTGTTGTGGGGTCTTTAAATTTATGTACCAAAAACACTGCTCTGCAGCACTAAGATAAAAAAACTGGGTTTATAAAATCCTCAATTCGTATACTTATTATAAAAAACGTTAACAAACTCCATCTCTAAATGTCCTCAACAATCCCACCCGAGCAAAGTCCCGTCACGTCCACCGTGCAGTTTTGATGATCGATTCACTCTTGCCTTCTGTTGACAAAGTTTGGTAAAAGTCGACTTCATCCGAAGCTGTTTAATTTAGCTCTCAAATAGGATTAGACCAGGAATTTACGGACGGCATCATCTAACGGGCGTCAAAAGCGTGCTTTTTAGGGATTTATCTAGTGTGCTTAATGAGAGGGATGAGGTAAATGGGCCCTTTCCCACCACCTCGCTGCCGGGCCTGGTCCGAACCGCTTTCCGTTGCGTGAAGGCTGAACGAACCAGGCCAGCCAGTCAGCCAAGAGCGAGCCGCCAGCTGAGAATAGGCCGATGAAAACGTGTTGTGTCGTTGCTGGCGGGATTTATCGTGTGGCGTAATTAAAAGAAAATTGGATTTTAAATTAATCTTCCGCAAAACAATTTATTGTTTGTAGAGGCTGCGGCGGATTGCTCGTGCCGCTGTCTTTGCTGCCTGTGTGAGAGGATGGGTTAAATCGTTTTTCTTGTAATATATTTGCAGTGTCAGATGTCGGTATGGAAGTGGTTTGGGAAACTAGAAAATGTGTGTTTTACTTAAAACTTTATATTATTTTTAATAAAACCAGTTAAGTATTTCTAATTCATTTGAAATGTGTTGAATTCGTGAGCGAGCTGTTCAGCGCAATACATTTTGTTTGATGGCTTTCGTATGGATTCAATATAAAACAAAATGACTATATACTTTATTTCACTACACTACACTACACATTTGTTCTATTTCAATTTCATTTTTTTTCGAGAATTCACAGTTTAATGTTTGCTTATTAATTCTCATATTTGTATTATTTTCAGGGAGGCGAAATCGTGCAGGAGACAATAACGTCCAGTGTTGGGGATGAGACATGCACACTAGAATTCCAGCGAAGTGATGGAACGCTTATAACCGAGCTGATTGACTTCAAAAGTGTAAGTTGCCTGCTTAAATTCAATGTTTTGGCAAGTTTAACACAAAAGGAACTTATATAATGTTATTACGAAGGGGGTTGCATATTTCTTGAAATGGCCTATAATGACTTCATGTAAAAACTACATCGTAAGCTGTATGAAGTATCTCGGTATGCATGTTTAGGGAAATATAACCGCTTTAGAGCCATAAATGAACACTACAGAGTGATCTTTTGATTTCAGATCGTATTATAAATCGTATTATTATATTGTTCTCGATTTAATCTACCAAAAATTCAATCCAGTTGCCTTGTGATATTGTCATCAACTGGCTTTTCTGAGGTCTTTAGCTATTCCCAACGATAGTTCCCACTGTACGAGTAAATCTGGGTTTTGTGGTATGTCTATTTTTGTGTCTAGAGCGTACCATGCGGAACCTTGATTTGTTTTGGAGTTTAGTTTTTTTTTCCTCCAATGGTAGCAATATGTCGACGAAAGCGTGATGTGATAAGAGAACCAGCATTGCAATCCGCACTGCAGTGCTACCTGATGCAAATGTGCTCGTATGCCGCTGAAACGTCCGTAGCCGAAGGCAACCAACAGGAATGAGCTCCTTCCGTTTCAGCGCTGACAGTATGTTTTTTTCTTTTCTTGACTTTAGCTCATTTTAATTTTTGTTGACAACGGCACATCCACAGATAGATCAATATCCGCAACCATGTCAAACACTCTGCGTCATGCTGTCGCACAACCGCTCGCCCGAGCTTTCCCCTCTCCAGAACATTCTCGGGAGTCTACCTCGCCCGTTTGGATAGAACTGTGAAGGTAAAAAGAATCGGACGTACGGTGTGTTGTTTAACGGTTTTCGTGATTTCTTCCGGTCCGTCCCAGGCAGTATGCTGGCACATTAAGCTCGTGCTGCTGCGGAGTTAAATAACCTAAATCGTAACCCACCTTCTCGGTGTTGAGCAAACATCAACCCACCATGGCGATGACGACAGCGACGACGACGACGTCGACGATGCCGACAGCGATGATGATGTAGAGGCCAGGCGACCGGTAGGCGAAGGTCCGTCGTCCTAGTTTCCGGTTGCTCGCCGCTCGAATGGTGCGCCAGTCGTCTGCCGCTAGATTGACATTTTAATGGCAGAAGTCTGTTTGCGCGAGAACGTAACGGTGTGTGTGTGTGTGTGTGTGTATTTTTTGTTGCATTCCATGTTTAAAAACAGAAATCTGAGTGACGGCGGGCACATTGTTGATGTAGGTGTAGGGTGAACGTGTGTCGTATTTTTGTGTCAAACTAATTGTGTTTAGCTGTGTCTCTGTAGGGACGACACACTCGTAATTCAATTTCACTGGTTGGATTGCAGTGGAACTAGATTGATATAAAGCCAATTTTAGAGAGTGCAAAAATGTCATTCTTTTGGTGGAAGTGTGAGCGTATATGTGCATGTTTCGAACGGAAATGGGATTAGTTGGACATTATTAATGAGGATACTGTGGATAACATGCTGGCCGTCATGTCTCCGGTCGGTAGTTGATTTCGCTCTTCATGGGACTATCTTTTTTACTTTTTTTTTGGGGCGGTTAACTCAACATTTTAGGAACAACCATAAAACACGTTGCAAAAATTTGAAAAATAGAACTTTTAATTATAAACACTAAAACAATTTATTCCTGTTGTGGAAAGCTATAAATCTGCAAACGAATAAAAATACGACACAAAACGCACAAAAGATTAAGCAGAAAAAGTAAACAAAAGAATAAAAAGAAGAAAAAATAACAGAGAAAAGTAATAACAGGCACACAAAAAAACATGGAAGTATTACGAGTTTTACCTCATGTTTAAGCATTTTCTTTTCAGAGGACGAGCACATTAGTCAAGGTAGAGGGAGTTGGCTGTTTTCATAACTACTTTTTATTTAAAGACAATTGGCTCTTTAATATTTGTCATCGCAAATACATTTAAAAGTGGGAAAAACATTTATAAAAATAAAAAAAGTTCTAGATATCAATAAGGTATTACATTTTTTAGTTTAATAAAACAGCTACCTTGCAAAGTACATGGAATAGTTCTATAAATTAACTGTATACTTTTGCAAAGTAGTTTGTAGGTAGAGTATTAATTTTAAAATCAATATCCTTTTAGGTCTTTGCTAAACATTGTCGTTCTTATTACGATAAAATCATGAAATAAAAAAGGATCAGAAAAATTGTTTTCAATAAATTCCATATTTTTTTCTTTAAAATGACATAATACATTATACAGTTTAATAATTTATGCTGTCACATTTCTTTACTTAAATTAAAGTTTGTAGTACAAGTACATTCTCTATAGTCCGTTGAATTCAGTTCTGTCGAACTAGTCGAAAGTATCGATAAAACAATTGCACAAACTCAAAAAGAAAGAACTGTGTTCAGAACATCAAAGAATCTTTCTGCTTAGACAACAGTTTGCCGATTGCAGAGGCAGCGTAGAGCGACAAAAAAATCATCACAAAAAAATAACCAGTCGAACAAAACATCAAAGTTTCACTGTGCTGCAGCAGCCTGCAAGTGCAGCAGAGAGCACTGGTGAGAAACAATTCGTTTGGCAAAGAAACAAATCTCCACTGCGCACAGGTGAACGGCATTTCCGGCGAGATTTAACGGTGAACACTGCAATAAGCGAATGGTTTCGAACACGCGCCGTTGGGGGGGCATTTCGCAAAACGTCGATAAAAATATGTCGCTTAATGGTGGAGTAAGAAAAAAGTGGTCGTAGAGTTTGTTCCGTTTTTTTCCTGTTTCGATGTTTGCCTCGCCACTGGAAACGATCAATCTTTCTGTTTGATGTAGTTGTGTTTGACCGTGCTGCGATGCGTTTTTCGTAGCTGCTTGGAGCTGCATGTTCACGGTTGCAAAGTTTTCCCCCGTGCCGGCCAATACGGCGGAGTTAACTATTTCTTTTATACGCTCCGACATGTTCTAGTGTAGTGCTACGAGTAAAGTTTTTGCCTCATTTGCTACAGAAGCATGACCTGTGCATGCCGGTAGAGAATGTTAGCTTCCGTTCCTTCCATCTTTGCTTACAATGGCTGCGTGCCTTACCTGCTGGGAAATAGAATCATCGAACGATAGCAGACGTGTTCCGCCGGCCAATCAGTTGCAGGCGCGCTCGCGTTATTCGTTCGGAGCGTGGGTACAATATCTTGCAGAAGGTATCACTGGCAAGAAGCTTTCCCATCTGCTCTCTTAGTTTTCCACCCACATTCTTATTAAAAAAGCTACAAACAAACGAACTGGAAGAACCTAGAGAGGACTAGCGATCCATCTGCTAATGTTCCGCACCGGTAGCAGAACTCCTGCAAACGATATCCGGTCGAGATTAGTTGCGGATGGCTACGGCTGACAGCTTTCCGCCAATCGGTGGATCGTGCACATCGTTCACATTTGCCTGTCTGGCGGACATGGCTTCCACCGACGCACGGACGGAATTCGCCGGGAAAATCCATTGATCGTCAGCTCTAACCGTGTGTGTCGTCTGTGTGTGTGGGAGTTTGCCTCCTTCTCCGTTCATTTAGTTCGAGCCTAAGGCTTTCACTATTTGTGGATAATCATTTGATATTATCGCTCCGTGTGCCGACACCTGTTGCACCGGGCCGTGGATGGTCGATTGATCTGGGGTAGAGGATTGCCTATGTGGGAAGAATTTCCGCGAAATGTCCACGGTAACCTATCGTTCCCGAGGGGGCCTCGGCCTATGCACGTTCTTTTGGTCTGTGACCGGCTGTGGGGATCAAGTTGTTTCAAGGATTTTTTGGCGTACGAGCGTGAGCGGAATCTGAAAGGTACCTCCGCATTGCAACAATTTTTTGTTTTGGTAGACGTGTGTGGGTCGTGGCAGTGGCAAGCATGCAGCAGGAACACGCGAATGTGGCTCGCAGTTTTGGGTGGAAGTTGTTTTCGTGCATCGCTTAATGAAGTCGTTCCGGTGGTACACGTTGTGAACTGGTTGGGGGTTGACAGGAGCGCTGGAAGAACGATGGCAACGATCGTTCGTACCTAATGAAGAAAAGTAAAATGATTGACTTCGTGCTTTCCTTCCTTCCGGTTAGGTCGGTTTTGCAGTGGTGGTTTTAATTTATGCTGCCCGTTTCGAGCGGACGTTTCAATATTAATTGTTTCCCACCGAGCTTCCTTGTAGGATTGATAAGATAACCGATGTAACATACTTATAGGAAGCCGTTTTGTGGTTAGAAACATGTGTGTTTTTTTAACGCAATAATGCTCTTATAACCTTCCTAAGTGATGATTTATTTGATGAAATAAATCAGAAAAAATACTTCCCTTTAGCGAGTCCCGTTGAGAGGCATTTCAATGCATTTATTTTAAATATCGAAATTTAAAGTACAAAAATTGGTGTATATAACACGTGTTCCGAAGCATTTTACAAATTACGCAAACTATGCTCAATTTATGTACCGGAGCTCGCCGCCATCCTTTATGCCTTACATTTGATAAGTGCTTGTCCTCCGGATGAATACGTATTTTTTACCGATAGCTTAAGCGCTGTTGAAGAGTTAAAATCCGTTAAGGCTTTTAAGAGCTCTGTGAAAGAGATATTGAAGGTCTTAAGCTCCCTGTTTGATAAGGCGTTCCGCATATCTCTAGTATGGCTGCCTGCTCATTGCGGTATTCCAGGGAATGAGAAGGCAGACCATTTGACCAAAAATGGTGCTTCGGAAGGGTCGTTCTTTGATAAGCCTATCCTTCCTCACGAGTTCCTGCGGGGGCCTCCCCAAGAGTTCTGCATGGCACGATGTCAGAGCTTGTTGGACACGGATGAACTCGGGAGGTACTCGATCACTCCTCACGTTTCTTTGAAGCCTTGGTTCCAACGCAAACATAAGGATCGGGCGTTCATTCAAATGATGTCTAGACTTAGGTCTAACCATTTCGCATTGGGCGCACATCTCCAGCGTATAGGACAGGCGTTCATTCGACTCCAAAGCATGTGGTTGCGTACTCAGATTTCACGACATGGACCATCTTCTATGGTCTTGTGTGGAATACGTGGCTGCTAGACCCTTATTGTTGGACGCAGTCGAGAGATTTGGAAGATCCCTGAACACCCCGAACCGGGATATTCTAGCTGGAGCCGACTGGGCTTTGTTCAAAAAAGCCGAGCGAATGGTTTACCGTGTGAATTCCCTCCCTTAGCCTCTTTGTGGTTAAAGGACACCGGACGATCGGGGTCGTTGTCGTGCGTTTTCCGTTTGCTAGCGTAGATCCGTGAATGTTATAGTGAGACTTTGATCTCTCATAGCATATCACGCGTCTCGTTATCGGGGTGTGAGCGCATGACAGCGACGGACGGTCGGACGGTGTCTGCTTGCTAGCAGAACTCCGAAGTCCCATCCCATTCCATTTGTTTGCGTTTGTGCTACATGTTGTACATCGTTTGTATGTGCGGAAGATGAATGTGTGTATGAACGAACGATTGAATGTGAAATGTGTATGGTGCAATGTCCACCCGACCAACGACAGAATCTCGCTGTCAGAATGAAGTTCTGGCAAAGAAGGAAATTCAAAGCGAAGGCAAACCAAGGATAAACCTAAAAAGCCAGAGTCGCCAACGGAGTGGCTTAAGCTTCGAAACGAGCCTGGAAAACTTTGAAGCCCCGAAACCACTACTAGAATGATACAGACCCTCACTGCAACCCGATACTTTCTAACGGAACCGAAATGGAATAACAAGTTCTGGAAAGACACAGACCCCCGCTACAAATAATGGATCCATGGAAAAGCGCTACAATGAACTCCCAACTAAAATAAATTGTTAACATTTAGATTTAAGCAATATGGCCTGGCCGTTATTACCCAATTATAATTAAAAGTACAAAAATAGAATTCATAGAATGTTTGGTGGCTCGATAGATGTTGTAAATAATGCTTAATTTAATTGCTATATTTATTTTGATTTATTATCATTATTTCCCTTGTATTTGTATTATTTATGAATAAATTTGTCATAACCTTTCTGCTTTTCATGTGACTGATCACCTTTAATAATGCTTTGTGCCCATGCACGGTAAAAGTTTGAATGATTGCTAAAAGTACTTTACTGGCGTTATCTTCTAACACCAAGCGTGTCCTTTTGACAAATAAATCAAGTCACACGAGGAAGTCTTCTGCCGACTTCCCACGGGGAACTTTTTATGACTTTGCAAACTCTCAACATTCCATGTTTGACTTTGTAAGAAGTTTTTTTTTGTTGAGCCAAAACGACGCAGGTTTTGTTTTATTTTTATCTTACTTCTTGTGTTTTTTGAATGAAAAATCGCTGAAATTGGTTTTGTCTTATTTCGATGCGAGCAAAAAGTGAGAGAGTGAGAGAGCAAGTAAAAAACTAAGGAATCACTTGTTTCATTCAGCTCCCGACAGCCCTCCGGTGTTGGGATTAAATCTAAACCGAAGCGTGTTTTCCCCCTCTCCTCCTACTCGTACTCCTCCTCGTCTGCGCTCTAAAAAAAAAAATAAAGCTCACGCGTGGGAGGACGATTTTTCGTTCGAAAATTTGGCCCCAGTTGATCACAAGGATGCTTTCAGGACCGCGACGTCGCGGTTGACGATAATGAAGATAAAAGTCGGCAAAAGGTGTATGCTGCATGACGTTTTTATTCATCATCGCGCAGCCCCCGCCCTCCCTTCCCAGGTGCTGGGTGCTTTGATGGTGATGTTGTCACGGCATTTTAAGAGACTTTTGCCTCACAAGAGCACTCGCCTACGCGGTGTGGTAGAGAGCGTTTGCCAAATCATGAATCACCGCGCACCATCTACTTCACCGTAGCACGCTGCTGTGGGAAGGTGAAAAAAGCCATTTTTCGCACATTTTCAAAAGACACCAAAGTTCTCGCCTCGTGGCGGCCACCCGAGACGCGAAAGTTTTAATGAATTTTCGCACCGCCGACGAGATCGAGATTGGAATGCACGGCACGCCAGGACGGGATGATGACGGTGGCAAGTGCCGGCAAGTGTTCGAGCTGCTGCCCCATATTTTACCATTGTTAGTGAGCGGTGCTGTTGGCTCGAAATTGTCGCCTCATGACCAAATAGAATTGTTTTGTTGTTTACTGCTGCTGCGGCTGTGGGGGTTTATGCTGGACGAGCTGAAGCTGGACTTATGTTGCTCGAGTAAGGTGTACAGGAAAATAAACTTTGCCACTTGGTATTCTTGCTATTTTTCCAGGCGCGGGTGAAAGTGATTAAAGGAAGTGAATGTTTCCTAGAGCAACGATAAAAAAGTCGAAGCTAGTTCGTCCGGGTGTTGATAAAAATAGCTATTGCATAGATTTGTTACGTGGTGTTTCCGGAATGTTTCGACTGCTGTCGAGTAAATTCCGCTGTTCCATCTTCATCGCTGCCTTGGAATGTTTCATCGTGACAGGAATTTTCAATTTGTTCATTTAGATGTAGATGTCTGGTGCGATGGTCTGGCACACTGTAAGGCTCTAGAATGTAATTGAAATGGAGACTTTTAAAAGTTGTGCCTGCATGTGAAAGTTAATATGACATTCTGCCAGTAATTCTAGGAAACCTTTTCGCTTCATGTACTACTCTTACAATTTATTTTATCGGAAAATAATTTGCACCATGCATTCTGAAATATTGTTATCTGACATCCTTTTTGTTTAGTTTATTGAAGGTTGCGTCAATCTTAAGAGATCTGTGAATTAAAATATACAAACCACAGTTAGTCGTTTATTAGTCTTTTGAAGACGAAAATATATTTGACCCACCGGTTATACTTGATGTTTGTTATGTCATTTTTGTTGGCGGTTCGATGGTTTAATAGTAGATACGCCAACTTTGGCAGGGTCTGGGCGTAGATCGATTCCCATTTTTGGACCACTTGGCCATCATCAGGTGTGACTAGCCTGTTGATGTAAGTACCAAAAGTCACGGTAAGCACAGAACTATATTCTTCTCCAATAAGGTTCGCCTTGAACGATATCGGTTGTGTTGGCTAGAAATCAATCTGTTGCATTTCAGAGATAGCTCAACTTTTTGTTAAAAACAAATCGTTCAACTACTTGCAGACAATTTATTGAATTGTTTAGAGAGTTTTGAACAACATATAAACCTTTTTTCATAAGCAATACGGCCTGGCCGTACTACCGAATAAAAAAAAAACCTTGTTTCATTGAGTATCACGATGGAAATTAAGGTTGGAAATTGAGATACGGCCTGGCAGTTTCTACCGAATAAAAAAATAATAATAATAATTGCTTGGTGGGATTGCTTCGGAAAGAATTGACCATCCATACTGGAACATCCAATGTAAAAAAAGTGTAACCGTTTACTACGGTTCTTTTGTAGCATCTGCAAAGGGCTTAAGTTTTCTTGATGTAATTTTTTTTTAGCAATTTACTACGTTGAATAAACAAAAACAGGTGTTGAAATATTTCTCTTCACAAGTTTCTACCTCTCTACTAGGTTCTATTCCCTTTGGGATGCTTTATTAATGTATAAATACAATTTTATACATTATTAGTATGATTGTATTTATCAATACGGCCTTACCATTGCCACGGAAATAAAAATCATGTCGTAGCACTAATCTTTTAGGCCACTGAAATATATTTGTTTTGTGCCCACTACATGTAAGTCAACACCTACTGGTTAGACGGTATGTAGAGGAAGATAGATTAAAATGCACCGTCGAGGCAAAACGCAACTTATGTGATTTTTTGGTCGCCAAAAAATTCTCTTAAGAAGTGGGCTATACTATCGCCATTCTGTAAGTTTGATTCACAGAAAATCGATATAAATACAGAACAGTAGCGTCGCAGGATCAGACAAATATTATTTAATTTATTCGCTCGGCACTTATTTTGTATGTAGAAATCGATACAATATCATTAAAATGTTACTTAAGTGGTGAATTTAACTCCATCTTCCCTTTAGGACTGATTGTTTGAGACCACTTTGTCCTGAGTTAAACCATCCTCTAAGCCATGTCTGCCATTTACTGGACTTATTAGTAGCTTGTAATTGAACGTCGCTCCTCACCATGGCGGAGCCGTATAGATCTAGACTGTTTCAATTTAAAATTAAGTGCTTTTCAAATTCTTTGAGTAAAGTAATTAATTAAAAAAAAAATAAACCAAATATTAGATTTTTAATCAAGTTACAGAATTTCTAATATATATAGCTCATGAGAAAATTTTTGCCGCAATAGATAAAAAGTGTATTAAATCAGCTAAAAAAAGTGTATCAGTAGCCTTTCTTATTTTAATTCAACAAAATATCTACTCAACCTCCATTTTGTAGCATTCATCAATACACTGTTTTCATCTATCTATCTTTTTTTTATCTCCGTTGTGGCGACTGGGCCGTATTGCTTTACCACTCTATCTGTTATTTGATGAATTAGGATTGTTAGGCACAATATTGCTCACAAGTGCTTCAGAGAATCAAACCGACCGATTATTACGTTATACATTCTTGGGCGCATTAGCCAGAAGAATTAAGTTAAGTAATCTGCAGTAAACAATCATTTGCTTAGTACCAACCATTTGCACTCCGGCCTATCGAGCAACAACCGTAGCCTATTGCGTAGCCCTAAATCAACAAATATGGAGTTAGAGAACGGACCGAAAGCTTATGTTCCGGGCCCTTGCTCGACATGCGTTCGTTTCGGCTAGTGATTCTCATCAGCCCCCCTCCTCCCGTTGCCTCGTTCTTTCACTCGATCTCGTTCTTTCAGCCGGGCAATACGTCCGCTCGGTTCGCTCGGTTTTACTAATAAAAGCGTCATAAGACGGCCAGCATGTTTGCCTCGGATAATAAACCCAAATCCGGCTGTAAGAAGTGGCACCAACACAAAGACGCACAGCTTTTTCCCGAAGGAAAAGCGTGTTCCAGCAAGGCGGAAGAGTGTAATAAGAAATGAAGGCGAAAGATTTAGGAGTAGCGACACGAGCGGGATGGGAAGGGAAGTGGAAAAGCTCCAAGCAAATGTAGGCTAACTGCTTTGAATGCTAAAGTAGCGTTATCGAAGGGGCAAATGGTGAGTGTTTTTTTTTGTGCTGCTTCTAGGTTTGATAGCGAAGTGAAAAAAATATATCAGCGTTAGCCATTTTGGTAGGGAAATCGACCAACCAACTAGCCCGGCTATTTGGGCGGAGGAAGAAGAAGGGAATAGTAATGGGAGCGCTGATGAAAAAGAGCAGATTGGAATGTTCAGGTGAGTGGGGGAAAGGATGTGTAGTTCCCCTTTTCCTCTCCCAGATCCAGAAGGTTCGTTCTGCTGAAATCCATTTCCTTTTTCGTTCGGGAATGGCAACTAAGCTAGGTTAAGGTTGCAACAAATATAAAATTCAGGTCGGTGTACGAGGACTGGCAATGTGATGATACCTTTTTCCACTCCAGCCTGGATTTGATGATGCTAGCCGATGCCATTCTAGGGGGAAAAAAACGTGCGAATAGCGGACACCACGAGAAAGCTACCGTGTCGGATTTGTTCCCAACCATTGCGGCTTACATACACCTCGTCCATTAGAAATCTATTCAAAAACCGTCCGAACTTTCAGGCTGGGTGAAACGAAAAATGGTCTCAGCCCAGGCTGGTTTGCTGCCTTCATCAAGATAATGGTTGCGGACAACATTAACTTTCTGCTAGAGAAAAAGGGGTTCCATATGTTACGACTCAAAGGTGGCTCACCTGAACGGAGGGATGGAAAACATTTCTGCTTCGATGTAATTCGATGTAAAGTAGAAGATTTGTTAGGTGCGTGAGCCGCAGCTTTTGCTATTCGAGGCTGTGGTTGATACATGGCGTCGGTTGTAGGTGCAAATGCTCTACCACCATCGTTTAAAGCCGCCAAAAACATTTCGAGAGATTATAGCCGTGAAATACTTAGAAGAGGAATATTAAGAGGAAGCACACAAAAAGAAACCACTTCCCATTATCGCAAGAAAAAGGAATTCGTGTCGGTGAAAGCTTAGGCTATTGTGGTAAGGGGGGGATGGGAGAAAATTTTCGAAACGCGAAACGTATTACCGTTGAATGAAGTTCGGAACGTTTCGGTACCGGGATGGAAACGCTGCACCAAATGGGAGCTGGATTAATGAAGTTTTCCTTTCTGTACACCTGGGTTTCCTCGTGCTGTAACATTTTAATACTAATGCCGAAGGCTAAATTCCACCATTAAGATGAATTGCCAACTTTTTTCCAGCGGCTTGAGAGCTATTTCTGATTTAACGATACTTTCGCAAAGACCTGAATAATGGATTTGTGGTAGATTTTTGCTTGATACTTGGAAACAACTTCAAGAGTGGTTTGTTTATGTAAAAAAAAAATCATTCATTCGTTAAACTTAATGTGAAGAGATGTGATGTAGATGTGAAGAGTTAATTAATAACTGGAAGATAAATTATGTTGGATCATTACCAGCGATATTAAATTGTTATTAAGGATATTTGTAATTTGATCTTTTTTTAACTTATTGAATTATCTTTTTTGAATTGATGATTTTTTTAACATAAATTTAGAAAATAATTCTGCTGTCGGCTTTGTTTGTGTTTGTCATGTCGTTTACGTTTTATGATTTTATATTTCAATTAAAAAACCTTCTCTTTTACACATTATTTCCTTTGAGCTTTGAGCCTTTGAGCAATAGTTTAAAATTTGTGAAGAAAAACATATTTTTTCATACGACAATTCGCCATCGTACTCATCTAAGATTTTCTGGTTAAGTTAAAAAAATGCGCCAATGAATCTTGTGCATTGTGGTTAACATGTTCATATAATTAAACATACTCTTCCATTATGGTCTCAGTTTGTGTTAAAAAATAAAAATCCGTATATAAACGAGCTTTATGAATTTCTACTTGGAATAATATGTCATTGTTCTGTTAGGGCCTGCTCTAAATTGTCAAACAGTGTGGGGGTGTCAAAAAAAATAGAATGCTAAACCATCAAAATAACTATTTGATTCAATTTCTCCTGTAACCATTTGGTTCTTTTGGCTTTTGATTTGTTTATTTTGTTATTTTTTACAATTTTTGGAAAATCTGGCATCAAAATTCCCCCCAAAATGCTGATCAGATTATTTTGACGATCAAAGTGCACGTAGACAAGATGTGTGTACGATATATTTTGCATGATGTATAGAAAAACAAAACTTATTTATATGGCAGCAAATATTTGACCATTTTTCACCGGATTTCATAGGGCGCCTTTATACCGCGCCACACGTTTGTTCTTGTCGTTTGTGGTTTATGAAAATTTTTAGGCCCTTAATGAGCACTAGAAGCAATCGTATTTATAACCAGTAATTACAAGCCCCCCCCCCCAACTTTAGTAGCTGATAGAAAAAACTAGCAACTAGTGTCACGATGAATCAAAATCTAGTTAACGACCAGTAAATCGATGCAATCTGTTCAAAAATATGTTTTTGCCCAGCTCTCAACAACTTTCAACTTCTTCCCGCATGACGCTCGCATGAGATAATCCTTCTCTTCAGCCGTCCCAAAACTACTGGTGGAAACTAATCGTCAACTTTGCAACTGCTGCTCGGAAACTAATTTAGTATTTCGAAGCAAAATTTTCAAAAAATATACTCCGCCAAGGGAGCAAGCACAAAAACTAGCACAAAATGTTTCGCTTCCATTCCAACGGTCGGTTTGCGTTTCCGTGCTGCTGTTTTGCAAGGGATGAGCAGCAAGAAGAGTTTTACCAGTTGGTTAGTTTTTCCCAACTTCCTCCCACAGTCTGGAACCGCTGGGCTGGGCTGCTAAATGGTACTTCTGGTAGTGGTAGGATCGGTGTGCAAAATTAATTATTCACAGCACTATTAAACTATTATCAAGCTGAGCGAAAATTATTTTCGCTTCAGGATAATTCACCCACCAGCGGGATGCGGCTTGTCTGGTGTATAATTTTTTTTACATACTGCTATTAGCTTGAGACTCATTTTTTGTATCAGTTTCCATTTTTGTGGTCTTTGTTGTGCGGCTACTGGAGAGAAGAATCGCTACCAAACGGATTTCTTGGGAGGAAAAACTTTTTGCGGAAGTTGTGCGACATCTACGAGCGAAGCGTTACCGGTGTTCAATTACACTTTCCTGCACCCGTTAGGGCTTGATTATTTTGTAATGATTTTAAACGACTGCAGTACCAATCCGAACGATAGCTATAGAGTAATCTAATTTGCACATTTTCCAATGCCACACGCATTGCATCAAGGCAGATAATCGGAACCGGGTTCCCGCACCGTTTACTCTACCGCAGATTCAAGAAATTCAATTAAACCCTCACCGAACAGCATCGTTACCGTGAATCGTTTTTACTGTGGAACCTCGTTGCTTTTGGTTGTTTTGGGGAAAAGCCACAAAGAGTGAACTGCGCATCTTTCGGGGCAATGATCCGTGTATAGATGAGGCAGTGTACCAGACGGTAACAGTGTGAAAGAATGTAAATATTGTGTTAGGATTTCCTCTTCCAATTTGCATCGATTTCTAGGGCTAGGAATATATTTACCGAAAGGTTTTGATTACTTTTGGATGAGGCCATCGATACGGCGGGCGTTGGCGGGGGAGAGGGTGGAGATTTTCCCTCGAACTGGCCCGGTGCGTGCTGTGCTGTTTTTGGAGATGAAGAGAAAGGAAGGGAAAGAAGGCCACCACCGCCGGAGGCTGTGCGAGTGTAAAATTTGAATAAGCACCTGCTAATAGGGTTATCATCTTAATCTGCCACCCGGTTTTCATTTCTGTTCGGTACGGTTGATTCTGCAAAGAAACCTTTAACATTTTACGATCTCTCATCTCTTCAGGAGTAAGGGGTGTTTGTTAGCAGAGGAGGTTATTGAAGGTGGGCTTCGTAATGTTATGGAAATACTATTTTAATGAGGCCTTTTTTCATGACGTTTAGAGTTTGAAATTCATAGGAAATTAAAGCAATATAAAATTGTAAACTTAGTCATATCAATATAAAGATTTTTTGTGAATTTTTCATTCATCTTGTTTCATGACATCTGTACTGGTATCATTGAAAAAAATTCTACTTTTTTGGTGCTTGATAGCATTTCAATTAAGGTATTTATTATTATCTTTATTATTATTATTATTTTTATTTTTTTATTTTGTTTTCCTCAGTGGGTATACAAAATTGATCTTAAGACTAAGGAAACAAATTGTAGGATGAATCACGTAGACAGGAACGGAATTGGGAAACAGGGATGTTGAAGTCGAATAGTACATATAAAGTGTTGAAAGCTGCGAGAACCCGTAAGATCGGGTCGTTCTGACCCTAGGGAGTGTTGCGGGAACGGCAGAGGGGAGGACTTCTGTCACCAAGGTGACGGGAGGGGACATAGAAAGGAATCAAGGATCGGAGAGAGGGAGCATCCTGTTCATTGGAAAGCAGAGAGGTGATGAAGTATGATTGGATGTGTGAGTAACTCTAAGCTCTAAGTGTATCAATGCCAAGGAATTGGAAACGACTGGCATACGAAGGGATCGTGACGGCCTGACCGGTAAGGAAACGGCCGAACACCACGCGAGTGAATAGAGCAGCTGCCGGAGACCAGACTACCAACGCATTCTCCAGAATCGACCAGGAACAATAGAGAAACTTTAAGCAAGTAGGATCACGGATATTCGAGGATATTCGGATAGTAAGGCCAAGCATCCTATTTGCCTTACTCACAATCTTATCGATATGAGGCTGAAATGATCGTTTGTCATCAATCCAAATACCTAGATCCTTCACGACGTCCACTCTGGATAATTTTGTATTACAGAGGTAGTAATCGTGAATAATTTTGTTAGGGGAACGAGCAAAAGAAATTACAAAACATTTACTAGTAGGCAAGGTAAGACCATTCAAACGACACCAAACATCGAAAACATCTAAATAGCTTTGGAGACGAGTGCAATCAGCTGAAGAAGCTACAGGCGAGAAAGTTGTGAGGGTCGGAGCGAAAAGCAAACAACCCTTTGCAGGGAGAATATTCCCACAGTCATTAATAAACAACACGAAAAGCAGAGGACTAAGAACACTCTCTTGGGGTACACCGGACAATGCAACAAAAACAAATGAGAGGAAATCATCAAGTTTGACTCTATATGATCTACCAAGAAGATAGAACCTGAGCCAAGACAAAAATGGGTCGCCAAAGCCAAACTTTTTTAGTTTCAGAAGCAGTTGGTCTATTGTAATTTAGTTGATGACCGGATGCCATATAGTTGAAACAGTAAGATACGAGGAGCACATAAGCTTAGGAAAGGTTGACCGGTTAGGAAAAAAACCATGTTGATGCTGTGAAATGACGTTTTTTAACACAGGGAATAATATATGAATGGATGATAGACTCAAGGATTTCAGAAGCGGCACCTAGTAGTGATACACCGCGTTAATTCTCACACATGAAACGATCGCCTTTTTTGTGAATAGCGATAAGACGGGCAATTTTTCCACCGCGAGGGAAATGAGACTTGTTGAAGCGATCTCATGTATAAATGGCACAACAAAGGAAGAAAAAAAGTTGAACACTTTTGTAGTCAAGCAGAAGGAATACCGGGAGAGGACCGGGACCAGGAGAGAATCAAGACCGGGATCATTTACTAGTGTTGAGTAATAAAACTCCATTTCAAGAATCCACCCGGTGTTGGGTGCTGTAGATATAGCTTCTATGTACAAAAGCTTACAAAAAAAAGAAAATATTTAAAAATAACATGCTCAAAAAAATCAAACACTAGAATTGTTACTGTACTATATTTTTCAATATATTATGTTTTTTTAGAGTATATTTAAATTCGAAATGATTTCATTCACAATTACAGCATTTGGAAAGTGTAACCAATGCGAGCAAATTAAATGAAATAAAAATATGGCTTCTTTTGAAAATGTCCCCTTGATGAAATTAAGACACACACGCCCAGTTATCTAATGAGGACAGCTGTCAGGTTCCAGCGTTAAGGATGTTACTCCTTGTGCGTCAAGCGAAGGATGCCGCAGGATGCACACGCTCCGTTGCACTGCTGTGTGGAATTTCCATCGCAAGCGCCAAGCGAGTTAGTGTTTGGCAAGGCTTTCCACAACGCTACTCCTATACAACCAAGGATAAATGTACGCTACCCAGGAACTGGAGCGCAGTTACCCGCGCCTCGCCTCATCATGTCCTGGTGCCTGTTTGTCGGCCTGCAAGTGTATTCTCCTTCACAAAGTGAAAGCTTTATGACTTGCGGCTATGATTTGTCCGGCTGGTGTAGAAACGAATGGCGCTTGTGCAGTCGTCGACGGATTTCCAGAGCCAGGCACCGTTCTGCACCTCGAATCGCGTTGCGTTTCCAAGTATCTTTGTGTGCTCGATGCCTCTTTTTTCTCCTCTTTCTCTCTCAATGCTTCATTCCGGCAGAGGAATTGACTTGGTGCAGTTTCCGCATCGCTCGGATCGTTGTAGCGAAAGAACCCATTCGTCGGTCGAACACGGAATCTGGGAGGATCATCTCGTTGACGTTAACAAATGGACGTCACGGAAAACGTGCACGCGCGCGCCATTGTGCGTGTGTGTGTGTGGGTTGCACTTTGCCAAAAACGTGATCGCAAGTGAGGCCGGTGAAAGATGTCGATTCCTGAACATGGACGAAGTTTGGCTCCTTTCATCCGTGCCTCTCTCCCCTTCCCTTCGGTCACCCTTCGAGTGTCAGGTAACGCGTATCTTCTGTATCGAATTCGAAACCCTCCGTACTTTTTGTGTGATGTATGATGACAGCATCGAAATCCGATTAAATTACGGCTCCCCCGGTACTGTCCCTCCGTGTGTCCCGTCGTTTGCTTGCGGAAGTACCGTCGGGGCCCCGTAATCGACGCATTTTTCGGGGAAAGCACCCACGAGCTGGGAAACAGTTTGACGCAAAAGCGACAATCACCACCGTCGATGGGACGGTGATGGAAGTTTTTCCACATTCTGGAGAGTGTTTCCACCTGAACAGAACTTTGGACGGCACAGCTGGGAATGTTGTGTGAAGTTCCCATACGCATTCGCAACTGGCAACTGGGAACCATTGAAGCAATGGAATTCATTTTACCGATGGACGAACGTCAATGGTTTTTGGCTCAGCTTTGATCAATTCATGCCGATTGTTGCCGTTGCTGTTGGGTGATTGAAACAGAGATGGCTCCAATGCTGAGCGTTAAGATTTTTGATCGAATTTTTATTTGTTATCTAAATACGGTGAACATTTTTGGTTTTTGTGTATATGTAACGTTTGCTATAAAATTTCAAAAAACAGAACAATACATCAAAAAGAGCAATGGACGATTCACAACTTAAATAAAAGTAATATCTAATGTGTCCCTGTACGCAGAATTTACTGGTCTCTTACATTTACAGAAGCGGCAACAAGTTTGTTACTGCTCTCGTAAGCAAAGACCCTGGAGGGGTTGTAGTGCCAGAATTATGGTTATTCCAAGCACTTGAGTGATGAAACCAACTTTATTTCGAACAGTCAATTCTAAATTCACATATTTGTTTCGTTAGAGTCACTAGACCGTGTATCTTCAATGCACTGCATTTATAAAGACAAATTATAGTGTGTTTTAGATGTTGACGCAACGTGTCTGCTTCAATAGAAAATTACAGTTTCGTACAAAAGCCTTTTAAGCACATGTCTAAGGCTGGCCATGTTTGAAAATCATTTGAAAGTGATGTGTTGAAAGAGTCTTTATGGATTGCTATCGGTAATTAATTGCATGTGCAAAACTGGTTGGTGTTTAAGTATCTAGAAATGGATATAATTTATTACACCAAAGACGGTTGAACCCTATGATGTGCAAAAATTAAATTAAAAGAAATGAATAACTTTTAGAGCGTTTCAAAGGTGAACTGATTGCAGTTTCGCTGGCTGGTTTATTAAAACATAAAATTCCCTTTTACCTCTCGAACCTTTCTTTGATTGATGCTTATTACAATGTTGTTTCAATGAATTGTAAATTGTAATGTATTATAAAATTGTAATCATTATTAAATTATTCTTGGGTGGCACAACAACCCTCGTAGGGTTTACCAAAGCACTAGTAAGCTTTGACCTTTTCTGTCACTTAACATACCCATACGAGGCAGCAGTACGAATGAGATTCGATACGACGTCGGGCCCTTTGACAGGCCTACACCGTGGACACTTGCCCACCTATCTAGCCCAATTATTATTAAATTATTATAATAATTTATTGCAAAACACTACGTCTAACATATATCACAGTACAGCAACTTTTTTCTATAACTAGTTTATAGTGAATTCATCGTGATCTATTTTGCGAAGATCGAATACTGTTTATGCTTTGTTTTCTGACCTACAAGAGTGTTAAACAAAAGGGCAACTAAATAAAATAACGTTGTTAATTTAATCAATATCATTATTTATGTACAGAGTTTTATTATGATTTTTATTCTGTTGGTTACGCCGTTCAGGAAATTACTAATTTTGTCATAAAATCATTGAAACAATATTTTCATGAGCAAAAACACATCATTTTTGTTACTTTGAATCACATTATACATGTGATACTGATTCTAATTGAATCCAGGTGTTCATCTGTAAAAGATAAACTTAGACAAAAAATTTAAAAAAAATTGTACTTACATAAATAGCAAACCACGCTTACTAAATTAATAATTTTAATATACTCAAATTAATAGACTTCAAATTAATAGAGCTCCCACGTGAGTATTACGAACACGTAATATGCTACCAATCGCACAACGTCGCACAGTGTTCGGATCGATGGAACCCTTCCTTGATTGTGTTTGTGCTTATTATTGTAACTCTAACTCGTCTACATAATGTAAACCCCGATATATTTCCTCCCTACCCCCTTTTCTCCTACCTCCTCTCCTTCTCCACCCTTGCAATTGATTATCTCTCACGCTTATTTTTATTTGTACTACTCTAGCCACGTCTATAATTCTAACCCAAATTAGAATTAGGATTAAATTAGCTTCGTTAACATAAGAATTATGTATTGTTTAACCTGCTAGGCTGACAAAAGAATTAAATAAATGAAATGAAATGAAATGAAAACAGCTTATTAAATAAAATGATCATTCATATAATAGAAAAGTAAAAATAAAATATTTTAGTTTAAACCACATTTGCTTAATGAGAACATTTACCGTCTTCGCTTCCGTTTCCCCAGGTTCTGAGGAGCGTTGTCCGTAGTGACTGATTAGTTACGATTATTCTTTATCATTATCCATAAAAAAAATCCACCAACAATTTCTTGTTTTATGAAGGCTAAAATACAGCTAAGGTGGCTTTACGTTCGATACGTTAACAAGCAAAACTCGATGCGATGGAATGTGATTTATTCATCTAAGATTTCTTTTCACGTCGTAGAAACGGCTAGGCCTTATTGCTATTTATGATTAAATTATTGTAAGTACAAACAAAGAGGAATCAAAATTGAACAGTGCTCAATCGGTACCCATTTACATTAGTAAGAATGTCTTACACTGACTTTGGATTGAATGAAGTTGCGGACGTTAAAAGATGCTGGACATGTTTCAGCTTGGAGTGTTTGTAATTTGTTTTTCTATCTCTAATCTCCAAGTTTAGCAAATCATTTCGGCTCGCAGTTTGTATTGATCTCTTACCAATGCCCTTTTATTTCTGTTTGCCTTCTTGCAGGAAGTACAGGTACTGAAAGCGCTCGTGCTCGGCGAGGAAGAACGGGGGCAGAGCCAGTATCAGGTGATGTGTTTCGTGACCAAATTCCAGAAAGGAGATTTCATCACTGCCGACGCGATGGTAAAACTGAGACAGGTAAGGAATATAAATTTTCTTTCGCCACTCCACTGTAACAGAATAAACTGAGCTGAACAGAAAAGTGCTCTTCCTACGCGACGTGGAGCACTATCTCTAAGATGGGCCTTATTTTGGGCTCGCGCGTGTCGTTCGGAATGTCTTCACTCCGTGTGTCACGTCATCGCGGGAAACGCTTGATCGGCGTTGGAAAATAGATTGCAACCGTTCTCTCGCTCAGTAACATTTTTCTTTTGCTGTCTCTCGTTCCCGACCGAGACCCGAAAGAAAGAGGAGCAAATTCAGGCACAGCGCACATCAGTATGTGTGGTTCCGGGGCGTTAGGTTCACTGCCAACTTCGGCACTGGCACAGCGGAGAGTAATCCGTGTCGTTACTGGCGGAGTAATTTCCTGTGACAATCACTTCCGCCGCGACCGTCGTTTCGTCTTCCGTTTTGCTGATCGAAGTGCAAATGCTCTGTAGGATGTTGACGTAGGTGACGGGCGGCATGTGTCAAGCTGAATTGAGACCTTGGCACCCTGAGGAGCTCGTGAGTATGTGAATTGTCGTAATAGCAAGGTATATTCTTGGGCCAATTATTTTCGCGCAGAATAAAAGCAAGCTGTCCCGTGAGATATTGACATATTGGCAGAGAGTGATTGGGTTTGGGGCGCTAGAAAAATAACTTCATGTTGATGTAGTTTGACGTGCTGTATCCACTTCTGAGCGCCGACGGGGCAATTGAAGCAGAATATGGTAACAAGTTGCTATGATTATTGGAGTGCTTGTTTTGGCTTTTTCATACGTCTGAAATGCTTTTGTTTGTACAATGCAAAAACTGTGTTTGTCAAGATATGTTTATTCATCATACGTTTGACTTTATCAGGCGAATGTTTCGAAAAATATTTCATGCTCGTTGGTGTCGGCTTGGCATTAAACGGCTCGATGAGTAAATTGAATTTCAGTGAAGGAAGAAGGGCAAGTATTTGATGAATTTTCTTTCAACCCAGCAAGGTGCTGCTTTTCCAATCTTCACCCCATCTGCTAGCAATCCGCTGGCTAAAAGTGATACATCAGGATAGGATAGCACGAGCGAGACAGTAAGAATAGTATGAGAAGAAACGCTGAATCTTGACTTTGGCAAGCTTCTTCGCAAAGTTCCAACAAAGCGTGAGCCGTGCTCGGTGCGAAGCAAACGTGTGACTTATTAGAAAAGTTTCTGACATAAAATGAACTTCCGGTTATAATATTTTTGCCGTTTCTTTCCACTTTTTCACTTTCTAGTTATGCATTTTTTAAATGCCTCTTGCTTTTCTTCGTCTTTGGCTTTCGAGCGTCTAGAAGCGTCGTTTTGCAGTGCAGTGGATGGGGGTGCTTCAGACGCGAAACCCTGCTACATCCATCGGAAGTAATCATTGAATATTAATTCTGTTTCCCGGCGTGGTACGCAAGACATGATGATGGGGGAAATTCTCGTGATGATAGACTGTTGCTTAACGTTATTAAAATTCTTTGCTATGATAGCGTTTAGCGAGGAACGATAAAATAATCATTTTCATTTTTGCAGCAAGGATCGCCTTTCAATTTCTTTCCATTTTGCTTCCCTAAGATTTCCTTCAAACCATTTTTTTTATTGGTCTCAAAACTTGTTACACTAGTGCAACGCTGAAAGAATCATTGAACTAGTTCTTTCTCTCTCCTGCTGAAACGCTTCCTATTCCCACTTTTGCTTCTCAACATAATAAACAATGTGCATAAAAGCGGTCGCTCAATCGTGCACTAATGTATTCTTCCCGCCCCATCGTTCTCGTGAATTTAATTCAGTGCAGCGCTGACCAGAACGGTGACTTTGCCTGCTTGTGTTACGGTGTGCCTCTTAGCAAATCGACTACATTTAAATACAAAATCAGCATAATCAAAAAACAGTCGCACAGACCGGCCTGTCCGTGCCCCACCAGCCAGAGTACAATTGAATATAATTTATGCTTTTTCATCGCTGTTTTCCGTTTGCTCTCCTTCATTCGGTCACGTGTCGGGTCGTGTTTGTCTTCTGCGCCCGGAGTGACCCGGAGTTGCGATCTCGATTCCGGCCACGCCGGGACCGAAGTGGATTTGCGTTGGTGCGAGAGCTTTATTCACCTTTGCCGTCTGCGTTGCTGTTTGCTTCTTTGCAGAAAAATCCCAGCACGATCCGAACGCCGGAGGAGGACCGAGGGAAGGAGAACTACACGATGACCGGATGGGTGCAGCTGGACCGGGCCACGCCAATTTCCCGTCACGTGGCACCGTTCTGCGTGGAGGCGCAGGAGGCCACGTACGTGCGCGAAGCTGACCTGCGAGCGTGGGCCGAACTACCAGGTAAGGAAAAAAACTATGTAGATCATGAGTAAGTGGAAGAAATGAGATGTTTTGTTTTTTATAAACATATTGTACAAAGTATTGAGAATTCAGGAAAAGTGTTACAACATTGAGTTACTGAAAGCGTGTTTTGCTTTACGCACAATAAATGTTCTGGTACCAGCATTATCTAATGAAACCGTTGCTGCTTCACATCTCACTGCACATTGTATATTGCGGCTGCCAGTGTAATCAATACACCAGCATAAGGGAACACATTTTCATTCCGGGAAAATTTGGACTGAGATTCCGATTTCCATCCCGTTGACAGTTAGCTGCCCTCCGCGGCGATCCAAACATTGTGTGACCAGCATGATGACGCTGATGATGATGGCGGCGATGACGGCAAAAATCACAAACTGGAAATATTTAAATTGGAATTTTATTTAGTTTCACCGGCGGACGAAACTCGACTCCGCCGGGCTCCAGCGGGCTCCCGAGGGCCTCCCGGGTCGCGAAAAGGAGGAAGCGGATCTGCGTTGGACCGGAACGTGTGCCGCACGACGTCGCCTGTCCGACTGAAAACACTATTATCCTTCTACGTGGATAACCCTTTTTTAACAACGATTTACAACGAGCCCGCTTTGCGCTTTCTCCGCTGCTTTGCCTTCCCTGGTTGTTTGCTGCAGCCCACATACAACTAAGAAGGAGGGGAGGGGGGGAGGTGGGTTTGGTGGGTGAATGTAGGGCGATGGGTTTGCAAAGTGGTACGACGGGGTTTCCATTTCTGAAAAGAGCTTTTCCACTCGAGAGGTCAGTTCAAACAGAGCAGAGCCGTTCTTGTTCTTTTTTGTCCTCCTTTTCGGCTCATTCATCTCGCTTCTCGTTATCCACGCCGGTGTGGTTGGTTGATTTAAGGAGTTTTACACCCCCTCCCCCCCCCCCTTCCCTTCTCCCCGTCCTCATGGGTTTTATTTTTTCTGCCCGTTGCGTTTCGTTTGTTGGTTGGACGAATCTCTCCCGCATTTACGTCGGGTCGGATTTGGGGTTTGTGTAGCGTTTATTTTGTCATTACCAGACAATCCGGCGGTGGACGGTCGGCGATCCTCTTCCACGGACGCATCGGCGGCCGTCGTGCAAGCGTGGCGATGGAGTTTACGCCAATTTTACGGTTACGGCAGAACCTTTCCTAGCTTGGAGGGTAATTACTGAAGTGTGGCATATTTGTGTAGCGCGTGCGGAGCAGAATTATCGTGTAAGCGGTGAAGAGTATGCTTTTTTTTTTGGAAACTTCATTCGACTGCTTTAAGAGCCTTTCCGGTTTGATGCTTGCTGGACGGAAGTAAAGATGGGTTGGGGTAGTTAAGCTTTTTGAAAAGGAGATTTAAGTCGAATGGGAAGCACAGCACGACGACTCTCAGGGAAAATATATAAATAATGCAAGAATTAGTAAGAGTAAGGAATTCTTTATGATTATACTTTGATGACATCATTTAAATACTTTACAGCTCAGAAAAGATTCTGTTAGCCTATTGTTTTTCAGTTTTAGCATAGTTTTCCTTTGCTTCTGTGGAGTTTGTATTTGTACCATTTGGTACAAACGGCCAGGCTGTATTGCTTTACAGCATATTTTCATTGAATTTAAATTTTGTTTTGTTTATTTTAATTTTAATGGAGATTTTTTAGACTTTATATTTTTTTTCTCAATGAAAGCATTGACACATACAGTTCGTGGTGAAAATTCTAAAACGATAATGAATTAAAAGATCACAAAACTCGGGTTCCAGTAAGCCACACTTTTCCTTTAAATCAATCAAAATTCTGATTAAATGCTACAGGCGTTTTCAACTCTGTTGATTTGTGAAACTTTAAGACGTTTTTCGAATTTTACGATGATTAAATAAGAAAATAAAAATTAGATTTCATTTCGGATTGTTTTCAAATTCAATTTTGGATCAGTATTTCATATCATATACCAATTTCGATGAATTTTGTCGTGTATGATGTTTGTCTTTTATTCTCTTAAAATTAATTATAAAAAAAAAATTTAAGTATAAAATGTTCTCCATAAACCATTGGTATCTCCATAATATTTTATTTAAAACCTAGTTTTAGCTCCCAGGAAATGTTTAATGTTTATAGTTCAATGTTTATTGCAAGTGTTTAAGCAGTTTGGACTGATCTGTTAACGGGAATAACAATAAAAACAGTGACTTAGACTTAATAAATTGTATTATTTTCCTTGTTTTGAATTTATTCATTTTTATTGTTCGGTTATTTGTTTTACTTAATGTTAGCTTCATTCACGGTGGTTTAAAGATTTGTTCCTTGTTTATTATTCTCAACATTATATTTTCTACATATAATAATATAAGGCGTAACAATTTTATTGGAACATCTTATGACCCCTTTTCAAAGTCAACGAATGTCTAGTCAATTTGATTTTTTATATATTTCGATTGCATTAAACTGAAATTCAGGATAAAACGTGCTTCAGAAAAACTTACATGCCAGAAACGCTCCGATAGGAATGTCGTTTGTTCTGCCTGTTTAGAAACGAGACTTTTCCCTTCCCTTCCTGCAAGTGTTTGGCTCACAAAAAGGTTTAAAAAATAACCACAGCCGTCTCATCGTCGGTGATAAATGCCTGCCGGGCTAGATTGCTCGGTTCGTTTGTGCCGGTTCGACTGCTATTTCTAGCAGTGCTCAATTCTACGATACACTTCGAATTTCCGTTTATCATATTTTATGAGCATTTTCAGGGCTTCCCTCTTCCGGTGGCCTGTCTCGCCAGTGCATTGTGGGAAAAACACGCTTGCGCTTTGGATAGAATTGAGTCACAAACTTAACTCAAAAATGAAATGATTTTCATAAAATACTCGTTAGATGGTGTTTGCTGTCAATGTGCATGTTGTTGGCAACAGAAAATCTAATCGATTGAAATATTGTACAAAAAATATTTCTCATTGTAGCTTGCCTCTGTGTGCAAACTTCCGTTCATCTGGATACGGTATTCGGTCCATCCCCTCCAAGTTGGCCTGAACATCAAAGCGGCAGCAATAGCATGTTAGATCTAAACCTAAAAACCGAACACAATTTTCCCGAGCATGTGAAACGAGAACGCACATCCACAGCATCATTAATGTTGTTCCATCCAACGGTTGATCGAACGATCGATCGAACTAATGAACTGCCTCTACCAGGTTTCCTTTCGTTTCACTCGCACCCAACCTACCCAACTCCCAGCCACTCACCCTCACCTCACGCACGGGCACATAATTTTCACTCGAAACCACTTTTAAAAGGTAATAATTTATTTATTTTATGCCCACAGTTTATGAAATTTATTGATTCGTTGTATCGTCCTTTTATTGCTATCCGTTCCGGACCAGACTGTCTGCCCCTGTCCTCCTAGCCTGGAAACGTGCAGAAGAACGGTGTTGTTGTGTGCTAGAGGGACATTCATGTGCTCCAATTTCCTGGCACCGTTCCGTTTGCACACGAATGAATTTGAGTGTTCGTTTTATTTCTTCCGTCTGATGCTGTGCGGACTGCTCTCTGCTCTGCCGATTGCGGGCAATCGTTTAAAGCAGGGATACGATTTTTCTATGCTCTTCGCTTTTTTTCCATCTTAGAGGAAAATAAAATAACTTTTATTTCATTGCATCTTTTGTGGTGGGTTTAGAGTCTCTTTCCGTCCATGTTATGTGGTGACTGGCTCCTTTTCGCTCTGTGTTGTGTGTTAGAATTTCATCTTCTTATTGGAGCGTACCATTCTCCTTGGGGATATAAAAAATGCTTTATGTATGTCTGCTCGGGAATCAGTTTTTCTCGGAAAAGTCTCATACATACAGATACACACATATGCGCTTAACACCTTCCGGGCAGGAGATGATCGAAAGGGGAAAATGATAAAACTGATATCAAATTAGTACGTTTCGGGCAGGAGCAAATGTCAATCGTCGTTTCTTAGCCTTTACCTTTCAAGCCACATTACTCCTTTATGGCAAGAGGTGACTGTAGCACGGCTGGTGTATTTAGCTGCAGGCTGGTTGGGAATGAACTTTTCCTATATTCTTCCAAGTTTTGTGTCAGAACGAAATGAAATTATAGAAAAATTGGAAACAAGGTCTCTCTATTTTTTCTCCGGACAGAAAAACACGAAAGCAATTCTATGGTTGAGAAAGTGAAGCAATTTTCGTTTCGAAATAGAATTGTTTCCGGTGTGTCGACCGTGATGCTACTATCTTCGTCGAAATCCCGCCAGGCGCGGAAGTGATTCGCTGCCCGGGCCTGATTGACAATTGTTGCCCGAAGGAAGGAAAAAGTATGTGGAGTTCGATTTTTGCGTGAAATGAAAGGTTTATTTTTGCTTTCTCTGCCTGTTTCCTGCTCTAGCAATAATATACTCGTTGAAAGGTTGTTCGACTTGCATGGATTCGTCATTTTTTTCACCCATTAGCTGTAGATGCTGGACTGATTGCGCGTGTGTGATGGTGCACATTTGTGAGCAATAAATCATGATGGCAGCTCATCAAGGCATGATTGATTACATTTTTTACAATTGATGAGATTTTGTTGTACCGTGGGAAGTACAACGATTCAGTGAACATTTTTTTTTTGTTCAGTAGTAACGGCCAGGCCGTATTGCTTGAGTGAACATTTTGACTGAGGATAAAACAATTCTGGAGTTGGTTGAAGTGTAAAAAAGCTAATGTATGTTTGAAATGTAAATGCATTAGGCTAAATGTACCAAAAAGTGGTTCATTTTCTACAGTTGGAATTAACATTAAGTTGTCTCGAGGCGTCAATATTTTTATTTTTTTTTGGCAGGTACCTTCACAAAATAGGCCGGCTCAGTGGTCTAGTGGTAACTGCGTAGGTCTGTCAAAAGGCCCGTCGCCGCTTCGAATCTCATTCAGACCACTGCCGCCCCCCATACGCAGGATTCACTATCCTGCTATGGTTACACTTAATCATTAACTCCCCATACGCAGGATTAACAATCTTGATATGAATGGGTACACTCAGTCACAGAAAGAGCAAAAGGACAATGGTGTTCTGGGTAGGCCTTGACCCTACTTATTATAATAAAGAGAGTAACAACATAATTTATAATTCAACTCTAGTTTTTTCAACATCAATTGCTTGATAATTTTATTATTGCTTTTTCAAGGAAAAACTTACTCGATACACTGTCAATCTTTACTATTTTAGATGCTTTAATAACTTTGAACCTGCTATTCCACTTTGCATCTGTTTTACGTTATCCATAATGGTTCTATTTTGTTGCATGCTAATTTCTTAATGACTCATCAAATCATTTAAATACCAATTGTTGTGAAGTTGTCACATTTTAATGATGTTGTTCTAATCATTAATAACATTTGCAAATCAAGTAAAGCGATCCTAACTGAATCTTAACCCATCTGGAGTAATGCTGCAAGATCACGTAAGACAAGATAGGGAAGGAGATCAGCAAGGAGATTTTCCAGCCTATTTTCCAAAAATTTTGATCTTTTTTCTATATGCTTGAAGATTGGTGAAAGATGAAATAACATTACTGGGGAAAAATATTTACATTTATTTTCAGACAGTTTTTTGTTTTCAGGCAGTACATTTAATGCTATTAAAACAACTATTTCGTTTAGTCAACTTTAAAAAAATATTAAAAACCTTGGTTTCTTTTATTACGGTAAGGGCAGCTGTAATCATTTATCAAGCCCAATGAATGTATGTCATCAATCATGTCAATAGGTTGCCAATACAAATGAGCATATTAAAATTCCCATCCCATTCACCAGCAGCACCGGTTGATTCATGACACGACTGACGTGCATCTGTGAAGGGCCCGCCGGAAACCATTGTTAAAAAATTCATTCTTTCCCACAAGGTGACCTGTTGGCGCGAATGCACAAAAGGCACACGAGCGGGCAGCAGGGCACAAGAGCGAACCCCTTGATGAACCCTTGACCGAGTGCGGGTATAATATTTCCCTCTCATTTGCCGGAGACCCGAGAGCCCTCCTAACAACGCCCGTTAAGCTGACAGTAATGGTGGACGCTGGTAAATGGTTGCTGCTATCGATTTCTAATCCCGGCTCCATAATTGATTAGCCCGAAAATGGAGGGTCAAACAGGGGTGTGTGAGAATTGGCCTCATCGTGTATACCGAACCACTCCAAAAAGGCACTCTACGCTGTTGAGTTTTCACACGCTTACAAAAGGAGCGCAAGCTTCCAACCAAGGTGTGTGTGTGCAGCAAGATGGGAGGATGGATACCGAATGGAGTCAAGCCCACCACCCGCTGTCGTGGGCCGGTAAAGGAAGGCAAAGCGTAATGGAGATTTATAGTGAAACGATGGGCCACACAAGCTGCCGGAAGGGGAAGAAATCCGTAAAGCTATTCAAGATGGCCGTCCCTGGCGAGCGCGGGTGTGTGTGTGCCTATTGCTTCTCGGCCGAACCGTCGAGGCTGCTATAAATTATGCAGCACTGAGAAAATGACAGCTGTACGTCGTCGGGCATTGGCAGGATCGCATGTACGGGCCTAATCCCGCGCTTGAACGACCACCACCGACGACGGCGGATCGATTGAGTGATTTCCATGCCGCCCGTGCCGTCCGTCGAACATAATGAGATGTAAGCCAGCCATTTTCAAGGTATCGGGTTTTCCTTGCCATCGACAGCGCTGGTGGACGATGTGTGGAGAACGGTTCTTGAAACCCAAGTTTAATGAAGCTATTTTCGGGCCGGTCTGGGCAAACTTGCTCCCTCCCGTAGGCTGGCCATGTCCAAAGCGCGTCATGCGATCCACACGCGCTGAGTTCAAAAGTTGTACTCACGGCATGCATACGCAGCGTTGTTTCTTCGTGTGACAGCTCCGCTCCGATGCGTACGAAGCGTGTGTGCTTATTCAAAGCTTCCCGCGTGTCACCGCGACCACCGTGTTGCGCTGTAAAGGCGCTGGCGGGAAGCTTATGGGCTAAGGCAAATGAGTGTTTCTTGCTGCATGGTTAAAATATCGATCAAATGCATTAATTACCACAGGGCACGATAGTTCTCGGACTGGTCACTGCAGCAGGTGACAGTTGTTTCCAGGTAAGAACACGCAACAGTATGTTTCTGACGTGTCATTGCATTGATCGAATACAGCATACATTTTACATGCTGTTGGCTGTTGCGGCGATTGCATGGTACCGTGTTTGATATCTTAGGACCACTACAATATTGTTTATCGCTTGAACAACTCTCTTGGCTGCACGCACGTAATGTCTAGAAACTCTCTTCTTTGGCTCGCTCATCACTGAGCCCGTCTAAGAGACATGGCCTGGTCACCAATTCGTTTTAAATCGGTGAAACTTGTTGGTGGCTTTTCGTTGCAATGATACAGGGGGTGGCTTGCAAGGCCTCTCCCCCCGCCTCCTATCTCGTCGGTGGAACAACGCATCCTAGCCGATTTACGTCCCGTAGGATGCCAGAACACATGGTACAGCCGCCCCTAACCTGGGGAACAGACACTGCTTTGAGCCCCTCCTAACATGCAGAACAGACGCTCGAAGATGAACTGCTAGCGAGTAACAGTCCATTCCACCACTCAATTCAGCCTTGCTACCCATCCGCCCAAGGGGGTGGGTTTCCCCGTGTACCCAAGCTTGGATCTAGGCGACAAGTTACCGTTCTGCACGCCGTGGACGGTATTGAGTAGGAGTTGAGAAGGAGAGCCTATAGTAGCCTCCTAGAGGCGTTGGATCCAACTCTTTGCAGAACATGTCTAAAAACATGTCTAGATTATATTTGAGAATTTGTAGGAACTGTCTTCGGCTAAAGACTGTTGGCTGTGTTTAAACTGCAAAAGTAATTTTACATATGGTCCTTGTATAAATATGAGTGTATCACACTCATTTCATAGCGTTTAGACGTTTAGACGATGGAAAACAAGCGTTCTCCTTGAAACGCATTAATTTGATGTTTATATGAAAGTAGAAAACCGGACTAACCATGGTCATTGCATGGTCCTTTAGGTTTTTACATAGCTTCGCGGTTAAAACTTTCACAAAGTAATTAGCGAAACTCCACGGTTCGCTTGTGGCATCCTGCTTGCGCTTACGGCTAAATAATTGAGTAACTGAAAGTACAGTAGTACTATTGATTAATTTTGGAATTGATCGTACAATCTAACTTTTCAAGATTAATAGGGGTTTCCCTATGCCTTTCCACAATAACTATTATTTTTTTTAGCATTTGTCGATTTGTTTTCTTATGTGTTATTTTAATTCGTGCGTAGGAAAATTCACAAAAAACTCACAATTTATAGCTTTTAAAAATTTACAGCTAACTTGTAACCAAGCTATGCTAAATGCTATTCTTAAACAATAACTCCCACAACTTAAAGCATCTTTAGAGCTATGTTGCTTACTGGTTTAATACGTTTGATTCACTTGCTAGGTAGCCATTTCGATATTTCCTACATATTTGTTCTGTGAACCCCTCAATGCTTTCCATTTTGGTTATTCTGTGTGGTTCTCTTGTGCTTAATCACGGTGGTGCATTTATCAACATTTAAAGAATCTAGTTTTGTTTAATTTGTATTTTTTTCCGGTGTGAGAAAGCTGGAGCTTCGTATGACAATATACGAGGTAGGTCGTAGGTCGTAGGTCGAAAATACGCTTTGTAAATCAACGACTTATTTTTTTAAATTTAACTTCGATTTCGATTTAATTTTCTATTTATAAACGAGTACATTGTTATCATTTCATCATTATATCATTTGATCTATTTTAAAGATGGTATTTTCTACGTGCGTTTTGAAAGTTATTAGTTTTTCAAAACATGCTGCTAGGTTCCTCCATGGTATTCTATCATGCCTCATTTAATTACTTTGTGGTATTTTTAGGCTGCATGTGTTCCTGGTGAAATAGATTGCCACGGTTTTGGAGCTACTGATTTTGAGTTACTGAAAGTAGAAAAACTCTGCAAATGTTCTGTAAAAATTCTTGTACATTAAAAGAAGCAATATTTGCAATTGTTATCAACAACTACTTCAACCTATCAACATTTTCAACTTTAATCCAGAACAGGCAAGACCGTAATGCTAATACCCGTATAGAGTAATATAAAAAATTAGCACCGTTTATTTAAATATCAATTGAATATTTCAAGCTGGAGCATTGGCTCGAACACTTTAAAAGATGGAATCCTCGTTGGTACCAAACTAGCACAGTTGTGTTCAAACACTTCAAACAAGCAGAACGCATGACGCGACATTATCCATTCAGTCTCATTTGTGGACTTTGGGTGAGTTCCAATATCATTCAATATTCACATGTGCATGTTTGCACTTGCAGGGCTGGTTCGAAGTCTTGAAGCTTAAGAACTGTCTTCGAGTGTAATGTCCATTTGAAAAGGTCCACATCCGGTTTGAACTGTCGTTCGAAACGCTATTGACCCTAATGAAAAGAGCCTATCCCGGGGAGATGATTATAAGCGCACCATCGAACGTATCTGTACGGTGCACGCTTTATTTACGCTCTTTCCATTAGCCCACCGCTCCTACCGCTTCGAACCATTTTCCGTGGAACTCGCTTCATTTCCCGTTTGCGAAATGCAACATTGTAAACCTGGTCATCGGTTGCATCGTACAGTAGCATGGCTCGCTTGCCTCAGGGATTAATTTGAAGTGGCAACAGCCTTTTTGCATTGCATGTGTTCCCTGGAAAGAAGGATTCCACCTCTCTATATGGTGCAAAATGTAGAAAAAAAAAATAGCCGCACCCGTCTGTTCTATAACCATTCCATTTTCAATTACTACATGCTTTACATTTTTCTCTCTCGTTCTCTCTTTTTGCGCTCCTACAGGATCATCGATTTCGATCCTGGAATCGGCGGTGAAGCTGTTCCCATCGGCCAACACGGTAACGGCACCGTCCCGTTGCAGCGACGTCAGCGCCATCTGGGCACCGTGCATCTGCACGCTGGAGATGTGCATCGGCTGGTACCCGTGTGGGCTGAAGTACTGCAAAGGCAAGCCGGAAAACGCGCTGCAAAACAACGGTGGCGGCGGTAGCTACCGGTGCGGGATCAAAACGTGTCGCAAGTGCCATCAGTACTCGTACTACGTGCGCGAGAAGCAGCAGTGTTTGTGGGATGAATGACCGAAAATGGGCCATCGGTGCCCTCAGCAATCATCGGCAGCAGCGGTAGGAGGAGCAGCAACAACGACAACAGCATCGGACACGGGCCACTCGCACCGGGAGGCGGCGGATGAGGTGGAGAAGGAAGGCACATACCTTGACCGTGCACGGCACAGTGACGGCGGAACCATCCGGAGCATCAAACACTTACCGACACGTCCGGGCGGGAGTGAAACACGCAAACCAGAACACTACAGCGCTGCCATCGATTACGGTAATCGCCACCGATATCGGGTAGTTCAGATGCAGCAACAGCAACGGTTTGCGGCTGATTACACCGACCCTCGGGGGCAGCAGCAACACTCACCATCATCGTCCTGGTGGCTATCGGTGGACTTTCTGCTAATCGGGACGCTGCTACCCAAGGCGACGCAGTGGACCAGCAGCAGAAGCAGCAGAAGTAGCAAAAAGCAGTACAATAGTGCCGTCGTGCGAGTAGCGACCATTAGCAACAGTAGCGTACAGCCGCCCACGGTGGTATCTGCATGCCGGGTGGAACAGCAACACGAACCAGAAGATCGGTGGAGCGTGAAACACAAATCACTACTACCACTGACGTCGTACCGGTGTGGCCCACCGTCGGCGGCCTCACCATCCGTCGCCGAAACAATGAGTGAATTTAATTTTACCCAACCACCAACAACGCCATTGCCAGCAACAGTGCCACAGAGCATGGTAAAGGCAGTGCCCCCGGCAACGGAGGCCTCCACATCCTCCTCGTCTCCCACGAGGGATCTGCTGCTTAACGAAATTATTTTATAGCACAAATAGGTTTAATGAGCAGGACACAGGGCTCTTTTTTCGGCCAACGTCTCGTTTGTAGGTATAGTACGTGGAGGAGGCTTTTTACCTTTTGTTTCATTCCCTTTCCTCACCCTCTAGTACGGGTGCTCCAGGACCGGACAATTCCTAATCTGTAATCTGTTCCGCACGGGGCCCACAAGTGCGGATTTTACGGCCAGTCGTAAAGCGGTGGGACAGGATTTCAAGTGTCAAATGCTGAGCAAGTGGTAATTCTACCAGGTAGATCGTGTAGCGGGGCGAACAACATTAAAAAAGAAGAAAAAAAAACAAAAAGGTAACGTTGGCCATTCAAAGTAATCAATTCCGGCTCGGCTAGAAACTGGCCGAGAGCTTGCTTGCGTGTGTAGCACAAATAGGATAAGGAGGACTCAAAGTAACGCGCATCGACACACCCGAACCCTACGGGCGCTCCCGTAGACCGAAAACTTTACCTTTTCTTTCCTCGTCAAGTAGTAAATGGATCGGAACCGCATTACAAAGAAAATGCCGCCACAGACAAACCGGAACATTGTACGATTGGGCGCCCGGTGGAGGAAGGAGTGGGTGCAATGGGGAGAGTTCGAAAGCACCGTAAAGTTAGGAAAGACACAGTATTAAAACACTCAAACGAAACGGAATGTACGAAGCCATAAAGCAACCCGTAAAGAACGCAGCAGCACACCTATCCTGCCAGTGGTCCGGTTCGTTTCATTTTCCTTCAACATTTTTCACTTTTTCGCCGTTTCGGAAAGACCACGAGAACCGTTTCGGATTCGAGATCCGTGTGCAAAACGTATGTCTGTTTGTGTGTGTGTTGGCGCACGTAGGTTGATTACATTCCTATGGGTTGGGCGTGCGGATTTTGCGTTTTTATTTCCACCAGAACGGGAGGAGCGGCCAGGACCTTTCATCGCGTTCGTTTGTGCTTCGTTCGCCACGGACGGAATCGTCAAATTGTTTGTGTGTGTGTGTTTTTTTTTTGGTCCCGCATTTTCACTTTACCATTTTTTTTTGACTTTCTACGATGTCCTCGCGTTTGTCGCACTGTACTTGCTAGAGCGGTTAGTGAAGCATTAGCGTTACCTTCCGATGAAATTATTTCAAGATCCTGCTAGTAGAAAAGAACAGGGCAACACCTTACGGTTCGCTGTTGGCACAGTGTGGGACGTGGGATAGAGGACACCAGGGAAATGGGGTTTCCTTTTATCTGCTTTTCCTAATCTCTCGCACTTGCAATTTACTTTCCTTAATTGTTTCTTCTGTGTGACGTGCGATGCCCAAGGAACGTACCCTCACACACACACACCCCGGATTGAGACCCGGAAAACCCGACCGCTGGGAAAAGAAACGCTTTCATGGTCGACGCCTTCTCCCTCCGTGTGTGTGTGTTTGTTTGCGAGTCTGAGTGGGTTTTATGCTTCTTGCGTGTCTGACAAACGAACCTCTATTTTACTGTGACCGGGAAGTGGGAGTTTGTTGGCAAAAAAGTATGTTGCATAAGTTTGCTTACTTTTTGCCTCCCACAATGTGGTTTTCAATTATTAAAAGATTTGTGGAGTGGAGATATGAATAGAAAATCATATTTGTAAGCGGTCGCGACTGGGCAGAGCGCTTCAAAGCGCGCATTTTTCATTTCAACCTAATTTATTCCACTGTTAGGGAAACAAAAGTGCACTTACTTTTGAATCTGTTGCTGCCCGGTCCCGCTCCTTCTATCCATTTGCTTTCCGGTATGGAAGCGGAAGAACGTTGGAGAGAGCTTTGAGGTTTGCTAATGTTTTTTTTTGTTTTGTTTGTTTGTTTGCGCTTCCTTTTCGCCTTCCACCGTTTGATCCACTCCGAGTGGTCATTCGGCGAAACTCAACGATGCAGCGCTGAAATTACTATTTCGCTTGAATTTTTATTGCAAATGTAGATTTGTTTCATTTACCTTTCGCTTGCGCTCGGTTCGCGCTGTTTCGTCGCCGGTGGGAAATGGCTAGATCTTAAAATTGCGCTCCGTATTCATAAATTGTGTTTAGCAGTGTGCTTCAGTGCGCACTGTCTGGGGAGTGAAAGCCATTTACTTTTCGGTGTGCTGCTCCTCTTTCTCTCCTTGCTTTGGCTGTCGGAGGATATGCACAAAAAAAAAATTGCGGCAACGCATAACTTTCCACAGCGGCTAAATTGAAACACAAATTTGTTTTTCGTTTAAAACAACTTTAGGTAAAGAGTTTTGTTTGAGTTCTTGTTGGGAAAGTGACGTCAACGCTCGTACATCCGCTACGTTACAGTTCTTTAATAATGTACATTAAGGAAAAACTCATAACAATCCTGTTTTCTGTTACGTTTTGTGACCGTTTTGCTGTCTAAAAATAGATGAGCATGATCAGTGCCAGGTGCCAGGTGCCAGCTTGCAAGCAACACCCTGTTGGCAAGCAATTGCAATGTTTTCCCATTTCCCGGGAAACAATAATATTCCACCAGAACGCGGTGGCTCATTGCTGCGCGCTTGGGAAGGATTGCAAAGAAGGTAAAAACACACACAAAAACAAAGTCCATGCTTCACAGCCCACCAGAAGTGGGCTCTCTTGCCCTGCCACTTGAAGGGTGGCAAGGGCCTGTCGGGGGGGAGGCAGCTGAATGTCTTACCTTTCTGTCGCTCTTTGTCATTGCGCGCTCGGTGACACTTGACATCGTGTCGCAGCTCTTTGGCGGTAAAGCTTTTTGGAGCCACTCGTTGCCGAGTGGACTCTTCTTCTCGGTGGCCAAAGAAAATGTGTGTACTTACGACGAAGACACGAAGATAGTGCAGTAGAGGAAGAGAGAGAGAGAGAGAGCGAGATGGGAAACACCAAATCAAAAGCATGTACTGTTTCTTTCGGTGCTTTTGACCTGGTCCGAAGCAGTAAGCGCAAGTGCCGATCAAGGAAAAAAAAACCCGTATCCAGAAGAAACACAGGAAACCATAGAGCATTCTTGCCTTTGCCGCCACTCACGGCGCCTGGCAGCATCTTTGTTTGAATACATAATTTGTTTATGCAGGAGAAGCAGGAGTAGTAGCATCATCATCGTCGTCGGTGGTGAAAATAGAAGCCAACCAAGGCGACCCAGGGACAGGTCGAACAGACTCCCAAGACTCGACTGTCGTCTCCGGTGGGGTTGGTTTTGTAGTAAGTTCATTTCCTGGATCCTCTAGCCCTTATTTCGATGTTGTTTGTTGTCTGCGTTGTACTGTGACGCCTTCCCAGCGCGCCAACCGCACCACTGCAGCTTGAGGGAAGGTGGTGGGTAGTTGTTAGTTCTGCTTCGTAGCTAGCCTTACCTTTCTGTTGTGCACCACGCTCCGTGAGAGGCTTGAGACCATGTTCCGTTTCGGTGTCAGGGCGATGTGTGTATGCGGTCCTTCTTATTTGCGCTGCTCCCGTTGGCCCTCCCTGTCGTTAGAATCGTTTATTTTTATTTATTTCCGTCTCGTTCTGCTGTAGGACATAGATAGGCAAGTAGGCAAGTGGTGTGACGAGGTGTTGCCGGGGGTAGAGGCATGGGCAAGTAATTTTCGCATTTGTAAATACACGTTCTTTCCTTCGTTCGTTGACTACAAGCTCAGCAAAGCAAACAAAAGCCACCAGCATGTTTCTCACAAGCTCCTTGACGTACTGCTATTCCTTCCGTTTTTTTTCGACTTCATTACTTATTCCGTTCGATCGGCATCCGGTTGCCGTTGACGGACGGGAAGTTTACCACGCTCGGGAACAAGATGTGTCGGCTTTCCCCCCAACTACCTTTCGTTCGCATCTCGCTGTACAGATAACCTGCGACTGTGGCCGTTCGAAACCGTTCGAGCAGGCAGCCGTTTGAAATGCTATACATAACAATAAATAATAAAACAGTAATGGTGGCAACCCACGCAGCAAGGGAGGCGTGGGCGCGCGCGGTGTGGCCAAGTGTAAAAGTGATTGCGGCGGGACGGCACCATTACTAGGTTGCATGTAGAGCAAACCGCTAAAAGTAGCTGAGCAAAGTACATTACCGTTAAGAACATAATAGTATTAAATTGTAAGCAGAAGCTGCACTTTCCGTTCTTCGTCTTTTCGATTTCGATGCTGTAATTGTGTTTCAGCATTTCTGCCTTGCAGGGGAAAGATTGAGGATATAGTTGTTGACTCACAAAATAAGTCGTTCCCAGTACGCTCAATCACATTCGATCAGATTCGTTTAAAGTATTGTAAGAGAATCATGCAACCAAGTATTGATAGTGACAATATGTAGCTGTATTATGTTGGCTTTCCTTTCTTTTCCTACTTTATTTCATACAGCTAGACGTATTTCAGTGCCATCAATATACGCGTGTAGCTGGGTCTATGAACGGCAAAACCGACTCAGAAAAGATGGCGCAAAACTCTCGATTAGTGAGCGTCCGGCACTACAAAACTATGCTAAAAATTCCATTCAATAAACTAAACTAAAACAAACTGTAAAAAGTAAATAGGCAAACCTGTTACTTAAACGCAAAACCACCGTGAATGGTGCTGTATAGTCTAAAAGCAAACAAAACAAAAAAAAAAACATCAGAAAGTAAATTTGTGGAAAAACGTAAAAGCTAAAAAGCTAATACAGCGCAACGCAACACGAGACGACACTTCTAGTAAAAAAACAAACCGACAAAAAATATACATCAACATAATACGTGGCCTTAGCTTTCCTCTGATACTTTCTTCCTGATACTACAAAGTAAGCAAAGCGTGCAATGTGTGCAAAACAAAAAAAAAATAACTATACATACGTTAATAAGGAAACTCAAGCATTTATAAAGTGGGAACACACGATCGAAGTTATTATTAAAACAAGGGGGAGAAAAAGAATTCTGCTACCATAGTTTGTGAAGTGAATAAAATTTCACAGTACCGTAGTGTGATAGTGTAATCAAAGTGAACGAAAATAACAACAACAAAAATGGTAAAGAAAACTGAAGCGTAAACAGAAACCGGAAACAAGACAAAAGCACAACGAATAGAATGAAGCAGCCCCGACACGAGTTAGAGGCTTGCGTGGAAAATTGTATGTTTGGAAATGGAACTGGAAATCATATAAAAGGGTATAAAACTCATTAAACTTCCAATCAAGCAACAAGCGGCACGAAGCCAGGTTGATTTCAGTTCATGAGCCCCGAAACATCCACCCAGACTCTAAGCTAACCCCCGTTGGAAGAAGAATCCTTACCAACCGTACGCATGAGTAGTGTTTCTTTAAATTGAAAAATGAAACTTGACCCGCGAACACCGACAATGGGGAGCGAACAACAACTGCCAACCGTTTATTTTCTGTGCGTTAAAGTTGATGTAAGTAATTTTTCATGTTCGTCCCGTTCCGGCACGTGCACGGGAAACGGGAAACCCATTGCTTCCCTGCCCGGCGCTACTGCCAGTTCGCACTCACAGCCGGCACTACTGCAACAGTAATGTGGCGTGGAAAACTTTTACCCTGGGATGCAAGGGCTACAACGGCCGGGAAGCCGTTAAGTTCGGTCGTAACTTAGACCTCACTCCCGTAAGTCAATCAAATGTTTTGCGGCGGGATGGCTGGAGCCAGGGGCAAGGAGGCCACGGCAAGGTGGCAAACCATTAGTGTGACGGCAAATAAAACCGTACGCCAACGCCAACGCCCGCTCGCGTTTGCTCGGTGTAAGTTTCCCAAAGTGTAATTACTGTGCAAGTGGTGGGTCCGGGACAGACAGAGAGAGAGAGAGATAGAGAAAGAGAGAGACTGCGGGTCGAAGTTGCCGCCGACCGGGCAGGGGAAGATAGTTTCGCAACGGGACTCGAATCATCGGGTTAAAGTTGATCGGGTGCTGGGTGCAGTTGGGCGCACTTCTCACATTTCCTCGAGTTGTTGCGAACTCTCTGTTTAGCCGATGCCAGCTCTGGTGGAACAAAACGGCCTTTCGTGACCGTTTATCCGGAGGAGTGTTTCGAGTTTCGTTAAGAATAAATCATTATCTTACGAGCGAGCGAAAGTTTTATTTTTCCTCCGTGCGGGTTGCCACATTCCACCGTTTTATTGCTTCCTGAGGCCGTCGTCGTCAAATGGAGCATTAAAAGAGCTTTTGCTTGAATGCGTTTTCCCAACACTTGTATGTTGTTTGCCAACCATAGATTGTATTCTGTTATCTAGGAATTAATTTACCTTACATTTTCGTTCCCTTTATTTGCATGTACATATTTACAGCCTTTTCTACTATAACTTTACGGCTGCATCATTTTTCAATGTCCTTAATTTCAACAAATGAAGCAAAGTAAGTACAGAAAAATAACGCACATCTCAATAAGTAACAGAGAACATCCTTTAAAAAAACTCAAACACAAAATTGGCAAAGACGCTGAGCAGACTTGTACGTAACTATAGCAAAACAAAAGAAACATAGCAGAACGAAAACGAAAGCCACAGCGCTTTGTAATGTAACCAGTGCGCGTACGAAACATACGGCTTGTGCGAATCGCAGAGTATATAGAACAGAAAGCATATATAAGTATAGTATATATTTTATACGAAAGCTAGAGACATGCGGGGGGCAAATGTTAGTATATTTCTCGATATAGGCATAGCCAGGAATGGGACGAGAAAATGAGAAAAGGGAGAAAACAAAACCGTGTAAAATAGTTGACCTAAAAATCTAAATATACTTACAACTTGAAACGAGAATAGTCTAGTGTTGACTCGTGACAGAATGTGAAACATATTGAGAAACGGTCTTTATTCAATTTTATTTATAATTATTTTACTTTTTTTTACCATAATTCTCTCAAAACTAGCTGGAAAAATTGTTAAATATTTTTCAAAATATATCAAACAAAATTACACTCATTTAGCAATACGGCCTGGCCGTTACTACTGAATAAAAAAAAATTACACTTATTTCACACTTAGCTCATTTCATGGAAACGAAATTAAATTGAACTTACTGGAAATATTAAAAGTGAAAGTAACATAAAATAGTAAAATTATTGTTATATAAATACATATACATTATTAACAGAGTGTCACATTTTCAGAGTGAAACCTTTCCATCGCTGCGAAGTAATGCGTGGTATGTTTCATTAAAGGTATGATATTGAATATTCTACTGCTTTAAATAATTGTTATTTATTTATTTTTTTTATTAATTTTTTTATTTTATTTTATTTTATCGGTTTCGGTGGTCTGGTAACATTGGAGCTTTGGTTAGGCCTTGACCCTACTGGGTTGTTATGCCACCGAAGAAGAAGAAGAAGTACGATAATTAGGAATTTCAAAGTTCCAGACCGAGGAAGACGATTGAAAAGTGTACGTGTGAACTTTCTCTGAACGGATTCAATTCGGTCTCTCC
>KB671836.1:0-72306 GCA_000349105.1 Anopheles epiroticus | reverse complement strand
TTGTTATATAGAAAAATAGTTCATACCTAAATGCCTACCAGACAGTTTCGTCCCTTTTGAATCTTAGGAGAGAAAATAGGTGGAAACATCATCTTTATCAAGAGTTACCGAATGCCTTTTTAAGCACAATGAATGTGATAAAAAAGATCTTTAAACTATATATTTTTTTTATTCAGTAGAGACGGCCAGGCCGTATTGCTATCTTTAAACTATATGTTAATAATAAATTATTCTGAATATGATCTCTATTAAAGTATACGTTTTACAAAATATCTTTAAATAAACTTTTTTCTTTTTTTTTCTACATTGCAGGTCGTTCCTCTTTCATCCAGTCTCAAGCCAACAACATCTACACTCCCTCCAAATAACAATCTATGTGGCGTTACAAAACTAGTTACAACGCGATAACATGCTAATGCTTTGCACCACAGCGTTGAAAGCAACGCTACAAAACATACCGTACCGCAGCATAACGAATGAAAATCCCTTATGGGCAGAGCACAAAACACGAGATAAATCGTACCGAATGGAAACATAAAATCTTTCGTTCCTGCGCAAGAACGTTGTGAGAGATTGCCGCGGGGAGAGCAGTAGCCCACCGAACGTCTACAACCGATAGAATAATAATTTTCCTCTCCCGTAGGAGGCTTAGAGATCGCTTAGGTGAATTAACACAAAATGTTTCTTTTGATTTGTTTTGCAGGATAAAATACTAGAAAAAACTCAAACAAAAGATAAAGGAGAAAAAAAAAAACAAACAATCATAATAATATTCATTGCAGATTGTGAGTGAGGTATCTAGCAAAAACAAACGAAGTGCTAAAGTGAAGGAACAAACAGTACGAACAAAACAGCAGGATCTGTCAGACATTGGTGGACAAGCAAGTGGAATCCGTTTCGCTTTGCCTTATTCTAAAATTTCTGAAGTAAAAAAGCTTTTTCACGATTGCAACTGAAACGAGGGAGAGGAATCGGCCCAGAAAGCGTTGGCCCGTGATAAGTACACATAGAAGAAAAAACCCTCGTTCCAAACTGATGTGCCGAATGACACAACGCCAACAACGCCAAACAGGCAAGTGGAAACGCTACTGTCCACTGTGATACAATGGCCGTACCGATGCAGACGCAGCACCGTTGCGGGGCCCATCACGGGTGGCCAGGGTGGCAGCGAAAATACACCAGCCCAGCAAGGGCACAGTTGCTAGGCGCAGTGAAAAGCTTCATCTAAAATTCGTCGCTAGTCCAACCGAACGTAGGAAAGCCAAAGCCAGCGGCCATCCTGCCACCTGCTCCAAAGGCTCAAAGCAAAAGGCGGACAACGCAATGCAAAACGTTGCCATCGCTGTTTGTTAGTGTTGTTAGTGATTATTTCCCATCCACCCCCCCCCTATCCACCCGTGTTCTTCTTCGTGGGTCCGTTGGGGGAGAAGGAAGGAAAATAGTACGTTACGGTCGGTACCTTCCGCCGCGGAAGAAGGTTTTAACCCGTTGAGCGTTGAGGCAGGCTTAAAAGTTTTTATTTCCCGTATTTCCCGCGTTTCTCGCACTCGCCTCGAAAGTGCAACTAAGTGTGTGTGTGTGTGTGAGTTTTGGTGAAAGTGTATCATTGTGAGTGTGATTGTGTGCGGGAAAAAAAGTTGAAGAAAAAAAGAGAAACGCGTTTAAAGCGTGATTTTTTTCTTCTTTCGTCCGAGTGCTAAAGCGTTTTCCACTGTGTTTGTTGCGTTTCTGCTGTGAGCCAACCAAGGCCTCTGTGTGTGTGTGTGTGTGAGTGTTTGTGTGCGGGGCGCTTTAGATTTTCCCCCAATTTTGTTAGTGGCATTACCGCGGTTGCATTGGTTCGTTTTTGTTTTTGTGCAACTTTTTTTTTGTTGTTGTCGGCTTCCCAAGTTTAGGCAGCACTATCTGCATTCACATTTTCCCGGTCATCTCAACGGTCGTCGTCACCATCGTGTCGGGCAGAAAGGCGTGTGGAATTATTCGTTTCTCAGGAGGGGGTTCCCTTTTTTTTCCTTGGGACTGAAGTAGAATACTTTCCAGCTCCCATCTGGAGCTTCATTTTCCCGTATTTTGGGCCCCGATTATTTGCGTCGCCTGTCCACGCTTTCCTGCCGTCGCTGCCGTCCCGCAAAAGGTCAGTTTGCGTTTGTTTTTCACCGGTGGATAAAGTTTCGGTGCGGTGTGTGACATTTTCTTTTTGCTGGCACACGGCAGTGGCCAAACGGAATGTGAGCCACAGTTTACGAGTATCACCGGCACCGTCAACATCATCGCTAGCCGGTGCGGCGTGCGGCAAGGGAAAACATTTCACGAGCAAGCAACAACAAAAAAAAACTATCTTCCGCGTACTGGTGTGTGTGTATGTGCACCGCGAGAAACGGCAAAACCATCATGGAGATTATTAAAATAACAGTTCTGCTGCTGTGGTCCGTCGCATCGAGCGTGCTAGGATTAGCGAAAGGTGAGTGTTTGAGCAAGCTTTGGCCGTATTGTTTTCCTCGACGCCGGTGGGGGAGATTCAGCCACGGAACCGAAAAACGACTTCTTGGTATTATAGAGGATGAACTATGTTCGAGTGTTTGTGTGAGCGGTTTTTTGTTAGTCATCCCCTATTTTCGCCCACAATTTAGTAGTCAAATTGCAAAATTCTAGCTCAGGGTGCTCGTTTTCTGAGATTTTGTGGTGCCACTACAGATTCTCCGCTTGGTTTGGTGCGGGTCAGCTTATGTATGTTGTTTGACAAAGGAAGCAAAAAAAATGGTGAATGTTCCTGCTTCCTTGTTTTCATTGCATTTGGTGAAGGATAAAAAGCTGATGTTTTAATTGCTCTGGCTTTCCACTTCGCTTCGAAATGAAAGTTTTAGAGAGAGAAAGAAAGAGGGAGAGCTTTGGTGAGTGGTACAAAAGTTGTTTTAATGGATGTTTCTAGGGTTAGGTTAGGTTAGGTTGATTTCAGTTGAGCAATGATTTCTATCCTTTGAATTTTATTGCTTTTTTAATTGAAAGTGGCTAAAACAAGAAAAACTTTAATGTGAGCTGCTAATTTATTATTTGAGAAGCTTTTTTTACCTTAGTTTTTTATTATAATGTTAAATGTAGAATGAATTATAGACTGGTAGTTTTTTATAAATTGATTTATAGATTGGTCCTTTTTTATAAATTTTAAATTTCATAAAACCAGACAAAATATCATGAATATTTTTGCAATTTTTTTCCATACAATTAGCTTAAAGATAAATTATTTAAGTGCTTTAGTTTATTCGTTGCTAAAGATACATTTTTATCTGGAGTGGCCTGAAAATAAAACTGTAGTTGTGTTAAGCTCATTGCTATAGAGTTAAAATTTTCTTGGTTGTTTGTTTTATGAATTAATTTAATTATTTTAGACTTATGTTTTTGTTCGGTAAAAATGGCTTGGCCATATTTTTATTAGAGAGTATTTAAATATTATTTTTTTAAGCTTTGTCAATAATTTTGGCAGCACAAATGGACTTTTCCTTCATCCTTAAAGTCAAAACATTCATTTTATCGCAGAAATGTCTCTTGACTTGATCGTCTTGATCTTTCTTGACTTCAAAAACGTTCACATTTTTAACAAAGTTTTAATAAAATAAGTCCTCATCTTGAAAGCAGCTTAAAACATTTGTTACTATCTTGAACTAATAATCAAAATTTATTTATTGTACTACTTGGAAATTTTAAAATCAAGCTGTGGGTTTAAAAAGAAGCCGTTTTTGACAATTTAAAGCTTTTTTTACGAAAGCTTACCACGAATAAAGTCTTTTGAGGCACACGCTTAGTGTGCTACACTACGCAAATTTTGTCAACATTTCAGTTTCTGTTTTCAGTTTTTTTTTATGTTAAACGTTTAAAAATATAGGAAAACACAGTTTAAAATATTTTTTATGATTTGCTTTTTCAACACAACAGTATGACGATTGGCCCTAGAAAAATTCAAATATAAACCTAATAGGTGCTGAAATTTTGTTAAAAAAGCTGATTGCTAATATAAATTTACAAATATGAATCTCCGAACTAAGAAAATGAATAAACTACTCATTTGAGTAAAGAAAAAAAAAACAACAATATGATACTCACAATCAAAAATGATCCCTGCCTTATCGCAGCAAACAATTCCTGAGCGCCATGCGAATATGATACATTTTGGATAGTCCCACCATTTCCAAGCAGCTTGTAATCGATAAACTTTTGCACAAATCGATCATCCTTCCCTAATGTGCACAATTTTACGCTCAATTAGTTGCGATTGGCGTTCGTTTCAGAAGTTTGTTGCCAACTATGTTCTCGTCGGCAGAACGGTAAAAGTAAAGCAAAAGACTGCCGAAGCGACTGAAACTCCCCCACATGCACGAGGTCGATATTTTCGAGACACATTTTTCGTCGCTGCCACATTTGGGAGGGAGTGGGAGGAAATCGAAAAATCCAAATACCGTTTCCAGTATCCAACAACAAGGGGAAAAACTAATAATATTTCCAATTTATCTTCTCCGCAATGTGGACCACATCTGAGTGAGGTGACTTGTTCCCCGCTGCTACCACTGTGTCTGTATCAGTTGGCTTATTTATATGCTTTACCTTTAGCGGGAGGCGTACTCGGATCGGAAATCGTACGGCAGCTTGGGAAACTTTCATGCACTAACTGGAAGAGCAACAGCTTTTGTTGTGCACGTTGGAATCGATATACTTTTGGAGGATCGCAAAATCATTTGGTCTGTACTGTTTCTGCTGGAGTTCATGTGATGCTGATTCTATGAGAAGCTGTACCGACAAAGTCTTTTAAAGAGCGACTAGATCCGCGGATGGTTACTGGTTCATTTGAAAGTATTATTATTATTGCAATACTCCCAGTCAGCTTCCACAGCAGATTGGTGCTCTCGTGCAGATGGTGCCTCAAATAATGTTCTTAGACAGTCAGAAAAAACATCAAGCCCAGTGCTCAATCCTTCAGCAATAAGCATTATGAAGCACAAAATCTGTCCATTGCACTGCTGAAAAGGCGCATCCACGATGATATAACCGTTGTCTGAGCCGTACGATTGGGATGTTCTCAAATGCATTCTCATCCTCAAACCATGGTTTGGAATCGAAAGGTGGTTAAATTTGTACCGCAAGCAAACGGAAATTCGCACGATCCACTGCAATGAAGCATTTGCCGGTCGATTCACATGCCTTCGTTTCGTTTTCATTGAACAGATTTTCCTCCGTTTTGCCTACAGCATAGCTGTGGAATGCATTTCGTTTTCCTATCACATTTTTTGTACAATCCAGAACATCTCCGTCTACTACATAGATCTGCTTTTCACTGGCACGGTCGTAGTGTGTCGTCGAAGGAAACGACAACGCAGAACATGAGCAACGATCAAACAGACAAACCGTTTCTCGAGTGCACGCTTGGTGATGGAATAGCTAGGCCCGAGCAGAAACTGCATTCCTGTAGCGCAGGAAAGGTATAGGAACATTTATTTACTCACATTCTGAACGCTACCATGCCGAAGGCGTTGGGCCGTTCGAAATGTTGTCTTTCTTCGCTTGCAGCCGGTGGCGAAAGGGTGGATACTGTTCACATGAGAAAAAAAAATCGCTTGCTAACGTACCCATAATTTGTCGGCTGTGGTTGACATTATCAAAACATGACAGTTATGCAGTGATTTCGTATCAAATTCTGCTTTGCCTTGCATTCGTTTGATACGTTTTTTCTTATGAAAAACGATTGAGTTGTTGATCTTTCTTTTATAGCAAGAAGCTTGCAGAGAGGTAGTAGTTTTTAGTAGTTTTGGTGCTGAACTTTGATGTTATTTAACTTCGCTTTCACAAAATATAGATTAGAATTCTCTTGTTTTTTTGTATTAGAATTAGAACCTCACGAAAATTTATGCTAGCGTTCTATTTCAAAATATAAATGTCAATTTAGTATACTCTGCTAAAGTAAGGATATTTTTTATATCCGTCATCATGGACTAAAAAAGAGCGACGCGGTCGTACAGTGGACAACGTTAAGGTTTTTTACAAGTTACAATTTGCGATTCAATTGTACCTTCTGTCGGCACTCTTCGCTGATTGTACAGCGCTAGGAAGGTAACGTTCTTGATTGTTGTGTCAAATCAGAAAAAGAATATCAAAAGTAGAATAACTATATATGATTTTTAGCATGATCTTGCAGTAGTTTATGGGAAAAAATTTTTTTACCCGTTTGTTCTGTACCATTTGATATATTTTGTGTACTTACAGTGGATATTGTGATAATTTACTTTATCATATACAACATTTTTTGCATACCTTTTATAAGTGTTCAATATAACATAACTTAATGATTTTACATGATTCTTACAACGATACGGTGCTAATTGTTATTTACTGAATTCTTGTTTAAATGTAAAGCATGAGAGAACAATCTTTTGGTAAAGTTTCTTTTTTCATAAGATTTAGTCTTAAGCAAGTAATGCAAAGTACAATAAGATTTGCACTCCAATTTTTTACTGCAGATAGCCAAGGATATTTTTATCGCGACTTTCTGACGTATTTCAAGCACCTTTTGAAACTTTAGAACAATGTTATTTATAAATTTTTTTATATGCTTGAAATACTTCGCCGTTGATATCATATAATAAAGAAATAATAATAAGCTTACAATAAGGCAACCTGGTTTAAAGCTTTTTACTATATTAAAAATCATATAATCTATATATTAACAGTCATAATAGAACATTTTGTTAATTTAAAGGATACTGAGATTATGATAAGATGTAACTACTTACTCTGAGATTAAGTTTTATGATATGCCAAAACACTTTAATCAAATCTCACTTAGTTTGGTGGCTGGCTAGTTTTTTCGTTTAAATACTACACGGGTATAAAAACGTCATTCCAAATACAAAAAAAAAAATGCATTAATAAATACTTAGCAGCGCTGCTTGCATTCAGACTCAACTTGAAAAAAAATCTCTGAGCTTTTCTAAAAGCCACACATGCTGGATGATTTAATGCTTTTAGAGTTTATAGTAATTATTTGTAAGCCAAAAGAATGACACAATGCTATTCACATAAAAATCTATTAAAATGATTTAATAGCTTCTATAAAAAGCGATGGGTAGCTCTCTATTCTTGAATACATTTTGCATCTCTATATTACCATAGTATTAATCAGGGTTACAGCCTTCTGCAAATAAAGTGAACATAAACGAAACCCCAAGACTGTAAGACATTTTCCAATCTTGGCAAGCATTCAATATTCAAACAGGTTTTTCGGTGGCAACACATTCGCCGTCCGCACCTTCCGTGTCACAGTAGAGAAATTAACGCGCTTTGAAAACAGTGAAGCGTACGCACGGCCCTTCTCTGTTAGCATCTTTTCAATTATTCCGCATCAATATTGTGTGCCGCACGGTAACTTGCACGTTAAAATGATAAAATATAAAATTTCCTTTCCCGCCACTTCCAGACGGTTGGTCGGGAAGGCATCTTTCCTCAGATATCATTCCGGGAGGAGTACAGGTACGGGTAATGACGCCATTACTGTGACGCGCAAACGTGCGCCAGGCGAAAATCACGGCGTTGATCCGTAAGCGTACCGAGCGCGAGTGGCGTTAATTTGCGGCACGTTTGTGCGCCTCGAACGCGCAACACAACCGCCGATTGGTACGCAGGGCACGCTCTTGGCACACAAGTACCGGGGAGAGTGTGCCGGAAACATTCCCTCGCCCCCGATCGGTGTGAAAATCGCATTCCCTGGGAACAAGGCGTGGCGAAAGCATTCGTACACCTCTGGTTTTTGTGCACACAGCATCAAAATGTTCACCTTCCTTTCCCACCCTCCCGGGGCTTGGCGGCACATTTATACAGTTGGGAGCGCGGCAGGAGGAGGCTGCTGCTCCAGCATCCATTGCCATTCCGACCCTTTTGCACACCTCCTAGTTCTACCCGGCAGAACGCAGGCAAGGCTGGATGGAACAATTCTTTGAAATTACTTCATTTCCCGGTATGCAGCAGCGGGCTCATAAAATACCATTAATATGTAATGAAGTGAATCATTCATAATTCACCTCTATCTCATGCCTTCTCGGTTCGAAAATTCTTCTTCCAGCTGCACCTGCAGCTTCACGCTCTGCTTCTGGTGCGACTGGTGCGAACCGGGTGACGTCTTCGTGGGGTCGTTTCTGTGGGCCCTGCAAATATGCAGATAAAGCACAGAGAAACGGGACAGGTTCACACCTTGCACGCATTTCCACCGGGTAAAGAGCATGCCGGGGCCGAAGATTGACGCGCAAGGACGCGGTAGACGCCAAAAGTTGGAGTTGATGGAGTCAAACATTGTACGGGAGAACAAAGAGTAGGCAGATTGGAACGCAAGCGTAGGGGTTTTCGTTTCTCAGAAAACCAAACAGACTTATATATTAACTTCCTTCTTTGCTTTCACGATTTTTCTTACACTCCATACCACCTTACACGGCACATAACTTTTTACAACAGTGAAGTACTTGAGCGAGACTGAGTGAAAAATCGAACCGCTAACCAGCAAGGTCTTGTTTTTGTTTTCGTCTCCATCCGAAGCTCATTTAATCGAAGCACAGGCACGCTTTGGCACAAAAAAGAAAGTTCGAAAATGGAGTGCTTTAGGTCTTCCGATGAAACCGATCCCCATGTAGACAAGAACGATAAAATACTCGGGCTTTCATCGGCCAACACCTTCTTTTGCCGTAAGCGGCTTTTTTACTGCTCGATTTTCATCACCATTGAATCGTCCGCGAAGCTTCGGAGGCTTTCTAAAGTGAGAATTTCATCCGAGTCGATAACACTTCAATAGGAATGTACATCCCATGTGCCTGCCGCTGGAGCAAACTGGGTCAGGAAGGTCTGTGACTGAGTTGCACTGCACTTTACTTGAGCATTATTCAACTATGTGTTGCTGCTGGGTGTTCCTGGCTGGGTAGCGGGTTAGGGGAGCCGAGAAACGTACTGTTTAGTGATGATGTTAAATCGTCATTTTAGTATCACTTTACTTAATGAACTGGGATGTGGGGGAATACTCAGTGTGGATGATTCTACTGTTTGGTTGTTTGTTTGAAGTAATGGGAATCGCAACTGTGATGTTTTACTTTTCGATAGGTGCTGTGAAACGTTTCCTGTAAATGTGTTACTTGTATTCTTTAGAATGGTAGTTATATGTTGTAGTTGATTGCAACAGTTAGGTCAGATATTGTTTAAATAGAAGCAAATAAAAACCCTTATTCGAAATGATTTCACGTTTTTTAAATCGTAATCATCAAATTGTTGAATTTTGAAATTACAGGAAAGTTTTGATAATTTAACGGTGGTCAAACAATTATTTTGATGTTTTTCAAAAAATAATTGGAAATACATCATTTTTGAAATCATGGAATGTTTCATAGTTCAATTTAATTCAATAACATTAAGTGTGTTTCAAAAACCTAATCCAGATATTTTTCTTTCTCCGGTTCTTTTGTTTTAAATTTATTGTGTGTTTTTTTGGATTGTTCGTCTATGTAAAAATTCTAATAGCAACTGTGGTTTGATAAAAGGTTGACTAGGATTCTATTTACTAGAGATTCCTGGAAAATATTAGCAAAAAAATTAAGGGGATAAAAAAAATATCTATCTATATCAAAACGAACAGGGTCTGGGAGTTAAATAACTAGGTGAAGTCGGGTATTATATTGGTTACAAACTGAGAATACTCTTAACGTTTTACTTAATATTATAGTATGATAAATTTATTTTAGAATGTTTCAAAATCAGGTCATGAAGTCTAAAACACATGAAATAAGCTTAGGTAAGCTAGGGCCTGTTGGTGGTCTAGTGGTAGCGGAGTAAGCCTGTCAAGAGGCGCGGTGTCGTATCGAATCCCATTCGGACTGCTGCTGCTCCAGATGCGCTCAAGATTGACAGTTCTGCTATGGGTGCATTAAGTCACACAACTTTGTTTGAACACATTTAATATGAATATGAAATAATCCATGTTTTCCATGTTCTTTGATCTCCTTTTAATGATGTGTTGAATACGTTAAACATAGCTGAAATTAATTTTCAATATGCTAAAAACTACTTTTTCTAAAATGGAAATTAACAAGGTCATAGAAATATGACACTGCTGGAAAATGTCAGGAGAACACATAAGAATACCTTTCTTTAATTTGTCATCCAACAGTAATAACTTAATTGATTCATTAGTTTTGTGTGAGAATAAAAAAAATTGTTTTCGAGTGCCTGAAAAAAATCACTCAAAATACACAAATAAAACCAAAAGCTTACTTTTTAAAAAATGTGAATGCTTTAGACGAAGTGGATTCCATTCCACTTAACAATCAATCTCCGAAATCTCAAGAAGATGAATATTAAAAATGTTTAAATGATTGTCACAAAGCCAAGAAATAAATTATATTAAAATTTTCCTTTTGGACCATACTACAACTTTTGTTAGTTCTACTGACAAAAATAAAAGTAAAATATATTTTTGTGAAGAAGCATCGTTAACTGCTAGCGAATTTCTTTATGGTTCTTTGTGTTCACAATCGCTAATTTTAGTGAGTCTCAAATAAAATTCTAGCATACTGACTGTTTGCTTCTTGTACTAGGACCCACTAACTCATGTCAGACAGTTTGAGTGCAAAGCTTTCAAGATTTCATCGCTCCCCAGAGTGATGACAAACGAGCACTACTTTAACCGCTTTCATTTATTCCTTTCTGCTATGAGCCACCGTACTGCGGATAAAAATAAACCCGACGCTAACCAAAGCAAGAGAGATACAGACAACCCAAACATATTGACCTCCATAGCGAAAAGGCCAACGAACAAATAAGCAATTCAAATGGTAGTTGCATGCCGTCTGCCTCGGGTGCAAAGTGCACTGGTGATTCGTTGCTGGAGAGCAGGGGTAGGGTAAGAACTTGATGAATACCAATCGCTAGCAGAATAATTTTTCTTGTCTCGTCCAAACGGTACGATCGCTTTGCCTGTAACTTATTCGGGTGGAATCGAATCAACTTGGAAGGATTTGTTTCAAGCGAGCAGGAGGTAGAATGAGGGGAAAAAATCGAGTATCAGAATGGTGGAAAAATTACAAACTGTTCAGCAGCAAGCATGACAACACAGCCGAAGCCCAGAATGTAAGAAACGTATAGAGCCACAGTGTGCTGGACGATAAAAGTTGGTCGATAATTTATCAGCTGCCCATTGAAGTGATTTTTGTTGTTTCGCCCGGGACCAGACAAATGTGATATCGGGAAAAATCGGTGACAGCTTAAGCGAAATGGAACACTATTTCGCTTCAGCACTTCAGCTCGATTTTGTTTGTGCTTTTCCCTCAGGGCTGCCGTTTTTTTTTTCTATCCTCTCCTTTCGTTAAGTTCAACTCGAGCAGAAAAGTGATCGAATTTATGCAGCTGGTTTGAGCTGCGGGGAATCGGAATGGGGAATCAATTTATGGTATTTGCATTTTGCCGCCTCAAATGATAAATTGTTTGACGCTGGTCGAATTTAAATTTGCAAATTGCAATCCGGTTGAGAAGCTGGACGACCGTCCTTTTCAACCGAGATTGTCACTCGGTTATGGGATCACTTGCAAAGGGGGTCAATATTTTATTTAGGAATGGAACCGATTTTTCCACAATTTTTTTACATTCCGAGAGTCGGTACTTGCACAACTATTTAACCACTGTAGAGCTCTTTGCTGCTGCTGCGTTGCAAACCATTTTATTGATTTGCTGGTGGCAAGGTAACAGTCCTTCCCAATAGCTCAATGCCAATGAAATGATGTTTCGCTTGTTCAAGCTGCCAGCACCTCTTCGCAAAGTTTGAAACCCCCATCCTCTCTATAGACCCCTACATTAACCAGAGTTGCTGCTGGTTGAGTTTGATGAATTTCCATCGAACCTAAATGCAGGTCAGAGGGTGAAACACTCTTCTGTTTCGAATTCGTCTTGAATTTCCCATCGATTCTCTTCGTGCCCTTATCCCGACCTGAAACAGGTAATGCAACGTGAATGTGCATCTCACTCCTGGGTCAGGGCTTGCTGTTTGGCGGATCATTTATCATGTATTTGGAGCACCGATTTCTATTTATCAAGCACGATAAAAATTGATCCCACTCCCAACCGGCAGCAACAACGTCGGGCTAGAGAAGTGAAGTTGAAATGTTGAAAAAAAAACACTCTCAGTTATTGGCGCTTTCCACGCTCTTCTCGCAAACATCGTGAGCTGCATTTTTATTCGAATTGTACCCCACCTACCTCCCCACTCCAAGTGATGGCACAGTGAGAGCTTGGTGAAGAGCTGTGTAAAAATGAGGATCCTTTATAAGAGGGAAAAAGTCTTGTAGGTTCGTGATGGAAGTGGTTTACGAAACAAAAGTAAAAAAAAATCGACTTTTCCACCAAACTAAAAATGAGCTTTCGTGTTTTAGCTTCATTCACTTTCAGTAACCATCCCCGCCCGACTGCACCCAATTTCCACGGGTTGTTTTTAAAGGATTTTGAAGAGTCGAGTTTCCACGAAAACCAATAACGAATGCCGATGGAAAAGCGAAAGAAACGAAGAAAGCGAAAAAATGGCCAGTACACCGAAAGATGTTCTATTAAGCTTCCTCCGCTCGGTTGCTCGTTTAGTTTGTTTTTGTACCACGAGGATGGTTGGTGGAGAAAAGGGAGCCTAACAGTGGGAGTCCCTCAATCGGTGGTAGAGTCTCAAGGTTGGCGCTAGATAAAGTTTGACTGACCCTAGTGGGGAAGGATTTGGATGCACTCACGCTTTATTGAGCGAATTTCTCGAGCTTTCACCTTTTGCCTCGATGCCTTCGGGGTGCCTTCTGAATGTAAAGGGACTTTATTTTAACACACGAACACACTTTTCCTTGCCCTCACCATTTGGTGCTGATATATAGGTAGAGGGTGCGGAATCCTGAAGATGGTACAAAAGAAGTCTCAAGCTGAGACTTTTAGACTTTGTCTTTATGGTGATGTTGATAGTGGGGTTAGTTTCCATTTCCCTTCGTTTTATCTGGTCACTGCTTCGCTCACGCTGTTCGTTTTCCCAGCGATGGATCAACCCTCCCGGTGATGAATTGGCCGTATTGAACGGGGCAACTAAAAGGCGGAACGTGTGGAGAGTGTGCTGCATTGCGAAAGACGAAAGTGACCAGAGCGGAGCGAAACAAAGAAAAGCTTCTCCCGTCGAGCTTTATTGCTTTTCTCCGTGGTATGTCGAACTTCATCCAGACAGTTTTCGGTCAGTTGAACGCTACTTTCTCGGCTCTCGGCCCGAAGTAGGCGGTATCCTTTGAGCTATTGCCGGACGTTTCCTTTGCATTTCAGCTCGGTCGGCTTTGATCGTGATGAAGCTCCCCGGAGCGATCGGTCAGACATGGCTGCATAGTGTAGCTTTTCTTACACGCTCTTCTTCGTTGTTGTTCACCCAAGCAAAGTATAAAGATCGAAGCTCACGAAGGCATTGAATGCATTATATGGTTGCCGTTTGCTTCGCCGACGAGGATAAATAGCATTGAGAGCGTGTTATTTACCTTGCCCCGGGGTTTAACGGGGCTGTGCGCCAAACGGATAGGTACGCTGACCAGAATATTTCTTGTGTGCTTCTTATCACCTCACCGCTCGGAATCAAGCCGTGCATTTATTGGATTTGGTTTTGCTTTTTCTTTGCTCACTGTCAATGAAGATTGGAAGCACCGCGTGGATACTTTTAGTGGGGATTGATTTTCTTTTATTTGCTCACACTGCCGATGTAATGAGGCTGTAGAAATTGGAAGATGAATTCGTGAGCGTTCGAGTTTTGTAGGTGATATTGTGTAATCGTTTGAATAGAGCTATGATGAACATGATAATATTGAACAAGCGAATTTGAACATTAATTTATTTGCTTAACTGAATCTTTGATGGTATTTTTGAAATTATCAGAACGGGTTTCCATCCGTTAAAAGAAATACTCCTACATCGTTAAACAAATTTGATGCATTTTAAACATTGCCAGAATAATGCTTGTAGATATGAAATACAGCAGTCGAGCCGGCTCGGTGATCCAATGGTGACGGCGTAGGGCTGTCAAAAGGCTCGTCGCCGGTTCGAACCTCATTCGGTCTATTGCCGCCCCCCCATACGCAGGAGTGACTATCTTACTATGGGTACACTAAATCACAACCCCTCATACGCAGGATTTGCAATCTTGATATGGACGGATACACTTAGTCACACAATACGGCCTGGCCATCACTACGGAAAAAAAATACAGTAGTCAGTTTTCCTCCAAAGCTTTTAAGAGAGAATAAATACTAAATTTTTCGTTGGTGTTTTTAATGAGGTCTTATTGGTCCAGCAAAGGATCGAGCAGGCGGCAGAAGACCTCGGGTTGCAGATTAACGAGGCAAAGACCAAAGTGATGGTGACACCACCAGCGGCCCTACTAACAAATGCCGATTGACGTAGGGGTGACGTACGGATAGGTGAACGCACTTTCGAAGTCGTCCCAAATTTCACCTATCTCGGGTCAAAAGTCAGCACCGACAACAGCATAGAAGTCGAACTGCGCGCACGGATGCTGACGGCCAGACGGTCATTCTATAGCCTTAAGAAGCATTTCACCTCACAACACCTGTCACGACGGACGAAGCTGGGAATATATCGCACCTATATAGTTCCAGTACTCACGTATGCCTCTGAGACATGGACGCTGTCCAAAACTGACAAAACCCTCTTAGCCACGTTCGAGAGGAAGATGCTCAGGAGGATTGTTGGCCCCATACGTGAGGAGGGACAATGGAGGAGCCGATACAACGACGAGCTGTACGAGCTGTACAACGATCTCTCCGTTCTCGCCCGGCTCCGATGGGCTGGCCATGTTATACGCACGGACCCTGACGACCCAGCCTGTAAAGTCCTCTTAGGCCGTCCACATGGACAGAGGAGGCGTGGTAGGCCCAAGCTGAGGTGGGAAGATGGCGTTGAAGCGTCCGCCATCAAGACCGAGATAACGGATTGGCAGTCGACGGTGCGAGACTGTGAGTGGTATGCGAGTTTGTTGCAGCTGGCCAAGACCGCAAAGCGGTTGTAGCGCCCGATAAGTAAGTAAGTAAGATTTCTATGAGGAAGATAACTGTCGAAAGTAAAGGCAATCTGACGATATTTATACTATTAAACAATCGATGATGATATTCATTGAGTTGATGTTCTTCTCAGTATGCAATAAAATTAGAAACAAGCATCTATTGAAAACAATTTATGATTTGTCTATGAATGTATTATAATCATGAAAAAAGAAAAAAAATTATCGTAGTAGACAATTTCGGCAAAGCTACGAAAAAATTTCTACTAAAAATTATTAATTTAAAGTGTACACTTAGTTTTTTACTGAATAAAAAAATTAACAGGAACAAGTAATTTCACGAAAAATGACTAGTGAAAATAAAGTAAAAAATAACAATCATTAAGGAAGCAACAACAAACGAAGTATTGAAAGAAAAACTGTAACAATTATCAAAAACCGATAATTCGACAATACTATAACTATCAATTCATCCAACGATAGAATCGTCCTCAATTATTTGAAATAGTTTAGCAGTTAAAATATTATGAAGATAATTCGCATCTCTATTCAAACACAGATTTCAGAGAGCTGCTACCTACCGAAGCAGGAGAATCTAATGTTCTACTCAAATGACCACATAACAAATCAATGGAGGAATCTCCTTGTGACCTTCCAGATCGAGTGTATGTTGCGAGATGTGACCTATACGAAAAATATTGAAAAGGCTGATTTTAAATTTGTTAGTTTTGGTCATTTAATGGGTTCTGCTCTGCTGTTTTATCACAATGAGGCCCGCGTATTTGATAGGTGAAACATTATTTCAAATTTATAAAAATCATTTCTGAAAACCATGGACAATAAAGCAACCCTGTCAAACATGCATATCATAAAAAGTTTCCTTATCCATCATTAAATTTAAAAATGTCGAACCATTCACTTCTCTTTTTCGTGCTGCATATTTTATTAACAAGAAACGAATAGATGCAACTTTCATCCTCAAGAGCTACAAAACACAGGCTCAGTACAAAGACTTTATGCAAACCTAAGCCTACCATGTTCCACGAAAACACACTATATTGTACAGAGCACTGAAATATGTGAGGCTCGGATAACGCTCACTGACCTGCACTGACCGGAAGCTGAGCCGGATTGCCTGACTTTGATGTTCGCCCGTCTCTAATCGTCCTTGACAATGGACGCCTGGCAAGCTTCATCCAATTACTGAAGTGGCAAACATTAGGTCATCCATGCTGCACAGCCATCACACGCCATTAACAAAACATAATCCGAGCGCTCCGTCCGTCGGTTCCACATCGCCCGATGCGTACTGTCCAGTGGGTGGGTAAACTGTAAGCAGCATTCAGGGCAGAGCTGATGGGAATTTCATAGTGCGTATGCCGGGTTTGGCCGTAGTAGGCCCGGTATTCGGACTTCATACTGATCCCTGCTTCCTGACAGCACTCTTTCCGGTTGTGCGCTTGTTTTGGTTTGAGCTGGAAGAGCACAGGGAATAACGCCAGCAAAAAAAAAACAAAGCTTTGAGAGGCAAGGGAAAAATAACAAAAAAGGGAAACAGTGTAGAGCACGGGTGGCAAAAGGGATTCGGTCCTTACGGATGCCATTTTGACTCCAACTGGTTTGTGGAGTGGCAATAGAAACACGAGGAACTTGAGAGTGATTTCCCGGTTTTCAAGCAAGTAACAGCAGCAGCCTAGTGAACGTTCTCCGTTAGTCGTGGATTGAATTCTCAAGGGAACCTTCCGCTTTTCCGTTGATGACTGCTGGCAGACCGGCGGCAGGCCATTGCTTGCAACAGCTGGACCAGCAGCTGGGACATGGTTGGCATACAAACGGTTTCCACTGCTTTGGCCCATGCGGATGGGTGGTAAAATTTTGGTGGATGCCCAATTCACCCGGGACGCAAACGTGTCCTGGACTGGGCTCATTGTAAGTCCAACTGGTTGGAAAATGCTTCACTCATTCGCAGCCACTGAAGCACTACGCAACGGTACGCTGTGTGAATAGCCTCTGTTTTCTTTAGGTTACCGTTGCCTGCTCACTTTATGACACAACCCTGTGTTCTAAGCCAGAGGACAAGGCGAAAAATCAAACAATGGACCAAAAATCACAAACCACCAGGCGTCTCCATCGTGCGCCACCAGGCGGCTCCATCGCACAACTGGTGTGCTTTAAGCTGGAAGCGTCTTGATGCCTGTTATATTGTTATACCAGATTATGCCATGTTTCCTGTTGTTAAATAACACATTTAATACTTCGTTTTCTAGCCCACTCAGTGGTTAGTGGCTAGAAGTGTTCGTTGTTCTCCAGGCAAGGTTGTGCTAACGTCGCCGTTGAACTTTTAAAGCTGCTGTTACATCCGCTTTCCACTCCGCTGGTGATTCAAGGGCATACGCTCTTGTAACGATCGTATCGCTGCTCGGATAGTAAAATGGGCCACTTGAAGCGTATGGAAACTTTGCTAACCGCATTGCCATTTCGTACCGGTCGCATCACCAAATGGCTACAACTTTCTCCAAGCATGATATCTGCCCACACGCGAGCCTCAAGCTCATCGGTTAGCACCCGGGCTTCGATTGACCGTGTCTGTGATTAAACAGAACTTGCCAGAGTAAACTTTGACGCTTGACGTGACCGCTCGTATGGAGGATGGCAAATGGTGTTCCTGGTTTGCGTAGAAAGGTAATTATAGCACGAACAATATGTTTCAAGCTCTACTCGGGTGCGTTTGGCAGACATGAACACTATTAGGCATCATGGAAAGTGTTAGAAAGCTGTTTGTTGAACAACTCGTAAACTCATATAAAGAAGTGTGCGTAATCACTAGGAAATATTTTTATAAATAGCTAACGCCCCGAAGCCGTTGCTTTAGCAAGCAACAGTTGTCTGCGTCATTAACGGTTTGAATAGTATGATCTACCAATATCTAAGCATCTTTGCATCGATTACCCACTTCATTAAACATTCAACCGGTATCATTTCTGGGTAAACGAATCAATGAAACTGTTCTCAAACACGCTTCGTACGTATCTACCTTTCCTTTTCCACCTTGTTAGGGGAAAAATCATCCCAGGCAAAGGAAGCAAATAATGGCTGCTTTTGGGATTGGCACACAGTTGCACGGCCTTTCCCGCACGGTAATGGTTGTTGTCCTCCGCAGGGAAATCATGCTAAAACAAAGAGTTCTCAATAAAGGCTCATAATAGGAGTTTTGCTGGCGTCCTATGGAGGCAGAAAAAGGTGCAATAGTTTCCGGTCCGACACTTGGGAGCAGTGTGCAAGATTTTTTTTTTAATGTTTGATAATTATGGTGTAATTAACCAAAACAATGAGTTGCGAGGAGTAGTTTGAAAGAATACAGTGTTGAGTGGCACGCAACATAGTTGAGGATACAATCTGACTTTGAACAAAGAAGTGTCATGCTTTAAGCGGGGAAGATGTCACACTCCAAGGAACATTCAAGTTTATCGTTGCTGTTTCTTGTGTTTTTTGTAAATTTTAGATGTTTTGCATATTTGTGACTCTATTATTTTATTTCTTTTTGTGTTTTTTTTAGCTTTGGTAAATATTTGTTAAAAAATTAAAACAATTGTTTAATGTTAAGCAATCTTTTAACCAGCAAGGAAGCATTTTTTGCATTAAATAAATAAAAATGGCATTTAAAGCATGAATTTAAAATTGATTTGAATTAATATTTGCTTAATTTGGAAATGATGTTTAATCAGTTACGTTTAAACGCTATTTTAAACAGCTTTCTTTCTTCGTGGGTGACACAACAACGCGTGTTGAGACAAAGCTTACCAGAGCACTATTGTTCCTACCTTATACAAGATAGTCAATTCTGCGGGACTGTATGAGGAACTGTAACTTAGTGAACTGATATCAGGAGAGTCCTCCGTATGGGAGGTGGCAGCGATCTGAATATTTTAACACGTTCATTTTAAACAAAAACCAAATTGGTTATTAAATATTTGAATAAAGATTATTGATAAAAGAGAAGTTTTATTTAATTCTTGAGTAGCCTCTTGTATTGACATTACGCAGTGGTAGCGGTGTAGGTCTGTGTCTTACGATCAGGCCATACGCTGCATCGAGCCCCCCTTGTACTTCTGCCGTCCCCTATAACCAAGATTGACTATCCCGCTATGAAAAAACTAAATCTCAGTCTCTCCCGTCTCCCCGTACGCAGGATTAACATTGATGCTATGATGGGTACACTCACACACCCAGTCACAGTACAGTCACAGAAAGAGCCAAAGCATATTAGTGCTCTGGTTTGGTGTGGTGTTTTAATTAACTTACTTGTGAATTTCAAAACCGAGTTGCTGGCGTGCGTATTAAAAGTGCATTGAAGATTCAAACTCTCTTATCTTCATATTCGTCTACCTTTCTACGAATGCACTCTCGGTAGCTATGACAATGGGTACAGTTGTGTCGGCTGCTTTCAAACGAGTTTTCAGTTGTATGATGGTTGTCGCTGACGGAAGGTGCACTAAAGTTGCTGTTCTTATAGATCCATAAAAAAACAACCGCTAACACAATTTCCCTAAACAACGAGCAAACGAGGTGAAAATTCTGCAACCCGCGATCGGTTAGCACAGAAACAGAACTGGGGCAAAACATTGCTGCACAGATTTTTCTATCAGAATCGGTCAGCATAAATTAAGTAAAAAATCGCTGTTCAATAGAAACAAACAGAAATAACACATTTAAACCTTCATACTTGTACTGTCATTTCGAGTCGGAGGCAATACTCTGGACATGATTGGTGAACACATCCTTAGCCTGCAATTCGCTAGTTCGGTGGCATCACGCCGAGGCTGGTACCCGCAAAGAAGATCTTTCGTTAGTGGCAACAATGGTATTTGATTTATTGCATTGCCTGATAACAAAAAGTCTATAAAATAATAAAACAGGCTCAATCTCATTTCAAAACAGATGAAACTCATTCAAAATAGTATCATCTCTAACTTTTTCATTCCTTAGCCTTTATTGGTTGTATTTTCCTTGTTTTTAAGGGAGCTTAGACTGAAAACTCACAATTTCGTATACTCTAAATTGCTCGCTCAGCAGCAAAGTCACCACAGCTGGCAAAGTTGGGAAAATTAATTAATTTAAATTATTTCCTCACCACTAGAAATCATGGCACAAATCACCGGCAAAGAATCATCACGCTGCTGAGCTACCCCGTCGGGGACGTACGGTATGCAACGCGCCACGCTACTCCAAACTGTGCGTCAAACTGTGCTCACAGCTCCTCAGCATGTGGGTTGTAGAGTTTGGATTTTCGGTTACGGTTTTATTCTCTCTTTCAACCTCCTCTTGTTTGCCGAGGTATATCTGTTCATGATACTTCTGGGACCATGTGACTATATCCTCAGCGCTGCCATGTTCTGGCAGGGGAGTGTTTGTTGGAAAAGCACGGTGAACACGAAAAATCCTTGTATGATTAAGCTTGGTAAATATGTGCGAAATATGCTTCCCATCGGGTGGCTTCATTGGATTTTGTTGATGAGGAGAAAATTTAGCCACAAGTGTGCTTTGCACCCTTTCCTCCCCTGCAAGGGGACGAGAAAGTGGGCTTTAGACGCTGAGACGGTTGGGAAAAAGCGACACATGAGGGTAAATAAAAAAGGGATAACCACATGACTCGTTCCGAAGGGATGAATTTTTGTCCCAGATATTGGAATGCTGTTTCCAGCGGGGAAAAGTGCTACGCGGAGTAACGAAATGCGTAGAGCCGTTTTACGAGAGGGTTATTTGAGGCCGCAATGACGATTCCTTCACACCGTGCGTGTGTTTGGCTGGTGGATTATGAAAATGAGACACTTTAGCATTATTGTGCGCTTTTCATTCACCCACTCGTTGTGAAGTGGACGGAAACCTTTACGGCATCTCAGTGGAGCAACGGTTAATCCGATAGGCTGTGGTGCGTATGGCCAGCACGAGTTTGATGAGCTTCATGTGGTAATGTGTGCGCGTTACGGCGCGTCACGGCGAACATAATCTGTTGATGATTTATTTGCTTTTAATTCCCTGTTTGGCGCGATATGAGCGACTCATATTTGAGGAAAAAATTTTTCCCAGACGTAATGACGTGCAAGTGCTCTTTCAGCAGAGAATGACAACACTAGAGCAGGGAAATGATAATGCCACTCAAGACTGGAAAACGGTGACGATGAGCTGTAAATGTTTCATCGCATTGCATTAGCTTTACATTTTAAAATGAAGTGTATGAGAGCTTTTTTTCATGATCTTACTTGACATAATTTATCCTTTTGTTAGCTAGCGTAGTTGCGTTATCGATTTAAATTGAATTTAAAACACTAGTTTCGGATTTTTAATTGTCAAAAAACCCATATTACTCATTAAATTACTCTATCGCTGTTATTAAAATTAATATAAAATTCTTATGATGTTAATCGTTTACTTATGTTGGTGATTTGAGGGGGAAACGAAGAGCTGTTTGTACAAATTTGTTTTTCATGTACTAAAAATAAAAAAAAATCAATAATTTTTTTCATGTAGTTCAAACCTTTGTAATGTATTTAAAATAGCAAATGGAAAAAAAGGTTTCTAAGTAACGTTTCAACCACACTGCAACGATGTCACAATCATTGAGAAGTGCATGTACCAATCTAGCTTGCGGAGCAACGTATCGCTAATGAAAATTACCTTTTCTTTTTCCCTCCCTTCCTTGAAACGCTTATCATCTTGAAAAAATCTTACAATCGCATCCAACTTCCATTACACTCCGCTGGTACTAATTGTTTATGCACTCTTGGTAGAAGAATAAGCATTCGAAATTCAACATTAGCGAAACATACGATAAAAACCATTTCACCCTTATGCTTTTACCATTCGTTCGGACGGTTTTGGTCGTGTACTAGCCCGTCCTCATTGAGGTTTGTTTTTGTGCTGGGCTGTGTTTCGCTGAATATCAAGTGCTGCTACGGTTATCGTTTCCCAGCGGCATTCAAGGGAAAACGGCCAAGCTTCCTGTGCTTATTTGCGACTGAGTGGATGGAGAGGAAGTGCCTGTCTGTCGGTTTCCGTAACATTGTTTAAAACACGACTTGTCTGCGGTTTGGTATGTAGCTTGGCTGCTTTAATGCTGGTGATATGCATGAAAAAAGTGGTAAAGCGACAGGATTTCCAATAAACAGGGAAGAATGTGAATGTACAAGTATGGAAGTTGCTGATTGGAGCAACAATGTTGCAAGAGACTTTTTTTGTAATCAGTAAATAGTGAAATTATAGTGAATCATTTTAAATTGTGATTACACAAGGTATTTTCCACAAAGTACGAAAATCATCGCTCAAACAGTTAAATCTACTACACGGTTGCACAATGCAGACAAGGTCAAGTTTTGGCACAGTCAACTAAAAGCCACCACCGATCCTAGAGCGAGGAAACGTTGCTTAAATATCACTAATAAATTGAATTACCACCTCACTGAACCGACCGATGCCAGACTACGAACAACCGTGTGACTGTATTCCAGTTCATCCATTCGACGAGGACAAATTTTCTACATATGGTTCGTTTGGTTAGCGGGTTTCGTTCGATCGTTCCGACGGTGGTAGGGTGACGGTGACAAAAACTTACCGCATCACACTGACAGTGGCTCATAGAGAATGATTAGGTTCAATTTCCTCAATTTTCCAACCCGGGAAGGATAATGGAAAACTTTTGCACCGTGCGCGTTGCTTCGAGCGTCACTTTATGCTTTGCGGGAGGGAGTCTTCGTTGATTTTACTTTCCATTCTGGCACTCGTGTGAGTGTGTCTGTGAGTTTGGCACATGAAAAGTCATTTCGGCACTCCCGAGAGCTGCTCTGAGTCTTTGTATCGTTATGTGCTGGTGAAAGTGTTGCAGGAAACTAACAGCCGGAGATTCTCTTGCTCTATTCACTTGTTTTTCTTCTGTTTTTCCAATTTCCTGAAAAGAGAAGCAGTAGAAAATTAATTTGGGTTTGAATTGTTTTGGGAAAAAGACAAAAAATGTCCGAAAATCAAAAAGGCTTTAAGTCCTTTTATTATGTTTTCCTTAACATTTCCATTAAAAAGAGCACTTTATAGTTTTCGTTAGAAAATAAGCATGTGTTTTAAAACCTGTTCCACACGTTGTTTCTTGAGCTTTAATGAATGGTCCACCAAGTATTAAAATTATCTCATTATTTAAATAAAGAATTAGATCACCAAGGTGAGACTCTTTTAAATTTTGCATTGTTAAAATATGGCTTAAAAAGATTGATGAAGTATTCAAATTAAGCACAATAGTATTTTTGTGTTAAAACACAATTGCATGCTATGATTCTTCAAGATCACATAAGGTTTTGAGGTAAAATGATATGTTTAATCATTTATTTGCTACAGGCTAACGGTTTTAGAAGGCTTTCATCCACCCTACATATTGTTTTATTTATTTCGTTATTCTTATACGGTTGATTATTTTAATAAAAAAAATACAGATTTTTTTCACAATTCTGTATAATTCATGCAAAATTGTTAAAGTAAACTTTTGCAACAAAGTATTTGGAGTATTATATAGCATCAAATATTAAAAAAACAGTAATTATTTTATGAGCGCACCAATAATACAAACAAGAGATTCATGGTAAAACTGTGAGCGAAAAAAAAGAATAAAAGTTACCTCTGCATATTTAGCATTACTTAAATAAATTGATCAGGCTTTAGTCGGCCTGGTGGTGATGTCATTGAAAACATCAAGTTTAAGAGATTGCAGACATTAATATGTTTTCGATTTAATGTAATGTTGAAAACAGCACAGTAAGCCGTGATGCAATTTGTTATGAGTTAAATATTTTCAAGAAGCCAAAACAAACAGTGACGTTCACATAAATCAGGACGTTTGTAAAAAATATCCACTACCTTTGATTCGTCCAGGATTTAACAAAAAAAGATGTGAAAGTCGTACAGCCACGCTGATCAAATATCAATCATGTTGTAATTACTTTGCAATTAAAAAGTTCTTTGACGTGCAAAGTGGTAGAAACTGTCATTAAACAAATTAACATGTTACAAAACTTGCGAATTCGACTGCAACAGTACGCTTCAACTCTAAAAACATCGTTACATTTGTAATTCGGCAATCTTCTCTTGGCAACAATAATGCTATGGTTCAAAAGTTATTCAACCACTGTTTGAAATATGATGGAACAAAAACATCCTTTGATGGTGCGTCGCTTACGATAACAGCCATGAACCGGCAACGCACCCGCCCGAATGACTTGGCAGCTCACGTGCGTAATTAGCGTCAACACACGTACGCACCCACTCAAACACGCACTCACCTTTACGCTAACCCTTTTTCCCACAGACGCATAAATTAATCCATATGCCAGCGAGAGAGATTAACTTCTTCCAGTGGTTGGTGCTGCTGGAACCGGCTGAAGGTGCTCAGGTGTTTTAGATGTAGCCTGTGATGATTCGCCGCCTTTCCAATCTCATGTCACTTCTTGCTCCCCCGTCCCCCGGGTTCTCATTTTTCTAACGGACGACGGAATTGTGCCTACCTTCACGCGTGCTGCTGTGTTCACCCGAGCAGATATGTCCTTCATCTAACTTCATCAGAACGAGCGGTGAGCCAGGAAACAGAACGCCTCGTAGGCATTCGGTAGACAAACATGTTTATTAAGCAAATCTACCATCTGAAATTAAATTGATAATAGGAAAACATAGGCTTTGCATCTTCCGGATCCAGCAAGCCTGATTCGCGGGCTTCTCCAGGAAGCAAATGAACCGAGTGACAAGCTCGGTGGAAAGGTGCGCCGTGCAAAGGTGGACGCACGCAGGAGCGTGTTGTTTAGGGAAGAGATTTGTCACGTTACGAGCAGCGGTAGACCGTGTTAATTAGCTTCCCATGGCTATGGCTGGCTGCTTAGCATTGTCGAGGCGAACGGGAAAGGACGGCAGGGGAGAGTGACATGGGCGGTGTTAATTTAGGGTTGATGAGGTCGGTGATGAGCTGGTGTCGTGTGATATGTTCGTCAAATCGGTCGATGGCTCGATGTTATGACAGCTTTGATAGTTTTTCCATTTGCCTCGAGTGTTATGATAAGAGACAGCGTTTCAGCCTTTCGAACGAAAACTATCCCCCAAGCGGAAGCGAAACGCATGTGGAAAAGGAGCGCTTACAGATGCTGGTTAAGAAAAGCAAACGGGAAATGAACACATTTCATGGGAAGCACGTCCGAATGTTCCTAGGCTGCAGGGACAATTATTTCGTTGAAACGGACACCCAGCAATGGGAAGGGTGCGGGAACTGAGGTTGAAATTGGCATAAATTATGTCTAATCTTGCCACTCATAGCTGTTAATCTCTTCATCAGCCCAGGCACGGGCAAATCTTCGGAAATCGTTCGCTTTCGAAGAAACGGACGCTTGTGGTGGCTGTGGAAGATTGGTAGAGAAGCAGCAAAGAACTTTACCTCAAGTTGAGGCAGCCGTCAAAAAGGCAGCAAGGTGGAAAGATAAAAAAACTTCTTTTTCACTGGGAGCTTCTCTCGATGCTTTTTTACGGCGAAAAATCAACAGCTTTGCGGCACCGGGCTGGCAGGGCAGTTGGCGTGAAAATTAGTGAATTGTTTGTGAAGCTGCAGAGGGTGGTGAGTAAGCGAGTTGACGCGAGACGGTAATTGGAGAGATTGATGCAGTAAGAAAGGGAAAGGAAGCGTGGGCCGCGTCTTGCCAACATCTGGGCTGGTTGGAGGGAGAGGCTGAGAGTGGGCGCGTAAATTATGCAAAGCACGGTGGCTTAATGCGATTATCCCGGAACAGGTTGATTAATTCATAACAATACGGGAGGGAGCGTTTCGCTACTTTTGAGTGTCTTGTCGGAGGAATGCTTGCGTCAAATGCAATTGCGCACTTTGTCACGTTATCAATTGTTTATATACGCAATCAAAGGTGGTGAAGTGTTGTGATTGTAAAGAAGAACAGTAGATAACATTTTCAGAAAAAAAAACAATTTTAGTAATGAACGCAATAGCCAAAGTTGTTATTGTCTTAAATTACCCTTTTTAAAATTTTCATTTCTACGACTGTTATTTTGTAACCTTTGATTAAAGAATGATTGTATTATTCTCTAAAACAATAATTTTTTCTTGGTTCGATGAAAACATAGTTTCTCACTAATAAGGTTTCGAAAACAAATAAGCTGTTTATCTCGCTCGGCGGATGCGTGAGAGAAGTATAAAAAGGAATATTGCTTAAAGATTTACGAAAGACATTTCACATTTATTAATTTGTGGTAACGGACTGAACATATTGCATGGATTTTTTTATTGAATTGTAAATATAATAACAAATTGAAATATGATGCATAAAAAATAACTTTTTTATTTAGTAGAGACGGCCAGGCCGTATTGCTCATAAAAAATAATGTAAGTAGTCAAAGGTAGCTTTATTAAATAATCTTAGTTTCATAGGAAAGACCGTGGTTTTGATGTCGAAAAGTATAAATTAATGTTATGATGTATTATTTATAAAACTGAAAGAAGCACAACATAATAAAAACTGATTTGTAAATGTTGAAATTTACACGGCACCGGTATGTGAACGTAAAGAATTTTACAAAATATAAGTCATTAATAATTTTGTAGTTAAAAATAAAATCAATTAAAAAACTTTTTTTAATTTAAATTGAAACAATTATATTCTTTGCATTTTTGAATATGTGTTTGTATTTTGAATAAAGAAAAGAGTATTGAATTATGTTTTTAAACAACAAAAACACTACTTGAAATTTCAATTTAACAAATATGTCAACTGAATGTCAATAAAATTTAAGTGAGTGATCTAATTGCGACTCTTTATGATTATATTATCGTCATATGAGACTTGAACCATGGAGCCGAGCCGACCATGAAGATTTCGAGATCTATGGAACTTTTCACGATTCTTGTGAATGTCAGCTGCGTCTTAATATGGGCTTTGCTACTTTAGACTATGAAGGTCGTAGGCTGGATTACCCTGCCAAAGAGACAGAAAGAAAAGGGCATAAGAAATCATTAAATTTTATAAAACAAATCACAATAACATTTTGTTCAATATAGTAGTTCTTAATTATTCATTTTGTCGCGGCGAAAGTACCTACAACGGAGCGAGTACGATAAAACCCAAAAGAGGGCGCTATCGCCCCAAAAAAGCTTAGCAACACAGCGCAGGCTTAATCCGAAGAAAACACTGGGCGAGATGGTTCTCTCCCGCTCTCAGTTCTCTTATTCGAGAGGATAAAAGCGCAATGATGAGTGAAAGCAGACCCGTTTCTCATGACATCACGAAATGGAAAACATGTCTAAAATATCTAGTCACTTTGTCATCGAAAAAATTTACTAGTTATTACTGGTTAAAGTTTTTAAAGTCATCTCTAGTCCGAGCACATGTAAATTCTAGTCGTGTATTTTTCATCGTGAAGATAAAAAGACATTTTTGTTGTCTCATGCAAAACAAAAAACCTTAAACATGGGCTGGGTGAGCAGCTTCCGTCAGCTTTAGCAGCAGACAATAGACTTCTTGCTGTTCATTTCTCTGGCATGTGACACGCTTATCTTCGCAAACAGCTCATGCACACAGCCACACACTCGTACACGCATTCCATGGCACACAAGAACACATTGCATCGCACTGTCTGACCCACGTCCTGGATGTGCAAAATCGCTTTCCGGCAGGCGCATGGGACGAATGCTTTCTTCCTCCACCCTCTTCCGTGATGCTTCCTCGCTCATCATGCCCGATTTCAAAATCACTCACTCACGTATGATTGATGGTCTGTGGGTCGGTGAGTACAACCGAGTTGCCCTTTTTCCGCTCTGCCTTGCGTTCCCTCATTTCACCAGACGCAGAAAAAATCTGTTCCCTGTCGTTTCGGTATCTGGCCCTCTTCTTTCCGGTACGCCGACACAGCCCGGCCGTACGGGTTGCCGTGTCGTTTGGCCTACCCGGGTTCGCTGTCGGTTTGACACACTTTTTGCGGGGAACATGTTTGACGTGCTTCAACGCTGGAGCTTCAGCCGGCAAGCAGGAAGCTGAAGGGTCAACCTAAGCTAATCAGTTTCGGTTCGGGAAGGTCTGGATGCTCTTCAACCGAAGCTGTCAAATGGTGAGGTGAGTTCGTCAACATTCGTAGGCAAGTTGGAAATTAAAAGCAGCAGCTGCCGGGTCCTGCAAAAGTATTTTTAGACGATTTGATTTCGAGGGACTTTGTGATGCTGGTTATTAAATATTCAGTTGTAGCGGCCGTTTCACACACAGCTACCAAGGGAAATGTGTGCAATGAGTAGGAAAAATGGCCGATAAAGCACAGTGGCGCAACGGTGCATCCCGCTGTACATCCGGAATTTAAGACCACAAAAAAGTGCTCTATTTTTCACCTAATCATTTCATACAGTCATTGCGTGTCTGCCCGTGCACGAGTCCAATTTATTTATCTCATGTTTTGAGCTGTAAAAACTTCACCCACACGCAGGAATTGACTTTGTGACTCTCTTTGCTTGATCTGACTCAATTTTTTGTATGTACGGATCGTTTTTGTGATGAAGACCCGTTGCTTGAAGCTGCAATAAATTTTGGACGGGTTTTTGAACCAACCGGCAGCAGAAACGACTGCTCATTGCACGTCAAATGTCATATTCATGAGCGTCGTTTGAGCGCCACGCTGGCCTGAGTCGAACTGGGATTTTCGATTGGCCGTGCGCCAATGGATCTCAGGCTATTGGAGCTGAGTGCAAGAGGACACGAAAACTTGGCCAGTGAAAAACCCAACCACCCTGCCTGTCGTACGGGTTGAGATCAAAGACAGAAAATTGCATTGTCAAAATGACCCACTAGCGGGTCAGCTTTCATCAACAGTCCATCCCAACCCGAAGCGGCATCTGTCTGTGCAATACGTATTCCAGGCCACGGTAGCACTGGAGGCCTTTTTCACCACAAATTGAGCCAGTTTTGCGTGGCGGTGTAGAAGGATCGCCCCCCCATCGCTCTCCTCCTGTGGGGCCAGACTTCGGGTTTTGTTTCGATCGCAAAACCGCAACCACGAGCAAAAGTTGCCCATTCGCATCACGAAGCCAGCTGCAAAAGGCCCGGACCGAAGCTAAATGGACACATTTTTCGCTGTTCCCTCGGGGAGAGTTTCAAGGCTCGAACCGGTTCCATTCTTGTGTGCCCAGGAGCTACCCGTGCAGGTTAGCTAGTGGCAGACTTGGTTGAGAGCTTGTTGGACCAGCAACACGCACGCAAACTTTATGCGCTGTGGTCGAGTTGGAAACTTTATCATCATCGTCGTCGTCGTCGTATTCGTCGTCGTCATCAACGTCTTTGCGTTTCGCGGCATTTTTCCCGGGAACCATACCACAGGCACTTTTCCACTTTCTAAAACAAACATTCGGGGGCTGCCCTTTGTCCTGCACTCGCGTCTCGCCCCCATACATTGCACCCCGTAGCCGGTCATGACGAATGGCGTCATAAATATCCGGAGCGCGTTTGCGGCAAAACGTGTAGCCCAAAGTGTGTATGGCTGTAACCATCAGGAGGGTAACCTACACCAGGGCTGGTATCTTTCTGGCCGGGGTCTCGCTTCCTGTCTTCCTTTTATTGGGGGTCCATGCTCTGTGCCGGAGGTTGGTGGTAACGTGCGTCACCTTGATATGATAATTTATTCAACTGCTTCGTCTTCGGGGTGATTTTCTTTTTTCTCCTTTGCTGTTGGGTGGGAAACGGGAACACGAGACCAAGGGGTAGAGGGGGGGGGGGGTGGAAGAGAACTGGGTGCCATAGTTTATTTATGACAGCACATGGCCACACAGGACAAACTTGTACGTTCGTGAGCTTGTTTGCCATTTACTCGCCAGCCTGCCATTCCTTCCTTCTGGCTGCTAGTTTCGGGTGAGGTTCTTTGTGAAGTGTTTGTTGTATGTATGTTTTTCCCTCTCTCTCCCACTCTTTCTCTCGTCTGCCAATCTTTTTTTTTCCTATTTCGACCCATTTTGTTTTGCTTAAGGCCTTGGTGCAAGAAGAACAAACTCGGCACGAATAATCGATGTCGTTCGATGTCTCTGTTTGCTTGCGTTCCGTTCCACACTGTTTGGCATGCCCGTGCTCAAGAGGGTGATGACTTTTATCCGTTGCTTGATTGGCTTTCTCAACTGCGATAGTTTATTGATATAGTTTCTTCCATCGGAAACAAACGGGCGAGCGAGTGGATTGCACGACTGTCCATTCCCCCCCTATGGGAAGGGGTATAGTGTGATCGACGACAGTGATCTGGATGTTATTTGTTTAAGCAAAAGACAAGACAGAACAAGATTGTTTGATAAAAATGTTTCCCTAGAACGCCTCGACCCAGGAAATACAATCCGATCGGTTTTGTGTGGACAGGATAAGTCCTGCTTTAACCAGTTGGTAGATTGTTAAAAGAGAATCAATTCATCATCCTGTCAAACCGTGTTTTGTACAGTCCTTTATGAGATGTTGCAGTGCCATTGTGCCTCTTGATGGAAGGTAACAATAAATGTCAAGACGTTATTCAAATTTGAGCATCAGTCAACGATGATGAGCAAATAAAAAGCATTTTTCCCTCTTACTGATCGACAACGGTTAGCGTGCCGACTGCTGGCAACGTAATGGCAAGCTCTAATTAACACCACACAAATCTCCTCTCCCTTCGGGCGCCAACTGCCGGAAGTTCGTTAGTGATTCAACGCTCCACAACAACGTCCCCAATCAGTGAATTACCAATTTGTAGGATTACTCCCGCCTGTTCGCAATCTCGTGAAACGTTCTTTGCCTGGCTCCCCGCTTCCGCTTCGCTCTCCTCTATCCAATTAATTTATTTCCTCCTCTCGATCTTGGAGCTTTGGAGAACTGTCGCAAGCTCCCCTGCTTTACAGAATGTTCATCAAAAATCATCACCGTAAGGCGCATTAATTCTTAACAAGATTGAAAGTGTCAAGGGAAAGCGGCTGGGTGGATAAAGAATTGAAGAAAATGACGCGTTGCATTCGACCACATTTTTCCCGCAATTTTCGCGCGTCACCTTTTGCGGTGTGAAAATCTGCAGGCTCGATGTTCCCTTTTTCTCCCCACCACTGTGTACCGAAGTTTATCGCTTTCAATTAACCAAACAAGCTCTACGTCGCGAGGCGTGAATAAGAAGGCGAGTTTTTTTCTTTCAAGGAAAACTTCCTAAGCCGTTGGCAGGGTAAGCAAGGACGATACTCATAATGTCGTGCTGGATTGTTGAGATTGAATCGATGCTTTGCTCACCCCAGCAACGGCCTGGTAGAGGGAGAAAAAGAAAGCAAATAGAGAGAGAGAGAGAGGGGGAAAAGAACATGACTAATGGGCACGAACCGAACGCTGCCTTTCGCTTTGCATCCCGGCCTAGTCTTGCAGTGGTTTTGGAAATGATGGTGAAAAGAGGCCTTTTTCGTGAAAGCTCAAATTCATTTTCAACCGCAAAAATTTCATCAACTCTAGTGAATGAGCCTCCAAACCGGCCTCGGCCACGATCTGCTAAAACCCCGAAAAGATCTGTTTTTCACTCCACGCCCAAAGGGCGGCCAAGCTCGGTCGATGTAAGAAACGCAGCGTAATTCATTATTTACGTTAAATTGTGCTGCTGAATAAATTAAAATGCTCCCCGCTGCTCACCGCAGACCTGAGATGGAGAGTTGATACTGGTTACGAAAGCGAGTGGAGCGGGTTTTTTTTTCTTTCATTTGCCACTTTTCTTCAGCTAACTTGAACAGGCAAATTTTCCTACTGTCCAGAACCAAACGAAGGAGCGCGTGTAGACTGTGGCATGACAGGAGAGCGTGGAAAAAAGTGGAAGCTTTGCCGCACGAAAATTGGGTTTGGACGAAGTGCAGCGAAGGCGACGAGCGAACCGGCATGAAACCGAAAACTTTCCCCCAACACTGACTTATGCTTATGGCCACCGTCCCGGTGGGAATGGTAAGAAAGCAAGTGAATGATGAGATGATCGACCTCAATCAAATGGAAGAAAGCAGTGTGCGGCGCAGGGAAGAAACCGTGCACCGAGAAAGGGGTTGGTTGAAGGAACCATTGGTGCGGTGTGGGTTGCTTTGTATAAATTTCAATTCTTTTTCGAACACTTTTTTCCGTTCCTCTCTTGATCTTTGAGCGTGTACTTCGTGTGGTGGTGCTTTTCACTTCTCATTCATTTTCCTGCCCGTTGTCTGCAACATGCACGACGAATCTATTTGCGCTAGGGTGAGAGAGAAAGAGAGGAGGAGAAGGAATGTAAAATAGGTGAGGCACGTTTTTGTTGCATGAACTTTTTCCACTAAGCAAAACTTCTTGGAAGTAGTACTTACATTCACGAAAAAGCGGCAGAAGTAGTAGTAGCAGCAGCAGCACTGAAATGAAATTGAGTGCAGGAAGTAGCTTTAATGAAGGGATAATTTTCCCCTGGTTTTGCGTTGCCTGGTGGTACGTCTTAATACCGCGCTTGTCGCTGAAATGATGGAGTTTCATTTGTCTTGTTGGACAGGGGTTTTACTTTTTCACTTGCAGGCAAAGCTGCACGGCAGTGGTAGCAATCATGTGACAGCAATCATGTTGCGGGATTTTTTTCTGTGATGTTTTCTGTTCGTTTTGGTATAAATACCATCGGGCAATGGAAAATGAATATTATAATCATGATTAGATTTGTTAAGCAGATTTCATGATGGTTCAGTGACAGTGCATTATTGTGCTTAGTCACAAAAGTTAGTTTTTGTCAATCTTAGGCGTGGGCTAGTATTTTTTTTATTGAGAAAGACAAGTCAAATCAATGGATATTAGAGTATGATTAAAAAAAAATTAACTTTTCTCCCTGGATAAACGTATCCATGGCAACTCGAGTAAATTTATTTTAATTTTTTTGAAATCTTATTGCTGATGGCACACAAGTGTGAAAAACACTCCAGACGCATTCTCAATAAGAAGATTCTTTCTACATTTTAAGTACATAAAATGGAAGTTTAAGACACATTTTGTCGGTAACGAAAACACCGAAACAAGCGAAAAACTAAAATATAATCCTAAATACAAGCTAAGTAGCATGGGTGGCGAAAAGGAAAACACCGAGTAGGATATTCATAAGGTCATCAAACTAGACGGTTTAGAGCAGTGATTCACTAAATGATAAATTCACAGATGTTCCACGAAGTGTTTTGATCGGTTTCATTTCTTACACTTCTTGTTTAAGCATTCACTTTTTCGTAAACATTATCGAAGCAGTTGTAATACTTTAAAATACATAAAACTCTATATATCGTAGAAATCCTGGTAAATAATGATATATGGCAGGCCTTAAGGGCATCATGTCATGTCATGATCCGTCATAGGCATTATTTTTCGAACTAAATACTAACTACTTGTCTAACTATGCTACTTTCGAAAGGTGAAAATAAAAGCAAAGTTAAACAGCGATTTTCATGATGATGATTTTCTTGTTGATGATCATGATAATTTTGTTATTTGAAACAACGCATATCAAAACTAACTGATGGCGAATGCAAACATATCGCTGACGTTTAGACTACATTATAGAAAATTATGAAAGATTTTTGAAAAAAAAAAAATTAATACCAAATCAACAAAGTTGTAGCTAGTAAAACAAGCATTTTAATTGATTGACTAGCATTGTTTGTGTTGTCTAGAGCATACAAAGAACATGTTTTTGCGAGATTACTCGCGTCACTGTTTTAGCCAATGTCAATCTCGGCTCCATCGCAACGGATTTGAGGAGTCGAAAAATATAACCCAACGGATCTCGCGAGGCAAATGACCACTGGGGTTCCGCCAAGATGCAATGTAAAAACCAAGGTCCATATAATTTAGAGGTTAAATCTTAGCAAATATCATAGCCACCATTATTTTTTTCTGTTCGACATTTAGATCAAAAATTCTTTACAGCAATAGGACAAACGAAGTTTGCGAAGCTTACTGATGTATTTTAGAGAAACTATTGCTCAAACAAGTTTAAAAGAGTACCTTAGATGGGTAACGTAGTGGTGGAAAACGTTCGTCACAACGGCACGGAAAACTCAATCGAGTGGGTGTCATGAACAAAGCCGAGTCGCATTGTGAAGAATAGTAAGATTCGCACGCTTTAAAAGTTCTACCTGCTCTCCCCCCAATCTTACGTTTACCGTCTGTGCAGGAAAGGTGTTAATGTTTATTCCCGTCCTCAAGCAGGCGCGTGCCAGTCAGTGTTCCAGCCGGTCATTTCCATCGACGACAGCAACCTTTCCACCTAGCTTGTCTGGTATTACAATCTTGTTTTTAATTGCCGATTGTGAACATATTATAGTGCCTGATATGAGTTTTTTCCTAGTTTTCCTAGTTAATTTGCTCCCCAACCCACAATTTATTTGTTAATTCAGTTTTTAGATTGCAGTTCACAAATCCACATAAAAAAGGATAAAAAAAAGGATATGAAAGTCTTTTTTTAAGTTTGAGTTTAAGCCAGAATCCCATTTGAATCAAATTCTATATTACTTTAACAAACCCTTTAGTTGATTAAGGACGAGCTCCCAAAAATCATGCCTACAGCTGCAGTATCTTAAACAGTACACTTAAAGAGCTTATCGATTTTCTTGATAACAACTCCATAACGAAACCAAAAGCTTACTGGCGCCGCATAGACACAGCACTCTGCACAGCATTGCAAAATTCATAGAATCTGAGCACTTAATTATCATAAAACAAGAAACATTACTCGTGCCATAAAAGTAATAAAATCATACTTTATGTTACCGTATCGGTGCGGTGCGTCTCGTTTGGCCTGCATCCCGAGTTCTCCCCTAGAACCGAAACCAGCAAACGGCAAACTACGTCCTCCGGTTGGCTGGTGTTGTTTTTTCGGGGAGTTGTGCTCCGTAGAGGGTTCTCTTCCTTTCGCTCGCTATGCTGCACAAGCATCTCGCAGCAACGACCTTCCTTTTCTGAAACAGAACTGAGGCTTTAGCCGACTGCCATCGAACTGCAAAAGAGCTGCAGCTAGCGCTTTCGAATGGCGATTCTAATGACCAACCATTTTCAGTACCGCAACACACTGCACATTCCCTTTATCATCACGTACCACAACGGTGGGCTGAAAGTTTTGACCACCGAAACCGGTGAAGCTCCTTTTTCGTTCGCTTTGTGCGCTTTCGTTTCTCCTTGCGAGGTGTGATCGTTATCTGTGCCGGTTTTCTTCCGGTTGGCCCACTCACACACACACACACACACACACACGCCTGCGAGTGGTTCGAGTGGTCGAAAAAATACCTTCACCACCGCAAACAGCATTCCGGTTATAAATAATCCATTTTTATTTCGAATGCTGTGCATCGTTTCGAACCGAAAGGAACTTCTACCGTGTAATGGCACACGGTCGTCGGCTTCGCGCCAATTGGAACGGTGCAATTGCATACCGGGCGGGGTCAGCTATGTGGTTGAAAATGCAAGTGTAGGTGAATTTTTGCTTGACCGAAAATATGCTTATCGATTGTTTCGCTTCGAACGTCGGGACAGCGGGAAAAGCGTAACGTAACGGGTATGGTATGTGTTTGAAGGTTAAAAGAAGTATGCTGGTGTGACCACAAGAATATGACATTCCTGCCACGAGCACGAGCATGTAAAGGTGTTGAGCGTGCATTTTTGACTCGAAAATTCCACATAACCAAGGGCAAAGGGACGGAAAAGCCAAGCGTTTGGCTATGAAGAATTTGAAACGAGATTCTATTTCAGGGTAGATGGTATTCGTACAATTTAAAGAAATTTCTTATTACAAAAAATGTGTGTTGCCGTATGTGTCGCCAGCCAAAGGGAGAATAGTCCGTTTACCACAAAGGTGCTTCAAAAACCCCCTTTTCCGAGTATGGCAGCACGGCAGCGTACTTAAAATCGTATTTGGATTTTTTTTCCTCCCATTTTAAGGGGAAGTTTAGTGGTGGATTCTCTTGGAAAGAACTCTTCACTGGCGCCTGGCGCCACAACAAAGCGAACGAGTGAAAACGAAGGGTGAAAAAAAAAATCAGCTACAAGCAAACGGGGAATGCACAACAAAGCAATGAGCTTTAACAAATCCGGAAGCGAATTAGGCACCGGCAAATGGAGGTGCCAGGGAAAGGAAAAACCCAATAACATAATGTACGTTCTCTTGTTGCCGGAATGGTTGGCCGCATAATAGAATCATGACAATGAGTTTTTCCTATGCGCCCGTTAGCCCACGGTGCCATGTAGCGTCGGCAATGGGTTATGCCGTGTGCGGGTATGTAAACACGAATGCTAACCAGAACGCTTCAACGAGGGCCATAACGACATTACGTCTCACTTTGCCTCTTCTTACCCTTTCCCTCACCCCAGTGTATGTGTTTGAGGTGTGGAAAAATAGCCATTCCGGACCTTTCCAGCCCTTTCCTGTGGGTCGAACGACAGATAAAAGCAATAGCAAACTGGTTGCTGGAAGAGCATTTCCCCGAAGTGTGATAGAGAAAAAGGGGGAGCTTTCGGTTTGGCGAAAGGATACTTGTACAAATCCCTAAAGATTTTCCGAACCAAATACGGCACGACACGCACCAGCAATCGCAAAGCGCCGAAAGAGGGAAATGGAAGGAAAGGGCGTGTGAAGGCAAAAAAGAAGAAAGCTTTCCATGGGATGCAAACATTCTTCCACCCTTTTTCGCTTCAGCTTCCATTCAGCGTTGAGAGATCCGTTTACAGCGTGAAGGCGAAACGGGTGCTTCCACTTTTCCTTAGGAGAAGGCCAAGGGAAAAATTGAAATTGAATAACTCTCATTGTTGTTGATAGAGACATTTTTCTATCGTCATTTCTCTTCCTTTCTTTCCCCCGTTCCATTGTGACCCGTGCCAGGAAGATCCTTTAAGGCCGAAGGTTGTGGATTTTCGCACCCTGCTCAGGCCACGTGCCAACATCCTCCGCATGCCGGAAGATTTTCCGATCCCTTGATCCGTGGGTTCGGTATGCGATTCGTTTTCTACACACATACACACATACACACATACACACACACTTTTCGAGAGAAAACTCACGTGCGTTTAAGATGACGGTAGGTCCTTTCACCGTTTTCTTCCCTTCACTCCCGGTGTACTCGAACTTGTTACATTTGAATGTTGGCAGGGCGCACGTTTCGAATGTGTGCCAAACGGCTGTGTCAACCATCGTCTTGACGGTTGACGCGTGCTGCCTCTACAGCCGGTTCCAAGTGGGTGAACAGTTGTTGAGCCTTTATCTGTTTATTATGGTGTCTGGCGGCGGAATGGATGAAAAATTTGTCGAAAGGCAAAAACATCGGCGGTGGTGCCACAGCAAGGGAAAGCGAAAGAGGCTAGGGAAACAAATATGTTATCTAACAAAAAAGGGAGGAAAAAAAAAAGATATGAGAGCAGAGGTTACAACACGATTGCGAGTGTGTCACTCGAGCACTTGTCGAGGTGTCGATGGAATGGATTTGTTTGTTTATTTGCTGTGCATGTGTCTCACGTAATGGTGGTGCCGCCACACTGTTTGACATGTCGGTAAACAGGGCCGTAAGCTTTGAGCTTTTTGTGCGGGCATGGAAATTGAGACACGTGCGAGAGGTTTGTGGAAAAGCATCCTTCAATCGTAAAAGTGCTGTGATTTGGATAATGTTTGCAGCGTACCGGTGCGCTTTGCACGCGATGGAAATAGGTGGATGAGCAAATGTTAAATGAAATATTTCTTAACGCTTTGTGCATGCAATGTAAGGTGAAAGTAATCTTTAAGAAATTAAAAGTATTCCACATTTGGTTGGTTAAAAATGAGAATGAATGTTTGAGCTACATAATAATAAGATAAAAATACAGAATCAATATTTACTTCGAACCAGCTAGGCCATTAAAACAAATAATACGTTAGAACAATCTGTTGGTAGAGGTTTGTTAGCACTTCAATGACAAGAAAAGCGTTCCTGTGAGATCAATCGTGTTGAGCATTTGATAGTGAGGTCGTATGGGGCATGAAACATAAAAAGCTGTATTCCACAAAAGCCAAAAATTCACTGTTTTCTCTTTAAATGCTTTAGGAAAAAACAGTTTTTATAGTATTCCTAACATTAAAACAATGTGTCAAAAGAGATTAAGGTGTCCAAACCCCCGTTTAAAAAAAAAAACAATTAAACCATCTGCAAACCTTGTTGATTTGGATTAATTATTTGACCATGAGAGAGTTCAGTAGACTCTGAACTAGCGAAAATTGTAATTTAATTTTTCATATCTAAACCATATCTTAATTAACCAGAGTGAAGAACAATTGACTTAATCCGTTAGTGCATAGTTTCAACTGTTAAACAACAAAGATATTTAATATTTTCTTACACAATAGTAAAAATTAATTTGTTTCTGCAGAAACTATTGTATCTCTTGCACCAATCGTTCTTATCGCTGTTAGTTCTAAGTGACCTCTTTTTTATAGGAAAGCATTTTATTATGAAACTTAAAATAAATACTGTTGTGGTGGTCTGAAGAGAGATGGTTGAAACAATTTTTTGAGTCACCAACAGTGGCTGCTATATTAAAGAAAAAGGACAAATAAGCCTTTTTAAATAAGTGAATTCTAAATACTAAGATCAGATAATGATAAGTATTAATTTAATTTTTCAAACATTTCTAATCAATTATTGTAGCACAAAACAAAACGGTTGAAAACGAATGTAAGAGTTTTTTTATGTCGTCTGGAACGGTCAGGTTCTATGAAGAAGAAATCAAAATTTGTTCAACAAGTAATAATACGGTTTAATTTTCTTGCGTTCAATTATGGTACATTTTACCCTCCTAAATAACTTGAAATAGTTGTTCAACAGCAGTTATATGGAAATGATGTTCTATATTTCAAATTTATTTTTCCCTTTTTCAACTATCTGTTTTAAAAAATTTAAACTTTCTCCTGCACGTTTGACTATGTTTGCCTTGCGACTGGAACTATAATGCGGATGTTATTTATTTTGCAACAATTTAAAGAAATTGACATTCAGAGTAAGTGAACAAATCTTATCTTTTCTACTTATAAGTGAAGGTGTTGCTATGCTTTTCCATGCATCTTGGCCTCTACAAGAGACAAAATTGCATGTTCAGGACATGGCTGATCGCAAAGCATTGTGCTCGTTACAAATTTTATGACGAGCCTGGGATTGCTTCACTTCGATAAGCGAAACTCGCTCGATGACAGCTTCCCTTCACCAAACGCCACCACAGAACCACACCTGGCTAATAAAACAATTTTAACACCTCACCTTCCCGTTGGAACAAGGCCAGTGTCAGTCGGGGTAAAGGGTGAAGAAATGAAAAAAGAACAAGTAAAACGGTCCATTGGTTTCACCCTTTGTATGGAACACGGAACGAAGCGTCCGAACGAAGGTGTCAAAAGCATAAAATTTAATTGACCACTATCTACTTCCCTCCCCGGTGAAAGCGTTGCCTCCAATTTCCGTTCAACCTTTTCCCTTCGTCCAGCAAAGGGTTACAAAGTTCAATTTTTCATCCAACGTTTCGGTCCAAACCAGCGACCGCTGCCGTCTGCACGACGTATCAAGATTTTGGGAACCATTTTTCGCCCTTCATTACGGTGCACCATCAAATGTGCCGGTCGGGTGCACCACCTTCTCGCTTCGGTGCAGTTTTTCCCGGGTAACGCAAGGTCAACATGCCGCAGTGTGAGTCCGCCGATGTCTGCTGCGCTGGTAGAAACCTTCGAAAAGGCTGCAGCAATTTTGTGCATCAGCATCGTGAGGCAGCGTGTTCCACCTACCTGCAGTGTAAGGTGCGATGGAAAATAATCGAACAGCTTTCCCCGGGCCATCGGTTGGTCGAAGGTGAAAAATTCGACAAAGTCGTCGGTTGGCAATGGGATGGCCCAACCGTACCCGGGACGAAATGGAAACTGATGGCATAGTGTTTTGAAAATCGCCACGATCCATTGTTTCCATGCAGGCCCAACGGCTGGAAAGTGGATGAAAATGTGAAGCGCAAAAAGCAATGCACGGCTTTGGTCAAGCGAAAAAAAGGATAAATGTTGCAAAGGTACCATCGAGCGAATTGCCGAGAAACTTACCGTTAACCACATTTTATCGGGCTCAACCGTACCCTTACCAATGACGGGTGACGAAAACGGGGAGAATGTAATTTTCCACACGTTTTTTTTTTCGTTACACTACGAAGCTCAGATATGGAGGAAGTAGAAAGGATTCCGCTTTGCAACTACAACGTTACGCTCTGCATGGTCGCTGATCGGTATCGGGCGATAGTGGGAAAATTATATATTTTCCACAAATTATTACCATTACCTCGCAGCATCAGCCTTGCTCTTGTTCTTGCTCTTCGTGTTTCAGTTTTTTCCCCAGTTGGTTTTTCCTTCATTTACAGCCAAGGTCTGTAAATGCCCTTCAAGCGTATAATACCAGCACTGTCGATTCTCGTACCACCATTGCCCATCGAGATTTCCGTTCCAGTTTACTCGTGACTTTCTACCCAATTGCTGGAAAATCAGAAAAATGATCACATTTATAATGTAAGCAAAAACACAGCGGCAACGTTACTCGGTTGTTGCTCGGATGCGGTGCTGAATTGCACTGCCAAACACCTACAGGGCACCATTTTCTAATGCGGTTTTAATGTGCATACGGTTGGCATTTTGCTGGTACGTGAAATGCATGGTGCGAATGTGTGGGTTGCATGCGCCAAAAGGATCCAATCGAGCCATCCACACAGTAGGGATGGGAAGCGCGAATACATTAAATTGGGGTGATTCAGCGAATCGTGCATAATACATTCGTTCGCTTGCTAATGTTTAATTCGGTTGTAGTGCAGTATAGGGTTGTGGTGCTAGAACGCAGGTCGTGAGCTTTTTGCTTCCTGGAGAATGTTTTTAGTTTAGTTTAGAAGAAGTACCTGGGAAAGCGAAATGTTGCACTGCTACGATTTCTCGCGTCAGAACAATGGTCTAGGTTGAAATCAGGTAATGAAAATTTACCCAAAGAAATGGAAAAAATCGATGCCGCTTTGTTGACTCATGATAGGTATATAGGAAATAAATTTCTTATAGTAAACTAGATAAGAGTTATTACTTCTTTTAATGTACGGAGCTTAGAACAGTGTTTTATAACAGTATAAAAAATGATTGGATTACACATTAAAAAATAATTTAAGCTTTCATTTCAAATTGCAAAATGCAGTTTTTCAAAAAAATACCAAAAGAAAATCTATATATATCTAGATATATCTTCTCAAACACGTAATTGTTTATCAAATATTAAAAGCAGTTGAGTAATGTAGCGTTAGTCAGTACATAAAAAATATTAAGTAAAATATATTTCGAAATAGTTAAGGATTGTCAAAAATACTTATAAATATCTAATGTTTCAAAATTTAATGTTTTAGTTGGCTGGTTAGCTAATTTCAAGTTAAAAAAAACTATACTTTATTACAATCATATTTAATCAGAAGACTTGAAGTATTTCAGTTGTTTCTAGTGAACCGTTTTTATCCTCGACCTTTATTTATCACAAGCACCGTTTTAACACATTCCAATATATGTTAATCATCATTGTAAATATGTTGAAGATATGATTGAAAGATATTATGGAAATTGAAAATACTTCAGAAACAATGGTAATCATGTATACAGATGGCAAAAAACAAAACATGGCTGTGGCATTGGAATAAATATAAATTCACATAATCGCGATACCAAATTTAACTTTCACAGTTTAAGACTTAAGAACAATACAGGAATAACATCAGTCGAATTAAAAGCAAAAGACAAGGCACTAGAAATAGCTGAACACAATAACATAACAAACCAAGTTTGTTATACAGATAGCCAAGCAGCATGTCATGTTATCAAAAAACAACAACGCTATAACCTGATAGAACAAACAATACATAATATTGTTAGAAGATGCCATAAATTAAACGCAGAGATAAGGTGAATGACTGAGTATATAGATAAATGTAATGAAAATGCAGATACACTTACTTAACAAGGAGTAACATCGACAGAAGATCTCAAAAAACATATTAAAACAAAAAATGATAAAGGACACAAAAGCATGGTATAGGTTAGAAACACAAAAAAGAGAAAAAACGATTGCTGAATACCAAGAAGAATGTGAGGAACATACATATAACTGCAAATGAAACAAAAAATATGAACCGAATAATAGCTGGCCATGTGTGATGAAAATAGTTGAAGAAAGAAAATGTGAACAGTGTGGAATACCTGAAACCGGAAAACATTTAATATTTTTTGCTGTAAGAAATTCACAGAAGGGAGACAAAAACACACAAACATAACAGAAGATCTGCATAAAGCAGAGTGAAAGAATAAAACAGGAATAGTTATTATTGATAAGATCACACTTTTGCAACAAATGAAAATTGTTTTTTAGGAATAAGAATTATATCTTTTAAAATGTAACGTACACATAGGTATATGACTCAAGGAGTCGAACACCTTTAAGAGTGATAGATCTTTGTTTATGTGTTGAATTCAACTATAGAATAATACAATCCACTTGGTAAATGAAGAAAAAGAAGGAGAAGAAGAAAAAGAGGAAGAAGAAGATGTCATTTTCATTTTTCATTTATCGGGCGCTACAACCGCTTCGCGGTCTTGAAATGCTGCAACAAACTCCGAAACCGCTCATGGTAGGCTTCCGCCACATAGGAGAGCCGCAGACCAATGATGTCTATGTCATCAGCGTATGCCAAGATCTGGGTTGACTTGTAGAAGATGGTTCCCGAAGTCTCCTCCTCCGAGTCGCGGATGGCCCTCTCTAGCACCAGGTTGAAGAAGAGACAGGCAAGCCCATCTCCCTGACGCAGGCCCTTGGTGGTAACAAAGGATCCTGAGAGTTTTCCATCCACCTTCACTTGGCATGTGACGTTGGTCATGGTCATTCTTGGCAGCCATGATCAGTTTGGCCGGGATTCCAAAAGAGCTCATTGCGTCGTAAAGTTTTACCCTGGCTATGCTGTCATATGCGGCTTTAACATCTATAAAGAGATGGAACGTGTTCCATGAAGAAGAAGAAGAAGAAGAAGAGGTGATAAAACATGTAGAAAAAATAATTTTATTTTATCAAGTGATAACTATTTTTGTGTGCGAAAACATTAGTACTTGAAGAAATGTTTTATTCTATTAACCAAACAACATGGAACTGAATACAAAAACCTAAAACAACGATTAAATAATACAGTCTGGTCGTTCTAACGGAATGAAAACCAAAATAAAAAAGGGATTTTGTAATAAGAGTTCCAGCAAAAACGATGCCGAGGCTGGACGGATATTTCTTTTTTCAAATTTGAATTTAATTCTTTTTATAAGTTAATTAGCTTGAAAACAAACAATAATGCCTGGCCATCATTACGGATATTAAAAGACTACCTTGAAAAAAAAAAAATCAAAATAATGAAAATAACTATTAAAATTCACATAATTCAGGAATGTATAAAATACTTGTATCTGAAATATTATCTAATAAAAAAAGATTACAGACTGTACGCTCTAAACATACTACTTCTTTTTTTTTAATTATTAAAAATTTTATTTCACTTCAAAGCACATAAAAAGCATGCTCCTTTTTATGACTACCCATTAAATCATTTTTACATTAACATTCCTTCTTCAAATTGTAAAACTATTTCTGTATCACAGCAAATTAGCCGTCGTTAAATCAGTTCTGCCTTCCCACGCTCACGATTCTCCATTAGGGGACCGAAAGCCTGTGCAGATTACATCCGAGGCCTGAGTAACGCTTGGTTGGGTTGGTTTAATTGTTTCTGTTTTACTCACCAACATCCTCACCGCCATCTCCTCCTTCTCCTCCTCCCCCGCAACCATCTTCAGCTGGTGCGTCATTTGCCTGGATAAATCAATTGGCAAAGCTCGGTACGAGAGCGCCGGCTGTTCGAGCACTCAGCACATTAAAGCTAACAGTGCCGATGATGAAAGTCGAACGACGAAATTAGAGCACCATTACAGGGCAATTAAAATATTTTATTGAATGCAATCGTGCCCGTACGTTATTGCTGCCCTTCCCTGGTTGGGAGAGGGCAGAGCCATGGGGGATGAAGCCACGGAATGTGAAGGCAAAACAATTGCATATAAATTATAATCATAGCATTAAAATCTTTGTTTTATGAGCATTCTTTCCTTCTGTTTCTCGCCTGTGCCTGTGCGCCTGTCGACGGAGGGAGGGCGCCCAATGCTTGGAGACAGGGACACTCAGAGGCGACAGTTTTATGGAATGAATTTTTCTCACTCCTCCTCGTGGAATGTGCATCATACTGGTGAAGGAAACAAAAAAAATATACATGCTCACAAATTGATCCCGGCGAGCTGGTAGGAACGCAATTTTATTTACTTTTGATGGGCTTTCTTTTGGAGTTTGCTTGTGCACTCCCGGTCCACGTCCCAGCCCCAGGCCTTCTGCTGGGCCTCGGAGCAACCCACAATCCCTGTTTCCATTGCCACTTCTGGAGTGGAAGTCGAGGGAAGTCGTTTGTGTGTTCGTGTTTAGACAGCCAGCAGCGACCATTAAAATAAAATCATAATTTATCGCTACCAATTATTGGCAACACCGTCATCGTTCTTTACGATTCCGAAGTGTCGAAGCGAAGTGTTTCGGGGCGAGTGGGCCCCATTTCCGCTCCATACCCCCCCCCCACTCCCCCACCTCGAACTCGAACTGCCGCCTATCGTTTGTCAACCATCGATGACAGACTAATTGGAATTAAATGATTTTATGGTCCGCGTCGGTCGATCGGCTAACGAATGGCGACCGGTTTGCGTTAATGAAAGGAAATTGGTCTTGTAGCTGTGCGTGGGTAGATTAATAAGTAGACTCCCACCAGTTTGCCCATTCACCAAATGGGGAGGTGAATGTTTTCAAAGGGTGGGAGCTTCAGATTCATCTCCTTGGAGGAATCAACGAAGAAAGGACTCTCACCCCAGCCCATCTGGGCAGAAACAATGAAGAGGTGTCGATAAGGCGTTTTGTCTAGCGTCACCGCTCTTACTTCTTCCAATTTGGCAACGGTACGGCGTTGGGCAAACTGGTTTTCGTTTTTCCCTCTCCATCATCTCTTCTAACTCTACCTCATCATCATCGCCACGCAGATCGATCGGGAGCCACACTTCAGCCGTTAATCGCACCCGTGGGAGGGATTAAACTGAACACACCAACTGCAAACCATCGTTGCGGTTAGGTTTCGTACCGTACACCGGAAAGGGACGCAAAAGGTAACAGCACAGCAACGGTAGCAGCAGCAACAACAAAAAAAAACTGTAAAGTTTCATAACTTTTCCGATGAAGATAAAGCTGTTGGCGAACTTCTTAGCATCGTCTCGATAGCACCGGGACTGGCACGCGGGTCATGTTTTATGCTCGATTATGATGCGCCGTGGGGAAAGTTTAGATTGAGGCAAAAACGAGGGCACACAATAAATTCCCTCATCGATTGATCGGTTTTGCAAAACCGGTGGTGTGGCGCTGGGTGCACCGATGAGTCCAAAGTTAGTGAAGCAATTTAGCACATCGATTGAGTGGGGTTCGGAAGGAAGCATCCCCGAAGCGTGCTGGACATGGCCATTGCTGTCGCATTAAAAATAAATAACACTATTTTACTGCAACTTTTTTTTAGACGAGCGGTTGTTGCAATTTTCAACGATTTATTTTATTTGCTCACCACTGGAACCTCGTGGTGCCAGCGCTGTGCGAAAGCCTTTCGAGAGCCTTTTTGCTTGGATTTTGCTGTAGAGGAAAAATAAAGCAGTCCCACTGCACTGACCAAACACGTAGCGAAACACAGGCTTGAAGCAGATATTGCCCATTCTTACGCCCATTGCGGGCAACGGTCCAATTCCGGTAAAAAGAGGGGCGGCAATGTTCGATCCGGCCCGGTACAATAGGAATTTATTTTTATGGCCCACTTCAATCTTCAGCCCTTGCAGTGCGCCTACACCCTCCTGCGCCTCACAAATTGCTAAGAAACGATTCCGAAACGGTCAAACTGCCTCCGGCCCGATCGGAGCAAGCAATCATACAAGGGACTTTAAGAAGAAGCACTGGAGTTCGATAAATATTTACTGGACGGTTCTGGACCGACCCCTTGTGGATGTTGTTTTCGAGGATGAGCTGCTTACAGGGAAGATGCTTCTTTTAGAGCGAAAAAAAACGAAAAACACACACACACACACGCTGAGCCTACATAAGCGACATGTGAGCGTGTGCGTGTTCGATGGGCAGGATTAAATCGAAATAGTTGGGCGTGTAGCAAAACCGATGGCTGAAATGGTCATGGTCCCGATCGCAAGGTACGCAATCAGTACACGGGATGGACTGAAGCTGGGTGTTGCGCAGGCAAGCACTTTGTTCCGCTCTAATGCGATTGGGAATGGCCCTACCTGGAAGATAAATGAATGCGCCGGAACATTTATCTCTAACCGATGCCATCTCTTTTAATTCCCTCACAACAATGATCGCTTTTCGGTCACAATAAACATTAATTTATAATTGGCATTAAAGGTGCAGCTTGTTTTTTTCTCCTCCATCTATCTATGGGATCTAAAATTATTTTGGGATTTCTTTGTCTTTAAAAGGCCGTTCTTTCTGATTCACGAGACGATCTCCTAACGTCACTTAAAGAAAGCTTTTTGACTAGCCACCATTCATGTGAAAGCACAGCTTGACTTCTCGGTGGTGCACTTGCCGCTTCATCTCGTGCAGAGTGTAGGAGAATTTAATATTCCGACTCCATCCCAGACACGTCACTTCATCATCTTCACCCGAACCTCCGACAGACCGGCACAGGTCCGAGGTGCAATAAATCAAAAGATCAATTTCTCAACGTTTCTTCCTGATGAGAAGAAAAGTTGCACGAGATGAATCTTGGCAAAAAGCAGTCGTCGTCGTCGTCAACCCATCGTCTGGAAGTCAGTCATGCTTCATACAGTTATGCTTCCGTGTTTGCCATGGTGTGTTTTCCCCTGGCCGTTGACACCCCCGCAGACACATACACACACACAATCATTCACGAAAAAGACGCTTTCTTTTGCAAAGTTTTTATCTCCTTCCAGCTTTTTCAACCTTGGAAAGGATGCGCTGTGCAGACTTGACTTGCTGTGGGTGGGACGTGAACAGCGTCATGTGGTGGAGACTCTCCTAGGAACTACCGAAACGCGTCCGTCGTTTTACCATTTAACGCGCGGGCTGTTGTCTTTCGCATGGCACAGATTTTCTACTGGCTCGAGGCTTCCCCAGCAGTTGCCGGCGTTGCTGCTGTCAACTTTTTTTTGCTTTGAGTCCGTTTTGAGATGCAGCACGGTTTGTTGAATAAAAGATTACTTTCCAGCCGCAGGGGGTTGCACAAGGGAGTAGCAATGTGTCCCAGTGTACGTGTGTGAGGATATTTTTTGCCCACTTTAACCGTCAAAAGCAAACCCCGTCCAGCGGTAGCACCGAGCAGCGTGCAAGCTACGATCTGTGGAGCTTATAATTCGGACCACAGTGAAGATGACGCTGTTGGCTCACCCGTTTTTTGGTGTCCTTTTTTTTCGGCACAAGCTTTTTGTGCATCAACCTTCGAGAAGCATATAAATGTGCAACTGTGTCAGCTCAGGATCAGAAGTTGTGAAGCTAGTCTTTTTTTTTCATGAATTTCGTTCGTAAATTTTTGTTACATTCTTAAACTTCTACGCTGTGAATAGGAGAAAATATTAAATTTCTTTCTGTGTTTTTCATCCTTGGAAAGCTCTGCAACGGTCAGCTTCCATATCACCCCAATACCCACTTACAGGACGAACCACTGGGAGATATTTTCAATTCATTCCACCACGCCACAGCGCACAGTGCACAAGCAGGCTTGTAAAAAATGTAAAATGGACACGCAAATTCTGTCACTATAATAACGTCGCTCATAAATTTTAAGAACAGTGGCGTGAATAGTAAATGCTTTCTTTCACCATGACTAGCTGACTGGGGACTTACGTTTGGCTTTTATTCTTCCACCTCGCACAGACAAGGGAAAAGCTTTTAACTACGCTTGCTACGTTTCAGATTTGGCCATTCGTCACAGTTTCCAATTTTACAGGCATCTGGTTGTGATGGGTGGCTGGTTTGGGGATAAATGAGCTAAAAAATCGGGAGCTGCAAATGTCAGATGACGACTACCTTGACTGCATCGCAAAACTATTTATAACTGGCGGGATTGTCAGATGGCATAAGGATATTTTAAGCTGTTGTAAATGAAGCGGTAAAATGGTCTTGACATGTTAGAGAACATCTAGTTTTTTGTTGGTTGTAGTTGCATTTTTTTTTTTAAATTCATTTGGTTTTATTTTCCTTTGAAAAAATATTAAATGAATTTCAATGATGTTGCAGTTTCCAAATTGGCAGAAAATGTATTACCAATGTATTTGATTTTAGCTGAATTGTACAAACATGTTCTGTTCTTCAAACTGATTTAATAAAAAGAAAAGGTAATTAAGTATTTTTTTTTAAATATTGCTTCACGGTAATTTATAAAACAGATTGTTTGATACAATCAAGAAACTTTGATTTTAAAAGTCATTTTACAATATAAATGTAAAAGTTCAAAACGTGTACACTGCACAGAAGCTTTATATACAGATCGAGAGAGACAAAAGGGAGACAGAAGAGGGATGGAGACAGAGATAAAGGGAGACGAAGATAGATTTAGGGTGTGAAAGCTAGAGTAAGGATTAGTATAAAATGGAACTATACATGTAGCAGCGAAACGGATTTGCAAAGAAGGAAGTGTATTTAAAAGAAGGGAGATGAAGGAAGTGTATGTAAAGTGTAAAAAAAGTTGAACTAAATCTGCTAGAAAAATCCGGCATTTTTCCCTAACATAAATGAGACAGCACTCCATATTATTTTATATGGGCACTATCATTAGTGTATTATTTTCAACATTTAGTTTTATCATTCAGGTTTTAGATGGTCTTTGACGTCCACAATTTAAAGAAATATGATGTAAATTTTGTCATTCATTCACAATGATTAATAATTGGAGGATATTAATGTCTCAAAGCTTTGCAATTAAAGTCCCTTTTAGTTTCATAGCCTTTCTTTTACATTTAAAAAGCTACAAATATATTCATGCAAAAGTTGCACTGAAAACCAGTCTGTCCTAGTTGCAATACACAAAAATTTAATGTTCCTCTGGCCCAGCTTCACCTGCAAATGCAGCACTTCGTATAAGTGTACTTTTTCTCTCATACCTGTACAATACATTCAAACGAGCAGTAGCAGTAGTACATTCGATCGAATGCTCCTACCGATAAGCCCCATCGTACTGCCGCTCACAGCAAATGCATAAAAAATGCATAAATAATTGATAGCAAACATCGCAAAAGGCTCACATACACACACATACACACAGACACCGATCAAGCAAAAACCGTTGTCAGTTCTCTAGGGAGAGGGAGAGAGGTGAGCAGTAGACCACCATTTGCTAACGTTCGTTCCATTTTCCCACGTGAAGCTGGGCTTAACGCTTGGATTAGGGAAATTTAATGCTCGGAAGCGTTTTGTGCCACACACTGTAGCTTCTTTCGGAGGGGTAGTACTGCATAACGGTGCATAGGACAAAGGATGAAACAACCTGAACTTTCCCCAACTCGAACAGTTTGAGTCAGGGAGCGAACTTTTCTACTTCTACGAACAAGTGACCCTTTTTTCCATCGTTTCAAATATTAATTCATGCAATGGGATCATCATTAGATTATATGATGCTATCAATTGAAACTAAAACCCACAAAACAAACACTCACACGCACATGCCTCAAACACATTCACCCAGCGATTATGGAAACTATTAAACCAATCAATGCACACATCAGCCCAAAAGTGGCACCAGCATGCAGGCGGAATGGTCAATAGGTCATCATTTACCTTCCAGCAGGGACTAATTTGTGCTGCGTTTGTAAAACCGACGACGAGTTTGTGACCGACCCGTTCGAAAGATGATGTGATATGGGCGGTTGAATATCATTAAAATGTATCTCCGCATCTCGTGTCGACAGAAGCCTCTTTCGTCAGGGCAAAACATCAACCTAAACCATTCATTCTGTTCCTCGGCTAGCAAATTTTGCTGATGCAACTACGTGTTTCTCTGTTGCGTGATTGTGTGTGTTGTTTCGGGGATGGAAAATGGTTATATCATCCCATTTATTGGATGGGTGGCCACAAACGATACCTACGCCGTTGTCCCTGGTCGATGAGCGGGGCGGGGGGGGGGGAGAGGTGGGGGACGAAAGGTTATAGAGTTTCCCGGTGATAACTCTTTCGACGCCCATTTATTGCTTTTTCCTGAAAGCTTGCAAAAGCTGTATCGGTCCGGTTGGTTTCTTCGGAAAGTTTTTCCTCCCTTCCTGGCTCTTTAGAATTCGAGTCGCTCCATACCCCGGACCAAACATAAAGGCTTAAAAATCGATGATGCCGAAAAAGTTTCCTCAAATGGAGAGGGTTGGTATTGGAGTGGTTGGAGTTCTTGAGCTGAAATCTTTCGCCAAAAACCTGCCCTGTTTGGTTTCCTGTTTGCTGAGTCTTGACCCGTGCTCTCTTTCTCTCTGCACTCATCTGTTTGTGATATTTTGGCATATTTTCATCCCTAATCTTCCGGAATCATCATTTCCCGGTCTGCCAAACTTGGCCTCAGCTCCAGGTGAGGACTTGCGGTGGCTGGCCTCACGGACGTTTTCCTTTTTTTCATAACTGATACTTTGACGATTCGCAATGCAATCGTACCACGATGCTACCCGCATAAAGAAGGTCCAACGAAAGGTCCCGAAGATTAATAAATACAAGTTGTTGGAAAAACATATTTATTCGTCTGTGTTTGCTCCCCCCGTGGTAAAGATCGGCTTTTGGCTACACCATCGAACGGGTGGTTTCGGCTACAAAATGTTTGAAGGAAAGTAATTGCCCTCCGAGGAACGAGAAGGTGGTATAGGTAGCCAATGAAAACCTTTCTACCTTACCGTAGAAGACGGGGCAGGATTGCTACAAGTCAAACACTACTGCAGAAAACGGGAAGGTCCCGCTTCCAGGTCAGAGTTGGTCGTCACCATCACCACCACCACTACCATTGCCGCTAACGAGCAAAAAGCTTCTTATATTTTCACCAATTTCGTTTTACGCAACAGTGGCGGTGTGTGTGTGTGTTTGTGTGTTTGTGTGATGGTATTTGAGTGTAAGGGGTTTTCCTCTCCCTTCCCTACCATTTCCATTCCGCGCAACGTGCTCTTGCGTAAAATCCATCGTTATTTCGGGGAATGGCACGCGTTGCTGAGGTAACATAAATTTCCGAAACCACCAACACCTCTAACCCAAACCCTGGGCCGGTTTGCTGTTGTTACACGTTCGCTTTCCATCAAAAAACTCGGGCGGCTTTTCGTGGCACCGGGCACCGTCAAAAGACGCCTGACGAATCGTGCCAAAAAGGTGTGAACTAAGTGGCTCTTTACGGCGCAACAATTTGAGCTTTTCCGCTTTATGTGGGTGGGCGTGTGTGTCGGTGTGACCGCACAATGAAAGCGCGATACTAAAATCCCCTTGGTTTTTTTTGGGTGAAAAAAGAAGGGGAAAATGCTTCACGGGCTGTACGGGTGGAATATCTGTCCCGTCGGCTTGTGACGGGGTGGCATAGATGGATGTCATCACCTGCTTTTAAAAGGGAATTCTGGCACATTTTACTGCTCACCGCCGGTGCGAATGGGAAGGGTAGTTGGTCGCTGTTAACTCTTTAGAATTTATGATCCTTCGCGCTTGTGGATGGTTAGGTATGATACGGTTTTGGTTTTCTGTTGGAGTGCGTAAATGTTGGTTTGTTTTTCGTTTTCAAAACAGCTTTTTACTGATAGATGCATGAAGGAGATCACTTTGCTTGGTTGTGTGAGCGCTGCAGATAGGATGGAGCACGCTAGAATAATGATAAAGCTTCGAGATGATGCTTAACGATGTGAAACATTAATTGGTTATCTTTAACCCAATTATAGCAAATTATAAAGCTTTTTTGAATTTGAATATTACTCAGTCTGGCTAGTGAAAACTGTATTATTGCAGTGAGAGAAGTGTTGAATGTATTAAGAAGTGACAAATAATTTAAATTAATCTTTTAGTTTCATTTTCATGTAACTAATACATTTTGAATTTAATATTGAACAGTTTTCAAACGGTTCAAACTGTTAAGTTTCATTTAAAAAATAAATTTTAATTGTATAACAACTTATGATGTAAAACATTTTAATTTTAATTTTTTTAGCAGCTAGTTAAATCCAGTTTTTAAGGGTTTTAACATTTTTTTCCACAGTGGCTGAGGCTATTTAATTAACTAAAAATTGTATCTTTTGAAAAATTTTGGTAATTCGCTCAGTTACTTTCGTGTCAGGTATGACAATAGCAACATTTTTCATAGAGTGATTCGAACTTCACTAAAAAATTCTATTAAAAATTATTTGATCTCGTTTTTTTCTCCATCAATCTTCTATTCAATCACTGTTCTCCTTGTGAGCCCGTGACCTTCAAATTTAATTTCTAACCAACTAACGCTTCTAATCATCCTTTTGTTGTCCATTTTTTCTCATTTCAGCCAAACAATCACACATTCACGACAACAATCCTGCGGATTTCAATTCAGGTATGTATGCAAAGACTCCACATCCCAGCATCCACAGCCTTCGACACCAAACAAAGCATACTGCTCTAACCAAAGGTCATCGTACAAGATCAAACACCCCAGCGATGGTGTTTCCACCGTTTACCATAAAAAGCCTGCGATGACTGCCCTTCATTAAGCTTAATTACTCGCTCCCATCAGCAAGCAGTCTGCAGGCGGTGTGTTTGTGTGTGTATACGCGTGTAGGCCTACTCTTGCTCTCTATCCTTGTTTGTCTCTTTACTTCACGCTGGCTCTACGTTCATGGTGTGTTCAAATGTCCGGAAGTAACACATCGCGTGCCCATGTGGAAAAATAGATGGAAAATTAATCCCAATTTTGTGTCACTCGGCCACGGAGCAGCATCCGAGTAACCCAAATGAGTCCTCACGGAGCGGACAGCGTATAAATCTTGCCTGCCGCATTGCTTCGCCCCAAACAGCCCTTCACACATACGCACGCGTAATTCATACGCCGCTTATGGTTGAAAAAAAAAATGGTTGAAGCAACAAAATACACACAAAATGCAGCACCAAAGCCTTCCGCTGCTCTCCAGAAAGTGTAACCGGCTTACATAAATTCGAGACCGATTCAAACAAGCGTCCCACTCTTTGTAAACGTCGCTTATTTGCTGTTCAACCTGTCCAAATATTCATCCCGTACATGGTGTATGGTTTTCTTTTTGTGCACTTCCGTCCGTGGAACCTTTTTCTCTGCAACGCTCGACCTTTTCGTAATAACCGTAACGGAGGAACAAGGAGGACAAGGTCCTAACAAACACACTCGGTCGCATCCGCGCAGCAGAGCATGGAAACGGTCACCGTTTAGCTTTGGGGGTCGTTTTTTCCTGAGTGTTTGCGTATGAGAACACTTTAAGGTGTGGGAGCACGAGGGAAATTGGGCATCAACTAAAAAAAAGGCATCATACTAACTAAAATGCCTAGTCAAGGTTTGCATAAAAGCACATAACATTCAGCTGGATAGTATACATTCAAAACAAGAAACACAGAAACTCAAATGACAATAAAAAGTTTTTCCAACTGTAACTCACTTCTTCGATGTGATGATGTCTAAAATGTGAATAAACACAGAATAATCAATCAGTAATCATCTTCTTACTTATTATTGTTTTATTCAGTGATATTAAAAATATGTATGAACTTCATAAAATGTTCGTAATTTTCTTTTACTATGCTTACGATATTTAAAATCGAAAGTTTTTTAGTTTATTTTTCATTAAAAACAGCGGTAAATCTTTTTACATAATCCCAACTGAAACGTGGGTGGAATTACACTTATATTCAATAAAATTTGAAAAATCAATTGCACATTTTTTATTTTCGTAGCTTAACGAAAAGAAAGCACAAATGTTATTTATTTTAAACGATAATAAAGCAAAACGGACTGGCTATTACCACCGGAAAAAAAAGGAAATGTGAAAAATTTGAATCAAGAAAAGCTAAACATATTACAATCCATATTGTTTTGCGAATGTGATTGATTTAAGACATAAATTTAATATCCAAATTATTTATTTATAAAAAATAAATAAGAAGATTATACATTTTTTATTGTGTGACTATTTTCAAATATTGAAAATCACTTTTGAATCGAGTGTAACTATGTCCGTTTCTTTTTGAAATTATTCTCAAAGAGAATCGTTATTCATAAAACAACGAATGCCCATTTTACTCCATGTTCTCATACACGCCTATGTCCTGGCAGACTTTGCACTTCCTTTCATTCTAGTGACCCTTGTCCAGAACCGCCCGAAATATGCTGCAGACTAAATGATGATGTATGCAGTGAAGGCCGAATTCGACCTTTCCCGGCCCTTTTGAACGCGTTCGGTCGGTTGATTTAAAGCATCATAGTCTGCATACGTTTACGACATGCGGACAGGAAAGTTTTATGGACTATTTTTTAATTAAATAATTTTTCGGTTTGTTTCCTATACCCTACATACGGTTGCCGTATGATTTATTTAATAATCATTTACGTTAGATCAGCATTTATATTAAGGCTTTACGTGTCTCGCATGTGTCTCATCTGGACAGCTGATTTGAAGCATTGATCAACCGCCATCACCATCGCTGAAAGTTCTCTTTTTTTTCTCTTTATCTGTTTTTTTTTACATGGTTCCGTTGGACATCCCATCCAAAGAGGCGAGCTTTCCGCGGTTTGCTGAACCGATCCCCAACATAACGGTCACGATAGGACGTGACGCACTGCTGGCCTGTGTGGTGGATAATCTGAAAGGATACAAGGTAAGGGCGGCTCCAATGAGCCCTATGGGTTCCGTTCAATGAACAGCAAACCCAATGAAACCAAACAAGTGGGTAAATGTGCGATCGGCGTGATTTGCTGTTGGTGAAATCGAAACGGAAAAATAAAAAGAGTTACAAACAGATCCTACATAAAACTGGAAGGATGGTTTTGTGCGCTCCGTTCGATCATTGGTAAGGCTCGGGTCAGCTTTTTGCTCCACAGGACGGATCGTGAAAAACAAAACGCATGACCCCGTTGGAGTTTTAAATGTCATACCCACCATGGGAAGCCTATTTGTGTTGACGCTTCATTTGCCTGTGTGTACCTTTCACGAGTGTCGCGTTTTGGACGAATTTCAACGTATCACAATTAGCGCGTGTACGCAATCATGGTTCGGCGCTTCCGTAGTTGTTTTTTGGACCAGAAAAACTTGCTGTGGCTTTTGTGGCATCTGATGGGTGTCTCGTCGGGAAACAGGGGTGAAGTATTTAGCAGATTAGAAGCGAAACACTGATGATGGGTTTGTTTGCATTCGCATTGGCCCCATCGCCATTATCAAAACACAGTACACTACGCATGCCGTCATGCCTTCATGCTGTGTGCTGGGAACTGGCCCACGGGGCTGACGGAATGGATGAGTTACAGAGAGGGGTTTGTAGAATCCATGACCACCACCGCACAAACAAACCCATCACGGCTCCTGAAATGCATGTCACGTGGTTGTGGGGCGCTATATTCGCGCAAGCTCGACCGCCCCAGGGGTCAGTAGGGAACGCCACGTTTTTCACCGGAATTCCTGCTTTTTTGTAAGTTGGGATTTTAAAGCCGCTCACGCACCTCTGCTGGCTGTTCGTTGGCCACGGTGGAGCGGTTCATTCGGGTGTGAAATCGGATTTTCAAACCACACTTTGCTCGTGTCGAGTGGGATTACTTTGGCTCACGCCCAGCAGACGCTCCTACCGGCGGGCGATACCTTCCCATGACTGGTTGCACATCGCATTGTGGTAGTGTGGTGAGCGATTTTAGTTCGATCCTATTTAGCGCATGAAACAAAAACACATAGAAAAGCTGTGGTAAGCTAATGCGTACATCATTGCTTTACTAGAGCCCCCATGTAGAGCCTCATTTGTTTAGTTGTTTAAAAACTAGAATGGAAAAGTTTCATGATCAACTTGGTTGATTTATTTTGGCATGAAATCATGCAATACATTGAAAAACAAGATTCATTTTTATATAACCGAAAATTACAGACCAATTTTAAGTCACAATGTGTTCTTACGTATTGTGCTAGGAGACACATTATAATTAATATGTCATATGAAATAAATAAATAAAGGGAACATAATATTAAGACCATAAATAAAGGACAATATCATATGCAATATCAATGTTTCATCGAACAATTAAAAAAGTCATATTTCATAAATATGACTTTTTTAATTGTTCGCTGAAATAAGTTTTGCTTTATATAGTCCTCGATTGCTTTTACATTTAGCTTATTGATAATACGTTTTTCAATCAAATTTTTCAGTTATTGACATAAGCCTGGCCGTTACTACAAAATAATTACTAAATATTTTTTTTTTTCATTTAACAAACTTTTCATATACTTAATAATTTCCTGAAATTGTTATTTGTTGAAGGTGAGGGATAACAAATGTTTTTCTCAACAGTTAACATATTCAATAAACAATCGAAATCAAGCACAAAGTTCTTTCATCCTTGTAGCAAAAACTTATGTGTTCAACAGTGTTTTTTTAAATCATTCAAATTGAAATTGTCATGTTTATTGAAAAAGTTTATTAGTACATAAAGGACCATAAAGGACAAATTGAAAAAGTTTATTAGAACATAAAGAACCTTGACCATCCTAGGGTTATTGTGTCACTCAAAAAGAATTCATTTAAGATTTTGCTAGTATAGCAAGTGTTTCTATAGCTTATTTAGCAATTGAGCATACTCAAGACATATATAAAATTTGTTTATTTGTTTTGTTTATGAATAAACTTAAAAAGATTTAAGAAATAATAAGCTCTAACATTCAAAAGCGAAATGCGTTGAAAATTTCCCAAACAATGAATTAAATTAACAACTCAATAAAACATACATACATACACAGGAAAATTATACTAGCACAAATCTGGTTTTATTAAAACAGAGAAAAATTTCATTCTTTAATAATTGCTGGTAGCTTAAAATCAAAGGAAATTTTCATGTTTCTATCATACAAATCATATAAACTATAACTATTTCATGAATTAACTCTTTTTTCATCTTTCAGATAAAATATAGATTTTGTTTAGTTGTAACTGTCATAAAAAGAGAACATCCATGCTTTCTTGCTATGACGCAAATGAATGCTTATAGACCTTGCTGATAGATTTTTCAAGCAAAACCTTGTACCCATACCAACACGTCAATCATTGACATTACAGTCAACAACGACTTCAACAACTGGTTGTGATTGTGACGTTGCGTGATGCTTTATTTTCCATCACAGCGTCCGACAAAAAACATTTTTCTGCTCACCATTTGTGAAATTTAAGCTTCTTCGATCGGTTCATAAAAGTTGTGCGGTACGTGATCGAAATGCAGAATTTGAGCAGGACCGTTTTCCGCCGGCCCCGCTGGTGAAATAATTTCACGTATCCGTGTGTCTGTGTCTATTCGTTTTGCGATTTTCGGTGCTTTGCAGGAATCCAATGCACACACGATGAGGTTTGGGGAACCAGATATTGACGTTTAGAAATTTCATCCAAAAGAAATGCTGATGTTGTTCGAAAGGGAATCCCGCTTCGGGGTACAGTTTCCCTGTTTTCGGGGCTCAAACATGTACATGTTCATATTTCTCTACATAGAGTTTCGCATGTCAGATTTTTGGGAGCGACAGACACTAACTCACCAACCGAGCGACCATATCCCGTGGTTGACGTTGATCCACTTTCTCCTCGAAGCGAACGAGCTGACAGCAAACTTCGGCATCAGCCGTGCTCTGCCGATTGCGACGTTTCCTTTGACGGTGGCGATAATGTCAAGATCTAGGAAGGGAGCATCTTGCGCACACACATCATGTGCCACCAGTGCAGTTAAAGCATGTGTCTTCCCTTTTCCTTCTCGCTACCTTTCCCAACAGTTCATGTGATGATCGATAGCAGGATTTAAACGAGAGAACGTAGCATAAAAATTGATATATTTTCTATCACATCATCATCATCTTCATCCATCGTTGCCGTTGGTTGGTGTCTGGTATTGAAACGTGGGGGAAACTTTTGGAAGGGTGACAGTGGAAAACCAAGTCACTGACAGCAAAAGCCACTCAACGGCAAAACGGGCTGGAAGCCGGAGCGATTGACTTCGAGGTTAGTAGAGTCAGCAATCACACGTTCTGTCGGGATCAAAACTCGAGCGGTTGCTCTTTCCACCATCGCGCCTCCTCTACCATTGCCACACATCCACATTCTCCGCGTCTCTTCCAGCCAAAAGGATACAGACAAGATCGAAAGTGTAACGTGCGCTGCGGAGAATTTCGGACTGCTCCAAGGGCAAACGTGGAAAGTGCAAGGCGAGAAGTATTCGGCATCGTAAACCTGTCGTCCCGAAATGGCCCGTGATGACGATGTTGATGATGATGTGGGTTGGATTTAATATCAATAAAGCATAATTTTATTATTGATTTAAAATCAATTCGTTTATCTCCCTAAGCTCGCTCTCCCTGGCGATGTGATGGTACCGCTGAAAGGTATCGCTCCAGCACTGTCCGGACCAGCGACCCGGACAAACAAACGATGTGCTGGGAAACCGTGCGGGAGGAAGGTTGACCGACCGTGTGGGGTTTTTGGGTTTTGGGAAGTTTCAACACATACCCGTTAAAGTTCATATCCATTTTAACTTTTCTCACTGACGATGTTGCCTTGTTTTTTCTTCATGGTCAAAGTGAGTTTTCGGGCGAATCAGAGAGTTAGCCCCGCTACACGCAAAGCGTTTCCAAATCCTTCCAAATCTAGCACCCTCGTTTCAATGGAATCATATCAAAACAACACGCAGATTAAGGGGATTTGGTTGCCGTTTCGGTGATATCTATCGACAGCAATTTCAAACACGCCTTTTAGAAGGGAATAGCGTGAAGGGATGGTGTTATCCACTTTTTTTCCATTCACACCACTTTTGCGCCCAAAGCAATCGAAACGCACGCACGCATTGTGTGGCCGCCCCATTCACGCCAACATTAACGGGTGGTGATGGTTGCAAGTGTTTGAGCCATAAATAAATAAATAAAATCAAATGATCATCCTGCCGCTGACAGGGGATAGGTACTTTACCTATCGGGTATGCATGACCCTACCAGTTTGAAGGGAAAACTGTGAAAAAGCTGTGCAGTTTAAAAATATAAAACAACGAACTTTGTGGAGAGGAAGAATATTTTAGATAAGCGTGTCACTTGGTTGCGGTAGGTATTGATGAAGGTCACGCGCAGGAAACCGTGTGACAAGTGAAGAAGAGCTCTTGGGGAATAAATTGAGAGGAACTGATGATTTAGGATACACTAAGGCAAATGCAGCCATTTGTGATATGGGTTATAAATACTGCCCCAGGAGAAGAAGAAAGTTTAATTCGTCGAAATTGGTGCTACGATTAAGAATGGTGCTAGGAAGAACCTAACTCAATGTTATAAATAATCCCCAATGCATAGGAGTTTCAAACTTTTAAAATTAAACTTTCGAGGTGGATTTATCTATTGATTTCATGTTAAAGAAAATTGTTCAAAAATTGCGTCATAAAACTCAAGCAGCATTTTGGTTGAAACAATTACAGTAGAACCTCACTAGTTGGGTTCACTAGTATGGTTAACTCGATGGGCTCGATGCGCCCCTCAATAGTTGGGTAGTATAGAGGGTAGTCAACTAATGTGGTTGTTAAATGCAACTGCATCATGAAAGTGCTTGATGCACTTCTTCTTGTTTCTCTTATAATTGATACATTATATTTCCAAAATCATGCTAGTTTTATAGAAATGCAGGCTGCTGATGATAAGTAAAATTGACAAATAATAAAAAAAAAACTTTGAAAAGCTAACGATTTTAATGTGAAAAAGCGAACATTAAAATGTAACTCGTCTGATAACGTATGGCTTCTTGGATTGTTAACGCAAAATTGCATAGCTGTAAAACATTCCAACAATCGCGTTTGAATTTACAAGATGGGGTGCATTCAAAAGTGAGGTTTTACAGCGAGAACAAGACAATAGAAGTAATAAAAGACAATAATAATAGACAATAATCAATAGGTAAGAATAAACAAAAAATCATGCTTTAGCTCAATAAACTGATAACCTGATAACTGATAATATACGTACCTCATCAATGTAAGAAAAGGGAATAGGGCCGTTTATACAGCTCATATTCTGCTCAAAATTGGTTGTCAAACACACTTTTTCCATGTGTAGGGGAAATCGAGCAGCCTTGCAGCAATCTTTTTCAAGCTAAAAAAAAATATCCACCGATCGGTGGATAGCTGCAATCTTTGCTTGCAATCTTTTTGTAAATACTAAGAAATTTTGTTTCAAATCGCTGTTAAACGTGATATTTTGACTGTTGGTTATGAGAGATTGCGTGTTTGTTGGATAATTGTGTTTTTGATCCAACATTTTTTGGTTTCCTGCGTTTAATTGGCATTTGTTGATATCCAAAACATTCGTCTTGTGTAAACGGTCAAAAGATTCACCGATATTTTTTTGACACTTTTTTCAGATAGAGGGGGAAACATTCGCGAGCAAATATTCGCGTGTGTAAACGGCCCTAATAAGAGCGAAAATGAATAAGTTTATTAGAACAAAGGAAAATTAATGTAACTCAGTATGCTTCTGCTTCGGTGTGACGCGCGCGAATGCATCCTTCTGAAACCCGTCTCACTTCTGTCTAGCTGTCATTTGCTTACCTGTCAATTTCGAGGGGGAGTAACCATGTCATCCTGCATATATTTCTTTAATGTTTAGGTGAAAAATATAGAAACATAACCTGTAACAAGCTCTTTTCCTAAATGGTTGAAAATTATTTGTTTAGGATAATGGAACTAGAGTATCTTTACTTTGAGGCAAAGTGTCTCCCTATGGGACAATACTAAGCTGGCGGGAAAAAATAACAAAATATTACGAGGAAATGAAGAAACTTTGAGGAAACATCTAATCACTATTGTTTTTTTCAACTTAAAAAACATTATCCACAATAAAACTGGCTACTGATTAACTTTTTTCTGCCATCCTGAATTGATGACTATGCAACTATACTTCATTAAAAGGTTTTTAAAGTACTTCAACCACATTGAAACACAATGAAACTAAGTATCTGAATTCGGAATGGAAAGGGTAAATCACTTTTAGTACATAGCAAATGTTAACTAACAATAACAAGGTTATAAAGATTTATGGTCCATGTGAGGAAGTGGGAAGGAAGGAATTTTAAGATCGGAATGAATCTACCAGTATTTACTGATACATCACTTCAAGGAGTCAGATGTGGCCGATTGAATAAGAAATTAATTATCAAAAATCAAATGTTATTAAAACATAATTACTCAGAAGAATTTCCACAACAGAATGCTTCAAGAAAAAATAAAATAAAAAAATAACTATTCTCTTTTATTCCCTCCAACTTTCTGAGCTGTATCGTAATGACTCGAGCAAGTGGATTTTTATATCATCCATATCGTTGCAAACAACGATAACATGATTTTCCTAAATGATGATCCAAATTAATGTCCTCTTAAGTCTTACATAAAATGTTCCGATAAACATTAAAAAAAGGATGTCTCTTATGTGAATTTATCACACATCATAAGGGAGAGATAAACCTGTGATCATGTCTTTTATCAGTCCTCGTGTGGTGAAATCAGTGAGTAACTTTATGCTTAGTATAAAGTGTTATGTTAAGAATATTACAACTGGAGAAAGAAAGTGAAATTTGCCTAGCTTCCAGCTTTTTTTAGGTAAACAATTGGCTTGGTCGTTACTACCAAGAAATAGTATACATGTTAGAGAATTCCCAAATATTGAGCTTAGTTTATTTCATACACTCAATCATTTTACATAAAACTAGACAAATGTTTAAATCCAATAACTAAATTCTTATCAGAGCTGTGGCGTAATGCGAGAAAGTGGCTTTGTTTGCCCTATTGAGCTTCTTTTATGAACAATTAGCCCTTCACTATCAACGCAAGATGAAGCGCATAAAAGAAATTATTTACGATACCATCATTTGTCTTTTTGTAGACAAGATCTATGCAGACGGCATATTTTTCGGCACAACTCACTTCCCCGATATCATCAATGACGGTACCGTTCCGCAGTAAAAAACAAAAAAGTTGACTTCCTGTCAAAGTGCAATTTGTTTGCCTTGCAGGTAGGATCTTGCGTTCAGCTCTTGCATCAGACAAAAATCACGTCGCAAACATGCAAAGCGTGTCGCTACCCACTCAACTCTCTCTCTCTCTTGTTACATGGCCTACACTGCACGAGCGACTGAGATTTTCCATTTTTCAACCCTGCATCCCAGGTCACGGCCATCTCCGGCGGGGGGAAGAGGTCAACCGGTCTAGGATTTGTGCCTGTCAAACTGTGCGTTGATTTGCCCTCGTCAGGAAAGGGTTCACCATGTCACCAAAGAGGGAGCAAGTTTCTGTCTAACCGAAGCGGCCACGGGCGGATGTTTTGTGGCCCTCGGGGAAAACTTAATGTTGTTTACATGGGTCCATCCGCAACGCGCTAGCCATGGCCTCCCCACCGGCCACGGGTCGTTGCCCCATACAGGACGTGGACAATGTCATCTCGGAAACGGATGGTTGACGGTTTTTCTTTGCCCTTTCGCTTCCCCCCCCCTCCCTCCCCCGTCCCTGCCTGCTGACGTTTCAAAAGCTAGCAGCCGCACAAAGGACATGACCGCATCCTGGGTGAACACTGGCGAACGATAAATCAAAACGCCGACCATCTTACGGAGGGAAAGCGGAACTCGCTGTGCTTCTATTGCAGGGAGCGTGTGGTGCTGCTAACGCATACATACAGAATGGTGTGCAACAGAGAGGAGAAGTAACGAGCAAACAAAAAAAAGTTAAACATTCATCTCACTCATTTTGTCCGCTTTTCCCACGAGATTGTTTTCCTAAACGACGGGCTCGCCGTGCCTTTGCCGGGGACATTTTCGTAAGTGAGAGCATCTCCAAGTCATTCCAAACAGACGTTTTCCAATGGTCCCTTTTCTGTCGTTGCCTTGTCTTGTCCTTCCATCTCCAGCAGCAGTACACGGGCAACGAAAGTTTCTGGCACCGTCAGTCAGTGCGGTGTTGTTTTGCAAAGGGGAAAAGATAAATGAATGTCAATGAATTCCATCAGCAGCACCAGCAACAGTGGCATCCTGCTAATGCCTGCCGAAAAAAGCAACAGTCAACCCACCCTTCGGAATGGGCGGGCTAAAACGACGAAAACACTTTCACTCATCATTAAATCTATGTTTTATTATTAAAATGCTTTTTTCCATGGAAAAAAGCCCGTCACAAAGCCCGCCTGGCAGCGTTTCTCCCGGGGGTTCAGCTCCAAATGTAAAGCCGAGACGTGATCTTTCGCACTCAGCAAACAACGATATCCGCAATGGGGTACGTTTGCTTTGCTGGATCCACTTTCTTCGCATTTGAAGCTGTGTGTTGTGTGTTTTCCTTGTTTTTTTTTTCGTCACTTACTTTCGGGGAAACAATTTAGTGAGAAAACTTACTGCTCCGTTAAGCAGAAGCTTCGTGGGAAGCGGTGAAGACAGCAGAGAGAGACGGTGTTGAGAAAATATTTAGAAATGTTTGTAGCATCAACAATCAACTCAACCGATCGTTGAATCCCTTCAGCGGTGGAAGTGCAGGAGGTGGCAAAACTGGGAAACGGGAAATTAAGTTTGTCTTGCAATTGAATTCGAACTTTGATCCTGCACCGTCTCTTCCGTACCTCGGTTCAGGTAAGAAAACCCCCGCACGTTTTCACGGCACATGGCGCACAGCTCGCCCATGGCAAACGGGAAGGTTTGTGGGAGAGGAAAAGTGAAACAAAAAAGGAAAACAATCACACAGTAACAAAACACAAACGTCGTTGGGTCTTATTTGGTGGCAGGTGAAAGCTTTCGGGAGTTGGCTGTGGTCGAGCCATCCGTTGGGATGAGGTAACTGGGTTCACCAGTTGGCTCACGTAGCGCTTTGAAATATGGGACTTGCAAATTAAATCGGAACACTTTTTGCATCCCTACTGTACTGAAAAAGAAACAATGGGTTCGGATGGAGCGGAGATTTCTGAGATGCTGAGCTTTTCTACCGTTTCTAAGTAGGACACATTTCTCGCAGACATTATGAGGGTTAGGCTTCATCGGAATTATTTAGTTGTGTTTATGGACGGGTGCTGTGGTGTCATATTTACTCCTTTAGATAATTGAAGTAATGAGACGAATATTGTCATGGTAAGAAGTCTGCAAAAATTAGATTTTTGTCATAGCATTCCCAACAATATTGAACATGAATTATGCTTGTCCTATAAACCAGGGGCCTCCAAACAGGTGCACGGGCCACTTTACATAAACAAATTAAATCTGACGGACTCTTACTGACTATGTTGTACTACGACGAGCTGTTTTTCTTCTATTTAGAAAAAAATATTTTGATTTTTGTATAACATTAGTGGATTTTCTTAAAAAAAAGTTTAAAGTATTTCAAAAGAAGATATTTATGAAAAAAAACAGTTGAATACACCATCATGAATTAATACTGAGAAAAACTTTGCTGGCCGCACTTTACAATCATTTTTTCCCACTACCGTACCGTAATTTCTAAGCCCTTGTTATAAGCTAACTATAGAATGTTTTAAATCATTTGTTTTATTTATTTGATATAGTTCTTAACGAACCTCGGGACCTTAACTTTAAATGAAAAAGCAGATACAAATTACACGGGCCACTATCTTGGAAACAACATTGGACCTGAGGAACCTAGTGTGCTGCATTCAAATATAATGCATTTTTTTCTTGTAAATGTGTTAACAAAATAGAGGCCAATTTCAGCCCGACGAACAAAGATTTATTTTTAAATTCATAATTGAATGTTTGTTAAAGTAAACTATATTTCAACTGCAGTACAACTTGGCACAACTAAGGCAATTTCGAAATTATTTGCTGCTAACGATTTTCGATATTGATACTTGGTTTAGTGACACGTTATTGTTAAAACTGATCGCTAACCATAAGTGATCATTATTGAATACGATGATCAACAAGTATACTATATTAAAATTAGATCGACAATTATAAGTTTTAAACGCTTTGACTATCCGTGTCATTATAATTTATTGTCGGAACACTACTCCTCCTACGACACTGCCGTAGTCGAAAATACAACTCAATCTCTTACACTATTGTTCAATTCAAGCTTTGGTTCAATAAAACAACTAAATTAATTTTTTTGTCTTGAGTATTGTTAGCGGAACGTAGCAAAATTTACGTCTATTATTCATACCTGTTCAATCTGTATAATTGAAAATGGAAAAGGCAATGAGGATAAAATATAGAAGACACATGCACACTGTGTACGAATGGATAAAATAATTGCCAATTTTGTTACTCGAATGTTGAAAAATTCTTTTAATTTACCAAGAAAACTTTCTTGAACTATCAAGAGCATACAAAAACAAATTCATGCTCATGATTTCAAGCAAATCCGGTTGCGTTTGTGGCCAAACGAAATTAAATTAACCGTAAAAAGGATAACGATCCACTCCAGACACATGATTCAAAGGTTTTCGTTTGAGTTTAGGCTCCCCCCCCCTCCATTTCTTCAACAACGTTTAACAGCTTAGCACTTGGATCTGTGTACGAAAACAAGCAAAAAGCTACTCTACGGTTCGCTTATGCACAGAAAATCCGAGCACCATCTTATTATCTAGCGTGGTTCGTCGAATCGATAGCAAGAAAGGGTGAGCAGCAATGAATAAATATCTCGAGACGGGAAAGCGAGAAAACCGTCCGCAAATCGGGGTTGAAGTGTGGGAACATTTTCCCCTCTTTGTGCAACAACCGAACGCAACAAAGGCAAGACAACCAACACAAGTACGTGATTCGACTGCGAATGTTAATATATATCTGTACCACCGCCACAAACCCAGGCATGACCAGGAAGCTTCATCGCAGGAATTTCATTTCATTTCTGCACCGAACCACACACTCTGGCTGTTTCGTTTTTGGCTTGAAAGCGACCAATACAGTACCGACCGCTTTGATTTGGTGGAAAACTAGAGCTACGATTGTTTTCTTTCCAGCTGGTCAGTTGCATTCCGGTTCGCCCGAGAAAAAGCGGTGCCAGACTCTGTGGGCAAACTTGCTGCTGGAAAGCGAAAAGGAGCGGAAAGCTTGCAGTGAACGCCATTCCACGTCCCCAATAGCTTCCTCCTTGAGGCGTCCACTGCATCGCACCGATCCACCGAAGGTTTATATGTTCGATAAACAGAAAACATCTCTTTCTCTGATTGCATTTATTGCAATTGTTCCTCGCCGAAGCTTTCTTCCTTAGCGTTTCATCGCTTTCTTCTTCATAGGCTTACAACATATGAACAGAGCGGTGATGTAGGTTGGTCGGGTTTTGCTGCCGGGAGTCTCGTTAGCGCTGTGCCCAGCGCTGGACAGGTTGAAGTGTTTGTGTGCTGCTGCTCTTTGCACATATTAAAGAAAATTGGTAGAGAGAAGAAGCTTCAAAGGTTTGCACAAGTGAAGTTCATTGCTCGCTTACAGAGCAGATATCGTACCGTATCGGAATGCAGGACGGGACAGGAGCGTAGCTTATCACACAGATGAAACGCAGAGCTTCAATTCGTACGCTTCAGCCAGTGCCTTCAAGCGTTGTCGAAGGTTTGAACCTCTCTTACTGTAGTGTTTTTCCAGCTCTTCCCTTTCTTTCGCCTCTTTTACCGATGATCGTTGAAACAGCTTTTCAAGTGGGGATTAAAGAGTTTATCTTTACAATTGTTAGCGTGAAACAGCGAGAGTTTTGGGCGGGTTGGTACGAAAGCGGATAATTGAATTAAATGAGATTATAAGGGTTTACGTTACTTGAGAGCCATTTTTTTATTGTTTGCTTACTTGGTGTAAGTGTGTAAAAAAATGACTAAACAATGGTATGAACTGTTGCAAGTAAAGCTTGCCATGAATGTAATCTCATTCGTCACGCAAATAATACATTGCCATTTTCTCTAAATTTGGTTCATCAAAATAAGGTAAATAGAGCTGCTATTGAAAAAAATGCTGGTGATTTATGCTTGTAAAAGTCATGTTTTTTTATTCCGTTAAAATACTAAGGTGAATGCATTTAAGAGACTTTCTCTTAGAACGGTTGCAAAATAATGTGATTCCTAAAAGCATTCAAAACCACGATCAATCATTATTCCACATTTCCTAATTCATTCGTAATAAATGTGTTTTTTTATTTCAGTAGTGACTGCCAGACCGTATTGCTATTCGTAAAAAATGTGTTTCAAAATTAATTCAACGAAATTCAGCACAATTTGATGATACGTCTTTGATTCAATATAGACTATATGCCCTTGTGTTAGCAATACGGCAATATCGGGTCAGAGCCATCTGTAAGCGACACGGAGCGGTTCGGGTCGTATACCTAACTCCAACGAGTTTGGGTCGACCCATGGGTGCAACTAGTACCCGAACATAGGTTGTCCCGACCCGAACTCACTGCACCCACGGGTCGATGTGAACCAACGGATCGAACTAGAATATAGTTTGCTGCACCCTCGGGTAGACTCGAACTCGTTGCACCAACTCGACTCCGGTTCGATTCGTGAAAAGCATCGTATGGCCCATAACTAAACGTGACCTATTTTGGGAATACAAAACCATTCACTTAAAATCATTGAAGCCTCACATGATAACTCATTTCATTAGAACCATATGAAAACTGGTCTGGTAGTTCTTACCGAATAATTAAACACTTTTTACAATTTATTTTACTGTTTCATTTTAACAGAAGTTCATGATAAAAATGACTTTCTACAATTTTTTTTTTAACTTTACAAAAATCCGCTTTTAAAATTTCAGATTTGTTAGTTTTTTTACATTTCATTGCAAATTTCTCTAAACGCAAATCTTACCTTGAAGAACTTATTTAAAAAAAAAAAAAACATCCGTACACTGCTAACGCTGCTAAAGAGCAACTTCCTCCCTGCATACATGATGTCAATGAATATAATTACGAAACGGAATCGAATCACCGTTTCAACCGTTGCGTGGGGAAAATGTAATTGGAATGCAAACAAACAGACCCACTCAACTGCGTTAGTGGGCAAGAGAAAAAAAACGAACGGTAGCACCGTAAGATAGTACTCATTTTGCAAAAGTGCATCCACTCCCAACCATCTCGCCGCTCGACCGGGAACCACTCACCACTACCACTCAATACTTTCCGCCTCCAAATGCGAGGTGCCGAACGCTGTAATTGACATTTATTTATATTTTTCTTCCAATCAATTTACAACCCTCGGTCGACTTCCATTTACAGGGCACTCTCGCGCACATTTTCCCTAGCAACTAGAGGGAGGAAACTACCGTTGGAAAACAACGGCAGTAGGAAATAGCATCAAGAGAAAAGCAGCTTACGTTTCTTGTGCACTTTTTTTGTCCTGCGTCTCGCTAACGTTCTTCTGTGTTGATTTTTTTCATCCAAAAGCGATGCAAGACGTGCTCCAGGATTGGCGGGATAGACCGGGGTCGGCAAATCGTAAGTGGGAAACGGGAAATCTCATTTGAGAAATTCTTGTAATAACGATGGGTCCGACTTCGTTTGGCGCTAGCTGGTACGGTTGGCATTCCCCCATCCCGGCCATTCAGCCACACTTTTCCGCCCGACTGCTCGCTCGATTGATCAGAAAAAAGGAACACGCTCGCCCGTAGTTGTACCGCAACTAAAGATGTTTTCTGAGTGGACTGACGGGTGCCTGTAGTTTTCCTGCTCTGCTGTCGGGGTTGGTTTTCCTTCCCTGCCAGACACGGCGAAAAACGATTCAATCGAAGCTCTGTGTCCGCTAGAATGCGGATGCAGAGACGCGCATCAAACTCTTTTCTGCTCAAGCCGCCAATCGGCCAAAGAAGCAAACTTATCTCTCCAACTCCCATCGGCTGCCCTGCCCGCACAGATTCTTCACGGTCTTATCGTCTCGGGAGGACTTTGGTTTTTGCCCTGCTCCTCGAGTTTCTTGGACACACATGCCCTTTTCGCTGGGCATGAAGCCAGACCCTCACACACGCGCACGTCCGCACAATTGAGATTGAGCAAACATAAATAAATTGAAGTGCCTTGTTAGGGGCAACAGTACACCGGGCAGCAACAAACAGGAAGTGCAGAAGGACAACTTTTTTTCCGCTCGCATCGCTGAAAACCGTTGTTGCATCCCCAAAGGAGATCCAGACCGCTTGCAGTGTAGTTTTTTTTGGTGCACTGACGCTTGAAAACACGGCCGGGCGACCAAAGTTTATGATCCACTCCGGGCGGAATGGATTGAAGTGGCCAGAAAGGGCAAAAAGGGAGGGAACGAAATAAAACAAAAAATCCAACGACCTGGCGCACGCTAGTTTACAGCGAAAGAAAACAACTGCACCGAGAAGGCAACTTGGTGCAATTTTGGGCGGTTTCGGTGGAAAAAGTTGTTGTGTTGTTGCTGTACTTCTTTTCTTTGGCTCCCATAAGTTTGTTTGGAAGGTACTCGAGGGTGAGGCTCTTGTAAAATTAGGAACTTTTACCCAAACCGACCCTTCGGAAGCTAGCAAACTCATCGTGCAACTGAGGCGCGTGAGACGAAAGGGAAGGAAATGGTAAGACATGAGAGCAAACTTGAGCGGGACGAAAAAGGGGAAAAACGGGAAAACGATATAAATAAACAAACACAAGGAGCTGGCTGGGCAGATTCGGGCGTACATCCAAATAAAAGTTAACTTTATTTGCCACTTCGTATAGCACGTTCGTAGCCTGAACCGTGTTAACGTGTTGCACCCTGTTGCCACGGGAGGCCAGAAGTGAGGGTTGCTGCTGCCAATAAAATATGGTTTAACAAACAGGAAAACGGTGCTGTCGCTGGTGCTCGGTATGGGGCGACGTGTTTCCCTTTTCAGCAAGCTTTTATCCATTCTGCACGCACCATTAGCTGCATTGAGCTGTTCGGACGATTTGAGTCATCCGCACAGGACACAATTAAATTTGATGGTTTGTTGGGTTGACAACGGATGATTTCCCAACGCAGGGTAAATCAAAGACACATATTGCAGCCTTTTCGATTGCAATTACCGTGCATTACAAAGCTCCAGCTTTCACATCAAAACATACAGCTAATTATTGGTTGGCTAAAGTAATGTTGTACTTTATCCAGAATGCTTATCGTGATCCATTAGGCGTCGGAATCTTGAAAATTGTATCATCTTACATTGACATAAAGCTGCATGTATTTTATACGTTAACCACACAGAGAAGGCTGTCATTTTGGTGATAGATATCCGAGTAGAAACGCCCCTAATTAGACGCTTTTATTTAGTCTGTGGTAGTCTTTGAAATCGATATCCCTTTTGACTGTAACGCGGTTGTGGCAGCCGCGCTGTTTTGTGATATTAGGGAGCGAATGAGTTTTGTGTGTTATCTGTTACCCTTTAAGTCAATTGAATCCCGATGCTTAGATTATTTTAATCATTTTGCTGCTATTTTCAAACAGGATTCGTACATTGTGCATCTTTAACTGACGAAAAGGTTTTTAAATAAAAAAATTAATTATTGTATATTTTTTCGTTTCATAGCCATAAATTGGATTTGCGTTCATGAATTTCAATCGAATTGTTTGACAGACTGTGTTGATGTTATGGAAATCTTTCAGGAATATTTTGTAAAAAAAATTCAATAAAATATAAGATTCTTTATTCGAAATCTATCTTTAATTTGTTTTGAACGAACATAAATACATGTGATAAATTATGAGGCTAAAACTGTTCAACTGATTCTAAACTTTGTTACCGTACTTTGATTTACGTACAGTGAGCCCAAAAAGTAAAAGTTTCACCCAAAAATTGTCAATTGTGGACGTTTTAGACACATTACAGCAAAACAAATGAACTAATGAGATTTGATAACAGAACAGAACCATTCAACAATTTCCGATAAAAACAAACAGCAAACGCAATAAGATTACAATGATAAAAACGATAAAACCAGAAAAATACATGTTATGCACTTTTTACAGTATTCGTTCACTTCATATTTTATTTCACAAAGAAATGTGCTTTGATTGAATTCAATTCCCGGCCAAAATGCCAAAGCCTAGTCCTCTAATCTTCAATGAATCAATCAATCCAGTATGCTGTGATCAATACTGACATAAAATTTTAATTTTTTCCCAATTAAACAAAACAAATAAAAGGGTACTGATGAACATATGAATAGGAAAAGCTAATCAAACGATGGCATAATCTACCCAAATCGGCATATAAAATGGTTGAACCTGTATATTGACCCAGTTCTACAGCCTAGACAGTGGTAAATCGACTTAATACTCGTGAAACTTAACAAAGTATGTTTGAAAGATTAATGGTAAATCGGATGAAATCTATAAAAAAGTCTTTTATCAGGTGCAATAATGAAGGCCTGTGACTTGGACAGATGACTACCTAATGGTTACAAGAACAAAATATACGAAACACATTTAAAAACATGGGCATAGTGCATTGGTAACCCGTGAAAATTTTCAGGTATTTACTGCAAATCGTGCTAAGCACAGCAAAATGGCCAAGATGAACATACAGAAACCCGAAAACGTTTGGAACAGTGCGTTATGTCTGCAAAATAGAAAATTCAACATTTTTGTGTCGGATAGCAAGCAAAAAGTATCGTGACAACTGAATGCCTAAATGTTAACCAAATATTTGAAATTCACTATGAAACAAGATGGTGAAACATCCCATCATAGTTTGAGGATGTATGAGGCCAGTACGCGTTGGGAAATTGCACATCATGGACAGGATAATTGTCCGCAAGACACATACTAACATCATAAAAGACAATTTAATGGCCAGTGTGGACAAATTGGAACTAGGAATGTCATAAGTCGTCCAACAACATGGCAATCCTAAAAATACAGCCTTTAATATTATGTATAAGGATATTTTAAAATACCGC